>JAMXBD010000328.1:0-600000 GCA_024138025.1 Combretum micranthum | reverse complement strand
GAAGTGTCCTAGAACATTATAAGTGATAGGGATGTTTAGTTCACATGAAAGTGATGGACAAAGAAGTTCCATCTCCTAGGGTCTAAACTAAGCATGATTGCTAGTTACCATCCCTAAATTGACAAGCAATGAAGTGATTCAATAAGTTATTAGGGAATATTTTGATATTTCACTGATGCTACCAAAAGAATTTGTGATTTGTGGTTACGGACCAGTGCACGGGTGTGTATGCAATAATTAAATTTCTATGAGTACCGAGTCGTGTCCACAGGGAATGAGGATAGCTCTAGTGTATTAGTCTAATTATAGCTAAGCAAATCGAAAAGTCTAGTTTTTAAGATCTAATCATTCTACAAAAATTTAGGATTCCAACACCTAACCTTAGGTTTAGTTTAGAGCTAAATGATATGAAGATTAATTGAATGTATGCTATTGACCAAATATGCTTGCAAATCCAAATTGATAATGGGTTTAGTGTTTTCAATAAATTAAGCGCCAAGTAAAAAATCATTTTCCAAAAGAGAGTGATTCTCCTAAATTAACCAACTGATTTTCCTTATTCGTAGGAAATTGATTAATCTTTTCTTTTCCTAAACCCTAATTGAAGTAAAACCCATATCCTTATGTGTTTTTAATCCAAATTAGCTAATCATGATTTTGATTAGAAAAGAACTTCCCAACTGCAATCCTAGTTTAACATGCACTCTAAGATCAACCCAAAATACATGCTCGGTGAATTAGCATCAACAACTTGAACACAAGCATAAAATCAATCAACATAGATAATCCAAATCATCAACTCAAAACTTCATTAAGTGCATAAAGAGATAATTTAAAATAATATCGATGACATGAAATTGAAGAAAAAGGAATGAAATCACCTTGAATATGGATCCCATGCTCAAATCCATGTACAAATGATATTCTTAACTAATCTCGGTGTGGAATTTTTAAGAAAAGAAAAAAGAAAAAACTAGCTACTATTCTATGCCCTCTCTATTCTTAAGTCTCTCTATGTCTATTTAGGAGTAAAGAATGAGTCAAAGAATTGCCAAAAGATCCTTAAAGTTGTCCACATGAGTATTAATAGGGAAAAACAAGGGTAAGCTTCGAGTGGACATAAGCTAGCTCGAGGTTGGCAGCTTAGGGGCGGTGTACATTGTAGGCAGCCTTTATCTTTACTTAGCAGGTGTAAATTGTAGATTAATACTTGATATGCCTAGTTTGTTCACACTTCCTTTAGTTGCATAAAACTCCTCTGAATTGTTGTATTTGCACTCTAAGTCCTCAAAGACCTAAAATATCACAACAAACACAATTAGGTACCATTTCCTTATAATTTCTATAAATCAATAATAATTTATGACACGGTATTCATGAAAATATGAGTTTAAATCACCCTTATCAGATGTCAACTGGTTTTGCTTCAACATCTAGTAGAGCTTTTCCTTCAATAAAAGCTTTACAGTGATTAACAGGGTAAGTAATTATTGTCACTCTAAACAATAACCATATTGTATACAAATAGACGTAGAATAGCTTATTAATTTACTAGAGGTTGGAAGTAAAGTCCTGAAGTGGCTTCCTACCCTAAGAATGAATACATAGGCAAATTAGAAGCACAAACCCCAAGAATATAATGTTAGAGATGAAATTCTTTAAGCTTTTCTAAAGTAAATCGGGTCAATAAGGAACATAAACAAAAGGCTAGTCTATAAGTACACTATTCCAATTCCCAATATCTCAAGGATTGAAAGAATTGTTTACAAAGTTAAGCCTCTTATCCTATTTAGTTGGAAGTCCATCCAGTTCCCATGTGAGTGTTTGGAAGACCATTTTTTTTTCCAACATTTCAAACTGATCTGACAACATACTAAAGAGGCTGCATGTCAAAATCATTTTCAAAATGACCACATCCTTACTAAAAGAACTACCAAAAATCCTACCACTAGAGATGAGCACCTAAATATTTAGGTAGAGAGATCATAAAGAACAAAACAATGGTTCAAAAATAGAAAGACCCATGCCTTTCTTAAAGAGGAGCTCTATAGCATCAAAACACCCACACCACGTAGTTTCAGCTTTAGCACATGTTGCCAAAGACATTTATAGCTTTATGTTAGAAAGGGTGCTAGGTTCCAACTCTACTATAATTTTCTCATAACAAAGCCCCATCATTTTTGTAAATTATGTATAGAAAGAGGGACATTTTTTGTAAATGTTCTAGATTAGATATCTTCTATTTATCTTATTTTATTAATTTTGAGGTGTTGACATAATGCCACCTTCTCACGGACCATAAAACTCCTTAAAGCTCTTGAGAGGGGTGTAAGTACTCTTATGAGTACAAACTATTATTCACTTGGTTACAATAATTATGCTCAATCTCCTAAGCACACACCTTATATATTGGTTGATTTAGTACAATGTATTATTCAATTACAATTTTGTCCATGTGCATTTATTTATTGTTGACTTATTTTAATGCTTGGCTTCTACTAGCCAAATTAGTACAGTGGCAATACTTGCTTACTACTGCAGAAGTTTAGTAAGCATTATATGGTCTTGTTGTACAAGCATTGTATGGCCTTATTTTACTAAGTAAACATTGTGTGGTCTTGTTGTACAAGCATTGCTTGTTCTTATTGTACAAGTAAAAGCTAAACCATGACACGATGCAAGTGAAAGCTCAGTCTAGACCTCTAAAAAAATTAATTAATAAAATAAAGTTTATAAAAATTAATTACCAAAATAATCCACCAAATTCACATCTTGTAAATGTAAATTCGATGCACAAAAAAATTTGTAAGAATCTACATTTTGAAGCTGCAAGTCCTAATATAATTTACATTTAGGATATGCAAATTACAATGGTAATTTGCATTGAAAATATGTGCAACACACTAAAATTTAAATGTCTTAAATGCAAATTTGGTGGTCTCTTTCCATGGTCAAATTTTATTCTATTCTATTTTTAGTAATTAATTTCAAAATGAGTTATGTTTTGACAAAAATGTCAACACCATGCACCTAGCTATATCCTTATGGTACTAAGATTATATAACACATACTTAGAAATAAGAGATTATTACATGTTAACATTGTTTAAAAAAAAAATACACAAATCCAAATTGTACAAAAAAAAAAAGTTACACAAATACCATCGCTATAAGAAAGATGCAATATAGGATTTTTCTTGTATCGAATGTCCAATATAGGTACATATAGTTATGTGTATTACATGTTCAGTATGTGATATACTATTGGGTTTATCACATATCTCCTATGTAATGTATAATTACACTTCATAATTATACATCAAACAACCATTATTTCATCATCTAATATCAAGAAGTCAACCCAACTTCATCCAATTGCCAACCAAAATTACTAGCCCATCATCGTTCCATCCAACAAACCCAATCATCATTGAGTTTCAATTGTATTTAACCCCGTATAATATTTATAATATATAAAAGAAATAGTATCAAAACATCATTAAATACAAAGCAAAGTAAATATATTTACAAACTATTTCTTTAAAAATAAATCCTACCTAAATCTCATCATGTTTTCTTTTTTTTTTTTTAATGAAAATTCTTTTGACCTTTTTTTCTTTTAGATCTCTTACTATAGATGTATCATTTGGTCTTTCTTCATCTATCCTCATAGGACGAGGTTCCACCTGCAAAATGGATTGTAATTGCATTAGAAATTATTAAATTATACATTAATTATATTAATGAATCAACATAGAATTTTATGTTTGTTATAATTGTGTTACTCCCTCTCCCATATATGATGATGTTAGACAAGCAAGTTTCATAGGAGTACGTGGAGTAACATTGTTCAACTCTAATATTCTCTCGGTGGGTGTCTAAAAGATCCTCAAATCAAATTATGGACCCTCTTAATTAGCTAAAGTAGTACAATGAGATGGAGCATCTATAGTAGTTTATGTATCTAGATGTGGAGGTTGAATTGAATCAATATAAACAGGAGGATGAGGAGAAGGATCTACATTAGGCTTTGCAAGTAGATGTATAAAAGCATCTGGAGCATCACCTACAAGTGGATGTATAGGAGGATTTGAAGCATCACCTGTAGGAGTATGTGGATGTGGAACTGGATCAACATGTAGAGCAATATTCACATCCTCATCTATCAACTAGTCATGATCTCGTGCTTGTCATCACACCTGTCTTGGTCCTCTCCCTCTCCCTCTCCCTCATCCCTGTGCTACCTTCTAATGTTGCTTCTGCTGATCTCGGTATAACATTCTAATGCCTCCATATCCTATAATCTATCAATCCCCAAATCTACTAGAGCATGCATCTCATCTACATCTATAAATGCCCAGATCCTTATAAATGTCTGCTAGCACATTCATATGCAAGAACAATAAGTTATCATAATATAGGAATATTTAACTATTGATTTTTTATAAGAAACGTACCAATGCAACCAATAATGTTCCTGAGTAGTTGATATATCTATGGGTGATCCTATAATACCAATCGTAATAGTCGATAAAGACCATGGACGGTAGTGTGTCATTACGTTGGGGCTCTATTAGTCTCTATCGTCTATCATCCTACTGGGTGATAAACCTAGCATGTTTTATCATCCAATCCTCCCCTAATTCACCATTAAGATCCATACTATGTATATTATCCAGATCTATCTTGCAGTCTGACAATGCCTATGAAGGCTTGAATTAGCTTAATCATTTACTCAATTCCCTGCCTAGAGTGTACTACCTCAATTCCTAGAAAATACTTCAACCTCCTTAACGCCTTGATCTCAAACTCCTTAGCTAAACATTGACTCAGAATTTCTTTTTCTTTATCATCATCTCTTGTTACAATTACGTCATCTACATACACCAAAGGAGCAGTAACTCCCCCCAATGAAGAGTGTTTAATAAACAGTATGTGATCCCCCTAACTTTGTTTGTATCCCATGGCCAACATCACTCTAGCAAACCTCCTAAACCATGCTCATGGTGATTGCTTAAGACCATATAGTGCATTCTTCAACTTATACACGGTATAGCATCTAAGTTCTTTCCATAACCTAGTAGAACTTCCATGCAGATCTGCTCTTCCAATTCTTCATGCAAGAATGCATTTTTTACATAATATTGCTGCAACTCCCAACCAAGATTAGCTGCAAGAGACAATAACACTCTAATTGTATTCATCTTGGCAACAGGAGCAAGTCTCTAGCTAATCAATCCCATAAGTCTGTGTGTACCTTTTAGCCACCAATCTAGCTTTGTATATCTCAATGGACCCATCTGTTTTATACTTTACTATATACACCCACTTACATCCTACCGGACTCTTTCCTACTAGTAACTTTACCAACTCCTAGGTTTTGTTCTTTTTTATAGCTTCCATCTCTACATTCATAGCTTCTTTCCATTTTTCATTAGACAATGCCTCATATAAATTGGTAGGGATGGTAATGGTATTTAAGCTTATAAGAAAGGCTCTGTGAAATGGTGAGAACCTTTTAAAGGATAAAAAGTGTGCAAGAGGGTATAGTGGTCGTTTTGCGCATTCTCTGGTTCCTTTTCTGATGGCAATTGGTAGGTCCTGGTCATGATCATTCACCTGAACTTTAGTTCCATCTTGTAATGAAGGCCTAGAGATTGTTAGCTCATTTAAAGGATTCAAGTCGGGCTCTTGAACCTGCATCAGTGTAGAAATAACATTCTTTTTCCTTGCAAACTCAGACATGGGTTCAAGCTTAGACATAGATTCAGGTTCACACACCTTATCAAATTTCTTATTGCTAAAAGCAAGATCAGACTCAAACACAAGTTTAAGCTCAGACACAGATTCAGGTTTAGACACTGGTTGAGATTCAAACACAGGTTTAGATGCGGGTTTAGAACAAGCTTTGGGTTTCATTGACAAATAAGACAAAAGAAACCTTCATTATCTTCCTTAGATGAACTCTCCCCCCTAAAGATGAGGATCGATGAAATAAAACTCTTGTTCATTGAATGTGACATTTATCAAGACATATAATTTCTTTGATGAAGGGTAGTAGCATTTATACCCTTTTTGAGTTGAAGAGTAACCAACAAAACACATTTTAGAGCCCTTGGATCTAATTTCCCTTTATTTTAACTATGGACATGATAAAGGATAACACCCAAAAACTCTTAGGACAACATTGTTCATATGTTTAGATTTTGGTAAAAAGACGAGAGAATATCCATAGACTCTTGAAGACTCTAGAAGGTAATCAATTTATGAGATAATTGGTCGTAAGAACAGCTTCCCCAAAAAGTCTTAAGCATGTGTTTATGAACAACAGGGCTACCATTTTTCAAGCAAATGACCTTTTTCTTTCATCTATCCATTTTGTTGTGGGGTATTAATACAAGATGAATCATGAATTATTCTCGATTTTCAAAACATGTGGTAAGAATTTATTGAAGTAATCCCTGGTATTATTTGACCTAAACCTTTTTATATTAGCCCCAAATTGGTTTTTGATCATAGAACAAAAATTTGGAAGTATGGTACTAACATCAGACTCGTGTTTAAGCAAGAAAATCTAAGTAACACGTGTACAACCATCAATGAAAGAAACAAACCATCTTGCCCCAGAAATATTAGAGATAAGAGATGGACCCCAAATATCATTGTGAATAAGATCTTTTTTTATTACTAATTGGAAAAGTTAAACGCCTGTGTTTAGCAAATTCACACACTTCACAATAAAAATCTTCAGCATTCAAACTTGTTAACAACAAGGGAAACATAGTCTTATTTACCCTAAATGACGGATATCCTAGCCGACAGTGGTGAAGAAGGATTTTCTCTTTATTTGATAGAATTGACTCAGATATGAAAGAATAAGATAATGTGCTCTTGGTCATATTCAATTGACTTGGTACTTCAAGATAGTAAAGGCTATTTCATTCCCTAGCATGTCCAATCGTCTTCCCTGAATCTTTGTCTTGAAGTACGCAATAACTAGTGTGAAAATCACATTACAAGACAAATCTTGGTGAGTTTTTGTATAGACACAAGATTTGTGGATAATTTAAGGACATGAAGAATATTTTCCAGGTTAAGATGGAATATTTTGACATCCCTACAACCACCACAGTTGCTAAAGATCCATTGGCTATGGCTATTTTCCTACTACTAGGCATGGTTATAAGTTAGGAAAGAATTGGATGAAATGGGTCATATGGTCGTTTGCTCCTAAATCCATGATCCAAGAACTAGTAAGGCTATATCCGAGGCATTTAATCCAAAGGAAAAGGGAATTTACCTGAATATGTTGAAGAACAAGCACCTAAAGGCCATCCAAGACTATGATAAGAGACCTCAACTTTTCATCTTCTCTTGGTTAAGCTACTTGGCTTGTGATTAGGTTTACCCTGTGGTATTCCAAACATATGGACTTGTCCACTACTTCTTGCTTGATATCCCATGGGTAGAAGATGTGTTGTCTAGAAAATACAAAAATCAACAACCCTAAAAAAGTCTGCTCTGAAAAAAAAAATTCCAGGAGTGAAAAACAACCAGCAATTGAAGGCTGATAACAAAGGAAGCAGATTAAGAAAGAAGGCAGAAAAAATTTCCAGCAATGAAGGCTGGGAAATTGACTACATGACTTGAAAAAAAAACTTTGTTTTTGTTGCAGAAAAAACAAAGTATGAAGGACAAATGTTATAATTTCTCATAAAAAACCTAAAGCTCTAATACCATGTCAAATTTTAGAAGAATGAATCTGTCACACTTTAGAGAGTACCCTAAACGTGGCAGCCCCCTGCACATAATATTAAAGCTAATGAATGACAACCTTAGTCATGCAGGAGCTTCAATATCACATGCAAGGCGTGCTTCCAAGATAGTAAGAAACTCACAGGGGTATTACATTTAAGTAGATAATAAAAGCAAGCAAGAACTTATATAAATAAACATGAGATCTTCATTTAAATAATAATTCCTTACATCATCTTAGGGGCATTCCTCGTCTTAAAAGTCTTTCAACAAAATAATAGCAATTATAACACAAGCCTACTATAGAGATTTTCCTAGAAGCCTATGTTCAAAACTCAAATACATATAGCTTCTCCTAAAAACTCCTAGTAGCTTAAGCTCGTACCTGGCATACGGGGCTCTAATCAAAGGTAATCATACTGTAACAAAAAGCTATAAGGGTATAAGCAAATCTAGCTTAGTGAGATAATTTCCATCTATAGAACATTTCCATAAAGCAAGCAAGTATTTAATCAAGCGTATGAGAATGCATCAAACACATGAGCAAACAAAATACACATGATTAATCGGAAATCAAGTGTAGCATGGATTTTACGCCCTCCATGTCGAGGGTTGGGAGGTTACAGGCCCATACGACCATCAATATTTGCAGATTTACCGGCTCCTTGCTTGCCCTGTAGATTTACGGGTTCCTACTCCCATGTAGACTTTCCGGCTCCTACTAGCCACCACTACCATTTCCTTGTTTCCCCACATGAAGAATAGCAGTGAAATAAATGTGACTCAATATATATTTTACCAAATAATGTTGAGTTCAAGTCAAAGGCGATCAACACAATTTTCATCATATCAATACAAGAATCACAATTTATTTATCAAACCTTCTTTCGATATTCTTAATTTATATTCAACCAATCATAATTCCAAGTCACACAACAATTATCCATTTATCTTTTTCTTAATTTCTAGTGCTACTACTTACAAGCACAAACAAGGAAATGTAACTTAGTAAAGGATTAACTCACTCCATATCGGTAGATCCTAATCGAAGTAATCTTCCGGGAAGGTGATCTCGAGTCCTTCTCCACCTAAACAAGATGAAATACCCAAAATGAGTCTTTCATGAAATTTCTATTCTTGAAGATTCTAAACTTTTCTTAAAATCGCGGTAAAATCGTATAAGAGGAAATTCCAACTTAAAATGGTCATAACTTGCTCATTTTAACTCGAAATTTAGCATATAATATACCGTTTTCTACCTACTCGAAAAGATCTATCTATTTCTAAAAAAATTTTCATCAAACTAAGTCATTTGGGTTCCAAAAAAGTGGCGAGCAGATTCACCACGAATTTTTATAAACTTGTTTTCCTTCTTTTATCCAAAGCTCATTTTGAAGAGATAGGTATTATAACAATTGTAAAAGCTTTGAAATGTATATACATATATTTATTGAATCATATCAAATGTATGAAGTTTAATGAAGTTGTCTCAAATAAAAAGTAAAGTCTTTTAAATATTTTTGGAAGTGAGAACTTTTGAAATATTCCTCTTTTGAAAATATTTTAAGTCATTTCAAATGAGTATTTTTCTTTTTCTAAATTTTATTTCCGTAATCTCTTTAAATTTCTAAGGAATGATTTTATTTTCTAAGCTTAGTTTCCAACACTTTTGAAAGTAATAACACTTCTATCTTTAGAGAAATAATTTCTTGGTTTCTTGAGATCATTCTATTTTGATGAAAAAGAGTTTCTAGCACTTGATGAAAAGTGAAGTTTTTGTAAAACCTTTTGTTTATTTCAAAAAGTCCTTTCTATGTCATGTATGTTTATAAACATTATTATGAACTCCTCTAAGTTTGTTAAGATGACTTCTTAGTTTTAGAAAAATTTACTTCCTACTTTTATTTCTAGAAAAGAATCTTTATTTTAAGAAAAACATTTCCTCATTTATTTTGTTGAGACAAAAATTCATTATGTTCATGCATGAATATGAATCATAAAGTTATGGAAACATAAAGAATCATAATAATAAGCTAATAAGAAAATAAATCAAGTATTGGAACTTTAGCTTCATCAAGGTACTCGGGACTAAGAAAATACTAGTTCCTAAAAGAAAAAGAAAATGTTTTGACTTGATGAAGACAAGTCTAAGACTAGAAAGACTAGTCTTAAAAACAATATGAAAGTAAATAAATTGAAAGGAAGTAAATAAATTGCAAGGAAAGTAAATAAATTGCAAAACAAATGAGCTTATATGCTCTAAAAGATATATATAGTTATATAGATATATTAGATATAAAAGTAACATAAAGAAATTAGATGATGAACAAAAACAAAGTATGAACCTATTGCTGCTTTCTTTAGCCTTCATGGTTTAGAAAACAACACTAAGCTCATACTAAGTAGATGAACATAAAAAAAACTTGAAGAAAAATTACCTAAAAGAACTAAACTAGAGAGAACTTCTTGGGAGAGATTTCTTGTAGAAATTTGGTAGAGTAACTTTAGTATATGAGATGTGTGAAAGAAGTGGAAGTAAGAGGGGGTATTTATAGGAAAATGTGGGAGATAATTTGTGTTAATTAAATAAATAAAAATGAAACAAATTGAAGAGAAAGAGGAGAGGGGCCGTCGCAATTTTGAGAGAAAGGGGGAGGAAATTTTTATTTTTTTATATTTTTGTTAATTAAAAGTAAGATATGAAAGATGTGAAGTTGTAATGGAAAAGAAAATATGTAAGAAATAGAGGTATGGGTTGTAAGAAAAAATAGAGATAGATAAATAGCGTAGAATAGTATTAAATAGTGTAATGTAAAATAGACATGACAATTTAAGTACCGGTGGTGAGAAAATACGCGTATAAATACGATATCTGATATTTTTAGCTACCAAATAATTATGAAATTGATACTTTTGAAAATATTATATTTTTCCGATTCTAACGGTATATTCAGAATATTTTTACTATTCCAAGCCCCGGGACACGTTTTTCAAGAACTGTGTCCGATCAGGTTTAAAACGAGTCACGGTTTTACAAAACTAATCTTTTGAAGTTTCCTTAGGTAATTACGAACTATTCTACTCACTAAACTCTTTCTTACTTTCCTAAGGTTTCTTAAACAGGGATGCCGAATTTAAGCGGTTACGGTAGACTAGGGTTTTGTTGACTTTAGAAATCCGATTGACTTCTAATTAGGGTTTAAGCTTTAAATTGATTACAAAACTTCAAGGGTTTACAGAATCTTAGAATTTAAAAGAATGAATCATGTATATTTCATAAAATAATGTGTACATAGGTCAAATTTATACATAGCAGCTCTAACATCAATTTTGGAAACTAATCAAGTCAAATTGTACATTTATGTGGGTCTCCACTAATTAATGTTAGCAGTCAAATCGTATATTTATGTGGGTCTCCACTAATTAATTACTTGTGTTTTCCTACACACTATGCTAGAGGATGTAGCAAGGACTAGTATGCTACCTATTAATAATAATACATTTGCCCTCACATGGTGTTAAATGGCAGTCCCACCTATCTACTCTGGTAGACCCTGTAATAATATACCCTTCAACAAACTCATCCTCCACCTCTGACCATGTCGTAACTCACTATTCGGTTTAACCTTTAGTAAGCGCTCACATAAATCACACCAACTATGTGTTGTGCTCCATGTCACTACCTGCCCATCAATAGGCAATCCAAATTCTATAGAAATATCCTTTAATGCCAACCCAACCTCTCAATGTGGCATATGGAAGGTATAAGTCTTTGATTTCCATCTCTCTACCAATGTTATGATCAAAGCCTAATCCAGTTGTATAAACGATAGATAGGCTACACCATAAAATCTAACTTACTTAAGATAAGGGTTTATATGAGCATCATATGCATCACTCATCTCCTCTAGGTTCTTTAATAATGCCTCACCCTGTTTGCATATCACTAGTATATGCTCCTACAAAAATTAAATAGATTATATATAAATAGATAATATGCTCCTACAAAAATTATATAGATTATATATAAATAGACAATATGACTAAATCAATTCTATACATATTTTAGTCCAAATTTACACCTTTCCGCCCCATAAAATCTATGATATATGTGTCTACTGCTATGTTAATAATGATCTATTAGCTGGTCTTGGATCCATCTGTACAAATTAAAGTAAATATTTGTTAGTTTTCGTAAAATAATTGTATTAATATATAATAACCATTCATATGATATAAATACATCATAATAAAAATAAAAACATTTTAAATTTGTTATTCTTAATTTGTTACCTAATTGTTTAGACTAGTTCTTATGTCGTAACCTTTTTTTCAACATTTTCCACAACAATTCTTTGTAGGTTTTTCCTTTAGATCCATTTCATTATGGAACCTGCATGTTCTTGGTCTTCCTTTTTCTGTAATCTTTTCATACTCTAAATGTATGCATGGCACCTCTTCTATATGTATCCATGCCCACCTATCCCCTAGAGGTTAAAAATTGCTCCTATAGTAGGTTAGCTGGTTTTCCCAATAAAACCATCTTTCATTTTTTTTGCATGAGATCTACTTTCACATGTGTCATGGCTACAAAGGCGTGCGAGCATGGTATTTTAAATGTTCACCACTTGTTACAGCTACATGTGTTATTTAGGATATTAACCATATAATAATGGCCACCTTTTTTGACCATGATCTATAAAATAGACTCCTTTTTGCACCTCAAAAATGCCAGTTGTTCTATTAAATGTAACTACCTTATGTCGAGTAGTTATTCTTCTCCATTTTTCTATCTTGGTTCTAACCCAGTTAGGGTAAGTTTTATCCTTTTCTTATAGCCTTGTGTGCTTCATTGCATCTTTTATCAAAACAACCAACACGATTGTAGAATATTTTTAGAACAAAGGCTGATACAGGCAATGATCTTCTATCTTTTAAAACTGCATTGTAGCTTTCACTAAGATCTATTGTCATTTGACCATATCTAAAACTCTCATCATATGCTCCGGTCCACTGCTGAATTGGTATGCTTACAAAGTAGTTTGTAGCTGTTTTGTGTCTCTTCATTATCTCCTCCATAGAGAATTCAATCTTCTTTCCCGTATCTGAAATTTTATTGATGTTACTAGCTTTTTTTAGATAATGACTTTTGTATTTTGTGTTGAAATTGCTAGTAGCATGTTTTATACATTCTTCATTGGGCAAAGGGGGGCTACTATCTAACGTTCTTATCCTTTAACACTTTTATTATACATTTGTGTTAATTTGACATAAGACATATTGTGTAATCATCATTGTGCAATCCTTCAAGGCATCATTTTAGCTTTTCTAGGAATCATGACCAGGTGTCACTTGATTCCTTATCCACAAATGCAAATGCCAGTGGAACGACATGATTCGCTCCATCTACACAACATGCAATCAATAAACTATGTCGACATATTTCATACAAAAAAGTCCCATCAACGCTGATAACAGCCCTGCAGTGTTTGAAGTCTTTTATGCAAGGCTTAAATGCCCAAAACAATCTTGCAAAGACCATGTCATTCTCACTTTCAGTTGATCGTACTTTCCATGCTTTATGTGTATGTAGGTTAGTTCTTTTGGTAGCAGTCATTAGTTTTGGCAATTCATTATATAATTCATCCCAATCACCATGCACATTTTCAATTGCTATCCTTTTTGCCCTAACTTTTCCTTATTGACATCACATACTCCAATGTGTCTTCAATCTTGAAATGATCCAAACACCATTCATAAGAAATAAAAATCAAACAAAGTCAATGGAAACCAACTAAAGTGACATATGAAATTAAATGACTAAATTTTTTAGAATTTCCAATTTTTCCTTAAACCGGAGCCAAAATTTTGAAAATTTAAAATTCAATTTGGATATCAAAATAAAAGTAAAGTAGAAACTAATAATAGTTCTTTAAATGAAAGTTTTATAAGAAAAATCAAAATAATCAGTTATGAGCTCTAATTTTGTAAAATTACATTTTTAACCCAAACTGGGAACTTACATAAATTAAAATTTTAAAATTGTAAATAAATTAGATTTATTTGACATATTTAAATCCTTGTTAGGTTAAGAGGTTAATTAACAACCCTAAACTATCAAAAACTAATATTTAGATGCACAAAAGCTAGCCATGTGGTAAAACCCTAAAAGGAGGTCTCTTTTTCCTTGTCTATAACCCTAATTTTGCCCTTTTCTTTTCCCATATAAATACTCTTTTTCTTTTTTTTTTTTTCTGCTTCCTTCCCTTTTGAAACCCTCCCACGACCTAAGTAAGGTTATCTAATACCTTAACCCTTTCCTAATGCTAAATAAGTGAAATTAGCAAAGCGTGGCACTAATTAACTCATGTGATGTCTTTTATATGAGGAAAGAGGAGAGGATGAGGTAGTATTAGAAGAGGAAAAAGATCCACCATCACAAGAAAATTCATGTTAAGGTAAACATGAGATTTTAAGATGATGTAATGTGAGTATTTTAGCATTTTAAGGATGAAAACTGACTTAGGTAAGTTGATACATATTTGAAGTGTCAAGAAATCAAGTTTTGAAGTGTTTTAGAGTCTTAAACTCCCTTCTCAATTTATGCAAGTGAAAACCATCATTTGGAATAAGGTAAGACATCAAAACTAACTTATTTTCATGAGATTATGATGGTTTTGGAGTTGGGTCTACCATGGTAGTGTTAAATGATGTTTTAGGTGTAATTTAAAGGTTAGGTTTTATTTGAATGAGTTGTGAGTGATGGATTTTGGTATAGTTGATGCTAGAGTTGTAAAGTGATGGATTCATGCTTAAATTTTTGATAAATTTATGATTAAACATGTTTTCAAGGATGGTGAGTCATAGTAAATGAAGATTAGGTTCAAACATGATCTTTAGCTCTTTGAAACCCCCAAAAGTCATCCAAAAACACTTTTCATTGAAAAAACTGAGTTTAAGCTCAAAATAGTGAAAAGCCAAAAGAATACGACTAGTAAACGAACTTGAGGATCAAGCCGTGTAACCTTTTGACCCTAAAAACATGGAAAAATAGTTTTAGAAAAACACAACTAAAACATGGGGTGACATATCTGCCCTATTCCTCTCTATTTTTAAATACCTTTAATCCCAGAACAGTACAGGGAAACACGTGTGTTTCATCTCATTTACCTTTCCAACCCCTAAACATTGGAAGAACACAACATGAACACAATTAATGCATCTAGTCATGTACCAAAACATGAGGATATAAGTCTTCTCGTGTATTAGTCATGCTCTTTTCTAGACCCTTATAACTTCTTCAATTTTCGCCTAAATCGCACGAAACTTGACCTACTCCTTTCCTTAAGTATAAGTAATTTTCCAAGGACTTCAAAATACAAATTTAGCAAGTATTTACACCATATTCATGATGTATGTCATCCAACCACAATAAGTTCAAATGCCTCACATAAATTAAAGCAATTCATACTTAATAATTGGAGTAAGACACTAAGAACTAAACGAGATTAGTGGACTATCAAAACCTATTCTTGAAAGGTTAAGAATTGAGGCCCCACAAAGTATAGCCCTCCAAAGGAAGGTTAACCTAAGCCCCAAAACTGACCTTAACCTACTTGACTAACTAGATATGGTTGAACTAAAGTGACATAGTTGTAACAAATAACATGAAATAAAGGTAGTAAATTTGGAGCTAATTCTTGACTTCAATTATGAACAATTATTGGATATCAAGCTTGGAAAGGGATGGCAAGCTCAGACCGACTGATAGGTACGTAGTAATTGCATGTTGCTAGCTAGGATAGTATTAATAGCTAGACCAAGAATTTAAACTCAACTTAATTTGAGTGTTGGTTTGTGCTTAGCCACTTACTCCAGGAAAGGCACCCTCAAATTGGGTTGCAAGTCTAATCGCAACTTCAGGATGATGTCATAATTTAGGTGTCTAGGCCCCTACGGTCGCATGGTTAAGCTCGGCAGGTAGTCGATAGGGAAATTCCTAAGATCGAATAGCTAACTAAGAGCATGTACAAGGTTGTAACGTGTTATACAGTGTTATGGGATGTTGTAGCATCACAATGGACCATGCTCATTGGTGGCAGCCTGTGAAGAGATGACACGGATGAAACTATTTCCTTCTTTCTTTTCTAGTAAGTTATAGGGACCTATGGAACCCAAATTTTTGGTACGTAATCCCCCGAAGGAACCCTACCCTTTTTGTTTAAAGGGAGTCATGAGTACTCTTGTGCGTATTAGTATTTTTAGGATGCTAGGGATACCTTATTTGTATACTTCAATTTAAGTAACCTAAACTGTGGTTGATGCATTAGATTGGGAGCATGTGACATGAGGTACGTACTTATATTATTGTGTATTGCGCTTTGCAACTCATTTTAGTAATCTTTCAGGTCTACTGGTAATTCACTTGGGAATGAGAGATACGTAGAATGACTCAATTATATGAAAATGTACTAGACTTGGGTTTTACTAGTTTCCCTAGAAGAGTTTTATTGTAATCATGTTTTATATACTGGGATGACTGTAATCAATTAAGTATCAAATGTTTTTGTTTGATTCAACGTGGACCTTTAAGTTCAAAAGCTTTGTATTTTAGTTATAATCTTTTGATAGGCCCTATGGGTAACATTTATAAACAATTATTTATGAAACTTATTCTCTAACCAAGTTAAATTTTATAGATTTTGATAAACTCGAACCATGGATAAACAAATGGCACTTTGGTAGAATTTTTATAAAAATTAATAACGATTTCTCATATAAAACTTAATCAGAAACCCACTTAATAACAGAATGCCTTGCACATATTGCTTGGAGATGATATGTACAACATAACTATCACGGGGCTATTACAAATCTATTGTCTAAGGGTTGAGGTATTGACATCATGGTTGTTTCTCACTTAGTCCAACAAATAGTAGCTAATGAATGTCTAGTCAAGCTGTGGATGATCTCATTTGAGGCTCCTATTTGTGCATATGTGTGTGTAATCACAAAATAGACATCCCAACATTTTTTGCATCCACAAGGTCACCATTTACAACTACAGGTCGTTTTTTCTTCATAAACAACATTCCATGTCTTCTTATCTGATGTCACTATGAAGTTCTAGTGAATCTTTATGTGCCACATTTTGACCACACAAACCAAATCGGCTTTAGTTTTAAACCTCATTCTAGTCTTAAACTAATTACCTATGCATGGGTCTTCAGATTTAAGGAATTCTTCCTCATAGGATGCATAGCCATCACCAACATCCATATTATTAAAAAATGGAATAGGATCTTGGAATGAGCTTTCACTAGTTTGTTAGTCTGCTTGAGCGTTTTCCTTAACAATGTCTTCTTGAAGATGTTCATTTTTCTTTGGAGACTCGTTTTCATTACTCGATGTGTCAACCTCAAATGCCATCTCATTTTCCTCATCTTGATTCTCTTTAAATATTAATTCATATTCTGAATCAGTCTCTTATAGAGCCTCCTCCATCTCTTCCTCCATATTATTTGTAATATGGACATTTTCTTCAACTTTTGATAGTAAGTTGTTGCTCCTTTCTATGTTTGTTAGAACATTTGCAAATTCTTGTATTACCAGTATTTTTGGTATGGCCGTCTGATCCACCATATTGTGCTTCATAGGCATGGTTGAGGTGTTTTTTTACTTTTACATACAATTGTTGAAGGCATGTAATATCAAATGCCTTTGCAATATCAATAAGAGCTTCCATATCCACATCAGTACTAATTTCTTTCATCATGACTGCTTTGTAAGTGGGACTATAAATTGATAGCCTCTTGTGATACATTTCATCTTTGCCTTCCCTATGATCAATTCCCAACTCTTCACATGCCATGGTCAAGAGCCCACTATAATCAATATTTGTCCTTACTTTTATATTCCTCAGTGGTCCCCAATCATAATATAGTCCAACTTAACCTTGCAAGATTTTCCCATTGGCAAAAAGAGAAATTATGACATAATCTATCATTACTATTGTTCATTTACATTAACAATAGCATATCATATATTATTCATGTTAGTTGTGCAATGTTGGATAATCAAAGTGCATATATGATATGCATGATTATTCCATTACTTTGCAATTTCCAATTTCTATTATTATTGCCCACAATCCAGTATAATTCCTATGATCAACTCAGGCTTGCAATGTGTTCACTAGTGTTCCTAGCAACCAATGTTAAATTAGACATGGAACCATACCATGATTGGCCATGGCACTTGCTACCACACTTCATCAATTGCTTTATTTTCACCCCAACAGTAAGCTATATTTAATTCTTCTATAGTACTCAATAGACCAATTAATCCATTCCTATGATCTTGTGCTCTAAACCATGTCAACCATTCAAAATACAAAACATCCTTTGAATGAAAATAGTATTGTCTTGTGTTTTTTCTCATGAAATGAACACAAGTCCCAAACTAGAATTTGAGCATTAGATTCATATGACAATAAACAATCAATTAGGTACCAAAATTTATATGGCATCAAACAATCAAGTACCAAAATCCATATGCTTCATTCCTTAATAATGACAACAAACAATCAAGGTTGTGTGATATGGCTTTTTACTAGTAATCTTAGGTTCCAAGTGAATGTAATAATCATTATTAAGAAGAACAACAAGCACAGCTCAGCTTAGAACATAGAAAGTAAATTAACCTACTATTTATACTGTGCATGAAATAAACAATATACGAATTAGGGTTAGGCAAAAAAATAGTCGAGCCAAGCCGAACCTATCCATAATCGAACCGAATCAAACAAAAAATATGGTTTTTTTTAACAATTTATTTTAGAAAATTCTCAATCCAAACCAATTTGTAAATTTATGATTGGTTTGAAAGAAGAAATCGAACCAATCCGTAAAACAAAACTAAATCATTTTAGATAAATATAAAAATATTTTACTTGTAATTATAAATTTTGTCATAATAATTTATTAAAGGTATATATGTTATTATAATTTTATTATGATATTTATTGTATGATGAATATTGGTTAATAATAATTTATTTCTTTTTTCAAAATTATTTTTTGGGTTCAAGATATATTCCTTCATCAGTAACTTAATGTTTTTTATTAATCGTTTGAAATTTATGAAGTATGGATTTTGTTATTTAGTTATATATCTTATTATGTATTAATTTTTTGTCTTATATTTTGTTAGTAGATCACTTTTATTCATACACTACTTTTATAAGTATATGATTTTTTTTTTTTTTTGCCAAATTTGTTAATAGATGGTTGTCTAAATTATTTTTTAGATGACTATAGATTTTACTCTACTATGTATTAGTCGGTAAGCATACTATGTTAGTGACTAAATGATTTTATGAGGGATTATGAATTATAAATGTGACAAATTCATAAAGTACTTTGTTAAGATTTACAATATGAACTTTATAGTATGATTTCAATATTTGAATATCCAAATGAATGTAAAATATAAGAACTAAGTTTTTTTATTAGAATTTTGGTTTAATTCTTAATCTGTAATCCAAACCGAACTAAACTATTATTTAATATTTAAAAAAATTTATAATCCAAACCAAACAGTTATTTAACGGTTTTGTTTAGGAAGGAGAAAAAATCAAACTCTAAATTATGGTTTGATTTGGTTTTGGTGAAAATCAGGCCAAACCGATATGCGCCCAACCCTACCAAAAATCATGGTATGAAGCATAGTGAACAAGCCTCCTCCTCACCATTTTAAGGAAATTCGTACTAGAAATTAAAGAAAAGAAATTGTGGAATTTTGTTAAACAATTAACGAATGTAAAGATTTTGTTTGAAATTTAAGAAAAAACAAGCATAATGAAGATTGATAAATTACCAAATGATTGTAGAAGACACGAGCTTCAATTTGCAACAAAGAAATCAATCAAAAATTCAAACCCTAATTCATCAAATTTAGTGTTTGTAGAGTGTTTGAGAGTTTTTTGTTCATACTCTGTACGATCTAATCACGTGAATGAAGAGAAGATTCAAGTTTTGATTTTAAGCATGTGCATATTACATAACCTAACAACGATACATATAAATGATACAATGCATTTTAAAATAATTACACCATATCACCAACCTAAAGTACAATTCAAGGTTGCATCACTCAACCAAGGTACAATACAAAATTATTATAAATTGGCTAACATTAAACATGTATGTATCACCTAGCCTATATGCGATACAAGTGTATCACTCATTGGTTATGTGATACTGACACTTTCAAAGCATTGAGTAAGTCCCATGGCTATATCACCTATCCTAGGTGTGATACCTTAAGAAAATATGCTAGCTCTTTTTCAACATATATCATAAAGATGATAATTTGATAATTATTTTTATGCAATTTAGATCTGCATAATTTTTCTTAAAACAATGATAGACATGTCTTTTACCCTAGAAATCATCTTATTCTATTCCCTCTTCTGTTTCTATAAATATAAATAGCTAGAAGCTGATGCGAATAAAGACCGAAGACATATCATCAAATCAATGAAAACATACTAGGAGAAAGTTAAACTCCCCAAGCAAAGAGCATGAGCAACCGTATTACAAAGATGTAGTTGGGCAACAACAAGACTTGCATGTTAGTCATCCAAGATGTACAAATAGTTACCTCCTGTAGTGTTTTATCAATAGCCAAGGCTGCAATTCAAAGTACACTGAAGTAGCTTATAATTTAAGATTTAATAGAATTTGGTTTTATAGACTCTGCATAAGACAAGGTCATTTTAGTCAACACAAAAAATATTACCCATTTACAAGGTATGTTTGAATTTTCCGCTTATGAAAAATCAATCGTTCTCTGCCAAGTCAAGAAAAATTGTTTGAAAATAAATATCTACACTACCCTATGCTATTGATAACAAAAATTTGCAAAGGTAACTATACAGAAGTAACCCTTTCGAGAAGACATACTGAAGAATGACTATACATGTGGGGCATAAAAAATTATTGACCACCCCAATAATGACCACTAACCTAGCCTTCGCGGAAGCAGCCAAATTTACAATTCTTTTTACCATTCCATTTGTCAGCTGAAGGCTTGTGGCAAGAGCTCAAAACTAAAGGCAGTATCTGTCATCCCTCGCGATGTTATCAGGTTAAATTTGGAATATTACGGTGAGTGTCGGCAAATTCACGTACTAAACGTTTCAAGACTCTCCCTCCTTTACCTTGCAAATGCCCACTCATATTATTTGCAGCTTCCCCACTTCTAGTTCCTAGATACTCAGAAGCTGCACCAGCAAGGGCTTTTAACCAAAGCGGTACCAAGGAATCAGCTTCTCCATGTCTCAAATACTCAATAGGAAGACCTTGCACCTATATATAAGTAATACATAAAATGTTTGGAAATTAATATGAAAAAACCAAGAAATATTGGATTAGAAACTAAATAATGAACAAATAATATTATCAAAATTATCAACAGAATCTAAACTAATTACAAAAAGCAACCCCTCCCAACCATAAACACCTATGAAGCAGTAGCTAGTACACTGAAAATTACACTAAATTGCTTTTATGGCTCAAAAATGTGTGGCAGTGTGAGTAGAGGAGAGGAGGGAAGGGGAGGAAGGGAGAAGGAGAGCAGAGAGCAGAGAGAGAGAGAGATATATATACCGCCAACCGTAGCCATCCATGCAGGGACTCCCAACAGAGGACTGACTTCCAAGATGATGTCTCACTTAAACTGCAGATTGCAGCCAATTGCTGGAAGATGGCAGCGCACTTATGGACCTATAAAATGGCAGCAGTAATAAAAGTAAGCAGCCTTCTCTTAAGTAGTTTTCATTAAACTGAGTCAACTGACATGCTAAAGTTGGTGTGCAAAGAGGGCACACAAAAAAAAAAAAAAAAAAGATCAAGAAGACCAGGCCAAGCACAGTTTAGTGGAATTAGTACACATGAAAGATCAAGGGATGAATAATAAGTGTAAATTTAAGCACGAACAAAGAGCTTGAAATTCTTTTAAGCACTTAGAAAGGTGGTCATGAACATCAAAAAGTGAAAACCAATTTCAGAAAGAGATCTCAGTCTAAAATTCAATAAAGATAAAAATCTTGTTTGAAGAGCAGCAAAAAATGTGCAAAAGTTGGCACACAAATGACATAGTTTACCCGTGACATTGCAGAAACACCAAGCAAAGCATAAATCAGATTGGATACAAGTCCTTCACCGCTGTGAGATGCAACCTGAATTACAACACCACAAAAGGGCTCTTGAGGCATGGAGGTCACTGCTTCTAACAATGAGGTCAAGCCAACCTCTAAGAAACCTAAAAATAGGTAAGAGGGAGTATATTAATGAAGCTCTTAAACAGAGAAGATAGATGAGCAAAAAACCATTATGAAAAGAAGAAAAGAAAAGAGACAAATATCAAGAACAGGACTGTAAATGAGATGTCTCATGAGAACAACTTTTAGAAGTTTAAATGTAAGAGCAGGATACAAGCAACTTGTAAAAAAAGAAGAAAGAAGTGCATAAATATCACATTTTTGTCACAGAAAACAACAGTACAATCAAAAAGACACATTTCATTGCCCTGACCAAGTACGTACAAGATAAGTATGACATGGCAGCAAGAGCTGCACCACGATGCATAGCTGTACAGCATATGGCAGCCTTCTGAAAGCAAACTTCAAGAGGTGGACCAGATGAGGCCAATACATCCTGAAATTAGACCGTAATATGATTGCTTACCCACTTTACCAATTGAAGTGAACATATTTCTGATAAAGTCGCATTAATGAGCTATGGCTAACAGAAAGACGGATAAAGGAAACAGGAAAATAATGGAACCTTCTGAGAACCACGAACAAAACTTGATGCGAAATTCATGTAAGCTTCCACTAAGTCTGGCTCTTGATCACACACATAAGAAGAATTGAGAGACATGACAGATTCTGCATGTGTGAATCTCTCAAAAGTGGTGACAAACAAAGACCCATACTCCTCCTTCTGCCCAAATTCCTCAATGATGATAGAAGCTGCAAATGGTCCATTGAAAATGGGGAAAAGAAAAACTACATGAGCAACTTATTTGACAAAATAGATTGGCCAACATAAATCAACAACCAATGGCAGGAAGAAATAGTACATTTTTCAATATTCTCAGACATATGTTGGCAATGTAATATGCTGATAAATATAAATGAAGAACAAAATGTAAATGTAATTTGATTTATTTCAATGAAGAATGTTTTTTGCTTTTTTTTCCTGCTTATTGAAAGAATCCAGATAATACTAAAATTTTTGCATCCTTGGAAAATTAATATAAACATGGACTTTTGAATAAATCAGCCATCCTTAACTCACTCTTGGAGATGCAATTTTACTAATGTGGCAGTAATGAACTCTAAGGGCCTAAACATAATGAAAGGAAAAGAAAACTTAGAATCTTTCTCTTCTAAAATATCAAACATTGGTATTTAACTCCACATGTGAGTTTAAAGTGGGACAATAAAAGAAAAGATGATAATAAAATTCAAATCCTGATGCCAAACTCCTAACTTTCTAGCTAAGGATCATACCTGTTCTTATGAAGCACTCGCAATCTTGGAATGAAACAAAATTTGTCGAGAGACAATCCAGTATGCCAGGCAATAATATTGTGAAATGATGGCCTGCAAAATAAACAAACCGATTGGTCGCAGAAAAAAGATAAAGATCCATTAAGATTAAATCCTTGCAACAACATGGACCTGATGACTGAATCGCCCGTGAAAGAGCTCTACATGCTGCTGCAGATAATGCACCATTTTCCATGTGTGGAGAGCGCAAAAGCTTCTCCAAGATAGGCCAAAAGACCCTTAAAAGTGCAAGGATGGAATCATCCTCACCAGGGCCATCTGGAAGTGGGCTTGCAAGATGACTGAACACTGTACCCATTCTGTTAAAAGTCCAACATGAAGACTTTCAAGGTCAAGAAAATTAAGTCATGGGTGATTTAACCAGTACACAGAGGTATAAAAAGCCAAATAGAGTTGGTGCAATGCCCTTTGACATTGTACCATCCATGGCCCACATTAGTAACTCATGCTTTCAAGAAAATTTCTTTCTAGGTTGGCAAAGAGCAAATTTCATAAGAGGCAAACCTTAACATTAGCATCTGGGTTGAGGAGTCTGCTATGCAGAAGTAGTAAAGGTAGGGCATAATGTGGAGAAGGGATGCCCTGTGCTGGTCATTAGAGACCATGGATCCGTTGTGCAGCTCATTGGAGGTAGAGGATCAAGCTCAAAATAAGCAATAGTTATGGGAACTTCTTCAGAAGCAATGCCATCTAAGGAGCTTGAGGGTGGATCAATGGTAAGTCCAAAGAAGAACTGCTTAGAATCTTGAACCGCATGAAGGCCAAAATGGAGCTGAGAGGTGTGAAGAAGAATAAGTCCAGCCCCCCTTCTGGGGATCATAAGTGAGTTGTCAAGTTGGTGTTCTCAATCCATTGCAAATACCATAATGATTTTATATTGAAATGCAAGAGGTCTCAATAATATACTTTACGCCAAGGAACCTAGAAAATTTGTGGAGATTTAAATATATCACTAATTGGACATGCCCAAATCAGATTGAGACAGCAGAGCATAGACAGGATAGATTCTAAACCTAACCATATTGGGATGTGTCCGTAGAGATTAAAGGGTAGATATAGGTGGGATGTGAACCTAGAGCATGAAGGATGAGGATTATGAAGTCAACGGACCAACTGGAGTACTGTCTAGTGTATTTTTTTACTGAAATAATTTCTTGTTTAGGACGCTAATTGAAACTAATTACTTAAATAAAGTTGAAATAAAAATAATTACCATACGAAAATCACGATTTTGAGATAGGATAAAGAATGTACGTATATCGTGTGTAAAGTAATATAGAATTGTATATCGTATTTGAAAATGCCGATGTACGTTAAAAATTGTTGAGGTAAATCACGGAGGCATATCCCAATATGCATATCGCTTCTACACGCCACGATATTGGTGCGGTACTCAAAAATCATGCCGCGATTGATCCATGCGATTTCTATAAGAAATCTCAATATCTCATTTCACAAACGCGATTTTGCAACTGGATTTTAGTAACTAAGTTCGTCAAACTTGTATATTGGTAACTTTTTTATAATGATGGTAGATAGGTGTTAGGTCCATTTTTACCTATTTATACTGACAATTTGGCTTGCTTTGTCTATAGATACAACTCTAACTGTGAGAAAAGTTGATGCTTGCATTTGTCAAAAGATATTCAAGAACTTTGTGAATATTTTGATACTGAGGTGGATGATATAGCTTTCCAATGGCCAGCCTTTGCTTAGTTCAGTAATAGAGGGGCAATTCAATACAAAGAAAACTTGACTACTCTTGATTAATCAAGACAGGCATGCATGCTCCCCTTATCCACTACTTCCTCTTTTCCTTCTAATCTATTAGAGCATTCTCCTATGACCTTTTCTGTGGATTTTGTGAGTGCAACATGGAAGTTTCCTTTCGAGTTTTTTCCCTTAAAGATGGACTATGTTTTTTGTTTGTACCTAGATGAAGTTGTTGGCTAAAGTACTTAGATAAGAAAGAACTTGGTGCCAATTAGGATAAGGTCAAAGGAAAAGGTTTCAATCAATCCAGTCAAAAAGCAACCTGGTGCTGCATGTTTCAGATGAGGATGTTGAGAAGGTGTCGTTTTAATAAGTTTGATTGCATGAGTGCTATCGAGAAAGTTTCCTCAGGTAGAAATCTAGGCTGAATAATTGGGATAAGGTCAAAAGAATAAGCTTCAATCAATCCAGTCAGAAAGCAGCCTAGCCCTGCATGTTTCAGATGAGGATGTTGAGAAGGTGTTGTTTTGAAAAGCTCAACTGTATGAGTGCTATTGGGCATGTTTCCTCAGGCAGAAATCTAGGCTGAATTGGCATAAGCTTGGACATCAAAATTCCCAATATTTTTTTTTCTCAATTGCAAAGCAACACCGGCATCATCACCATATTGCCAAAATGGTGAATGATGGTGTCCTACCATGAAAGTATCCCAGGTAATAGTGCGTCCTACGGCATTTTTAGAGCTTAACACAGCATGGTAATGTGAAAAGTGATCAAGGGAGGCTGGATTATCTGGTACGAAAGAAGCTCAATGTTGAACAGGTTGCTTCTCTGATGCAATAAGTCACAAGGGATGAGATAAAAGTGTCATTTTAGATTTAGTCTTCCATAAGGCATCTGGACCTGACAAATTTGATGCTGATTTCTTCTAGAAGAATTGGTATAGTGAGTGAGGATGATGTTTCCTCCAGAGAGACTTTGGATTTAGGCCGCCATCTCAAGCAAATTAATACTGTACTGATATTTCCTTGTAGCAAAGGTGAGAATTCCTAGCTCTCAATGATCTTAGACCAATTTTATAGTGTAATAATATCTATAAATGCACCTCAAGGAGCTTAGTGAATCAACTGAGTGAGTTTCTACCATCCTTAGTGGGGAAGGATTAGGAACCCTATATGCATGGAATACATATAGCGGAATGACACAAATTGATGAGGAACCATCATAAGGATGACGATTCAAGTAAGTGGCACTTAAAATAGATTTTCAGAATTTGGCCAAAAAACTAAAAAAGAGTAGATCTTCATAAGATCTATGTGGGACTGGGGTGAAGGCTATGTACTTTCCTCCTATTGTTGTAAATTGGGTACTGCAGGGCATTCAATCGTCTAAATTTTCGATTAATATAAATTGAAAGTCGGCAGATTTTTGGCCGACTCTAGAGGCATTCACCAAGTTGGTCCTATATCTTCTATATTTGCTATGAAGGTCTTCTCTTGTTGACTGAAGGAAAAAGCATCACATGGCAACTTCAGATATCGTTGACAGTGGAAAGAGCAAAGGATGTCTTTTGTATGTCGTACATGGTTTGATGATTTTCTCTGGTGAGAGATGCTCATGAAGAGTTTCAGAATGAAGCAGGGCTACACACTATTCTGGCTAAGAATAAAGTCAACTTCTCCTGCATTGACGTTGCTCATAGGAATACTGATATTATGAATTTTGGGGCTAGGGAGAGCTGCCTGTTTGCTAACGAGTAACTATAATCTCCAAAAATTATTAAAGCCAACTGTACTGAGTTGGTTGAAAAAATTTCTAGAAGAGCTTCATTGGTCTAGCCTTTAGCTTTTCGCTTAAGGAGTTTTAAGGGATATTACAAAATGCCTCATGCTTCTTGTGGAATGAAGTGTGAAGGGTTGGCAAAAAAAGAAAAAGCTTTCATAGGATCTTGTGTGCTGCCTCAAATTTGGCATCCTTGATCTTACTCTTTGGAATCAAGCAGCCAGGTGAAGCACATTTGAACTTTAGGCAAAAAAAATTTCCTTTTTTTTTCCAATTGGGGGCAAACAGGCTAAAGAACTTGATGGAAGTTTTTGGCTTAATGGGTCACTGCTCTCTGTTAAAGAGTTTTAACCGTTTCTGTTCAGCTAAGGTGCCCTTGGAGTGCACTCAGATGAAAAATATTGCTCCACAATTTGTTCCCAGGTGAACTCTTTGTTTGGATGGAAATTGGCAATGGAACCTCCATTTCTTCATGGTATGAGAACTGACACCTTTTAGGATCTCTGTGCGAGAATCACCCCATAAAGAAATTACAATATCTGGCATTCCACAGCATGGAGCAAATGGCTGGAATCTGCCAGTAGGCAGCCTCCGGGAGCAAGTTGGAAATGTGTGTCCTCCTCCAGTAAACCAACGAGCTGATGTTATGGATAAGCCTGTGCAGAAGCCTAAAGCAAGTGCTCCTATTAAGTTGACATATAAAGCTCTAACAAGCACATGGCCATATGCGTGCAGTTAAGAAACCGGTGCCATGGCGTGTTTATCTTATGGTTACTGTTTCATCAGAGAATCCTGACTATGATTTAACTTCTGCTTTGGGATGTCATCGCTTCGAAATTATGTTATTTGATATTGAGGTATGATGGACTGTCAAACACTTAATTCTGTGAATACCCCTAGCGAAAGGAAATTTAGGAAATTTGTAGTGCTATGTTACTGTTGCCAATACATCATGCCTCGGCAACTTTGTCAACTAGGTGGATGTTATGACTAATTGCTGTATAGAGGATCCCAAATGCCATGGTGTGGAAGCTTGTAATCTCAGCCTCAGGGTAATTCCAATAGAGGGATCAAAACAATCGAGCAGTTGAAGAGTAAAAGCTTGGCTCAAGCCCTAGATTGAAGAATTGAAAGAGTTGCATATACTCTTAGATGATTTGTTTTTGTTTTACGCTGTAAGGTCTATTGGCTTTGGTGGCACATGGTAAATTCAATAGTTTAGATTACGCTTTCTTCCCCTACAAACATAGTTTTTTCCTTCAATGAAATCTTACTGTGAGAGAGAGAGAGGTATATGCCATTAGAGGTAACAATTCAAGCCCAGGAAGCAAGATCAACTACTATAGAGGGCATTCATGAATTTAGAGAGTATTTGAGAAGTATTTTTCATATATTATTTGTACAAGAATACATCTATTTATACAAAAAACTTGTGACCATTGGTTTACCTTACCTACCATACTATTAATTACATTGTTATAGGAAATATAACACTAATAATATTACACGTATGTCAACATTCTCCCTCAAGTTGGAGCATAAATATCACACATACCCAACTTGCAAACTAAAGTATGATAGGTCCTGTGACACAACCCTTTAGTGAACAAATCAGTCAATTGCTTATCAGATATCACATGATGTAAATTCAAGGCACCATTAGTCAATTTCTCTTTGATTTGATGAAGTGTCGATCAATCTCTATGTGCTTGGTTCTATCATGTTGAACTGAATTTTGTGCTATACTAATAGCAGCTTTATTGTCACAATACAAGGACAGTGTTTCTTTGCTCGATAGACTTAATTCTTCTAATATCTTCTGTACCCACAGAAGCTCACAAACCCCTTGAGCCATAACTCTGTATTCTGCTTCAGCACTTGATCGAGCAACTACACTTTATTTGTTGCTCCTCCATGTTACTAGGTTTCCTCCTATAAAAGTGCAGTAACCAGTGGTGGATCTTCCATCACTTGGAGATCCAGCCCAATCTGCATCTGTAAAGCATTCTATCTAAAGGTGACCATGTTTGACGAATAACAATCCTTTTCCAAGAGTAGACTTCAGATATCTCAAGATGCGAAATACTGCTTGCATGTGTGATTCTCGTGGATCATGCATAAATGACTCACTAGACTAACTGCATATGCAATATCGGGTCTAGTGTATGAGAGATATATCAGTCTTCCCACCAATCTCTGGTATCTCCCTAAATCAACTGCATCACCAACTCCAACTTATAGCTTGTGGTTGTTTTCAATAGGAGATTCAGCTGGCTTACAACCCAACATGCCAGTTTCTTCCAGGAGATCCAGAATATATTTTCTTTGAGAAATGAAGATACCTTTCTTTGATCTGGCAACTCCTAGGAAATATTGCAGTTTTCCCAGATCCTTGATTTCAAATTCCTGGGCTAAAAGTTTCTTCAATCGAGCCATATCCTTTTCATCATCTCCTGTCATCACTATATCATCAACATAAACTATGAGAATAGTAATTTTACTCTTGTTATGTTTAATAAATAAAGTATGATCTACATTGCTCTGTTGTTAGCTAAAAGAAGTTATGGCTTTGCTGAATCTGTCGAACCATGCTCTGGGAGATTGCTTTAATCCATATAATGCCTTTTTAGTTTGCATACTTTCCCATGTGTTGTTTCAGTATCAAATCTAGGAGGGATCTCCATATACACTTCTTTTTCTAAATCTCCATGTAGAAAGGCATTTTTCATATCAAACTGCCGTAAATCCCAATCAAGATTGGCTGCACATGATAAGAAGATTCTGATTGTATTCATTTTTGCTACTGGAGCAAAAGTTTCCTGGTAGTCTATCCCATAGGTTTGAGTAAATCCTTTAGCCACCAATCTAGCTTTGAACCTATCAATTGATCCATCAGCTTTGTGTTTTACAGTAAACACCCATTTGCAGCCTACCAGTTTCTTTCCAGATGGAGAGGTAACAAGCCCCCAAGTCTCATTCTTAGTCGAGGCTTTCATTTCTTCAATCATTGCTCCCTTCCATTTTGGATCATTGAGTGCTTCCTTCCAATCCTGTGGAATAGACACAGACGAAATGGACAAAGCAAAACCTCTATAGGTGAGAGATAAAGAATCATAGGAAACGAAATTAGAAATTGGATATTTAGTACATGCTCTAACACCTTTTCTTTGAGAAATAGGTTTATCTAAATCATCAAAAAATAACTCACCAGAAGAGGATGATTCTTGGCAGCAGATAGTAGGTTGCACGATGACTTCTTCTGTTATGTCTTTGTTTCTCCTTGAGTACCTCTTCAAATCAGGTTTATATAAACGTCCAATTTTCTCCCCTTGGATTATAGTCTCCTTTTGATCATCACTTTTTCTTGGGGTAAGATCAATGAGAGTCACAGTACTAGATATCATCTCTTCCTTTGCATTATTCTCCCCCTGAAGAGATGATAGAGTTGGATTGTAGTAAAATTCGGTTTCTCTGAAAGTAACATCCATACTCACAAAATACTTCCTAGATGGAGGGTGATAGCATATGTAACCTTTTTGTGTTGGTGAGTACCCAATAAACACACACCTTAGGGCTCTTGAATCTAGTTTCCCAGCATCCTTAGTATGAACAAAACAAACACATCCAAATACCTTTGGAGAGACAGTGTATGTGTTATGTCCTGTTAAGGTTTTAAAGGACTCTTGTAGTTAAGGACTCTAAGAGGCATTCGGTTGATCAGATATGCAGCAACTAGAATTATATTTCCCCGGTAAGGCTTAAGAAGACTCATAGTAAACATAAGAGACCTAGCAACTTCCAAAAGATGCCGATTCTTTCTCTCAGCTACCCCATTCTATGCACTTGTATAAGGACAACTAGTTTGATGAATTATCCCATGTGACCCTAAATAAGAATCAAATCTTTCATTCATGTATTCAGTGCCATTATCAGTCCTAAGAATTTTTATTTTAGCATCAAATTGTGTGCACACCATCTTATGAAAAGACTGAAAGTAAGAAAACACATCACTCTTAGCCTTAAGTAAATAGACCCAAGTCATCCTGGTACAACAATCAATAAAAGTGACAAACCATCGATTACCAGACAAGGAAGTAGTCTGAGTAGGACCCCAAACATCAGAGTGAATAGTCATGAAAAGAAACTGGCTTTTATTATTAATCAAAGGATAAGAGTTTCGAGAATATTTTGCATATTCACAAGGATCACAAACTAATGAATCAAACTGAGTCTTTGAAAACAAACTAGGAAATAATTTTCTTAACACAAAAAAGGAGGGATGTCCCAAACGCCTGTGCCATTGCAAGATTTCTTGATTAACATCTTTATTTTCCCCATAAAAAGCCTGTTGGAGACTAGATCCTTGACTTTTGTAGATGTATGGATTTCATTATAAAGGCTTTGAGCCTGATTTATTATTTGGATTTAACTCTCCGGGTTAAAGTGACAGGGCTTAGAGAGTTAGGTCCAATTACATTGGGATGATCATGGGAGTTTTGGCATGGAAGGCTTGGAGTAGGGTCCGTTGGAATTGGCCTGCCCAATTCCAACCTTTCTCAAATTGGCTCACACACATTACAATGAAGGCCTTATGGGCCTGGGTCCATAAGGGAGCCCACATCCATATCCATAATGAGAGGGACTCATCCTAGCCGTCGGTCGTCTGTCTCATCTGACGGACGACATCGACAGCTAGATTCTCTATAAATACCTTAGTTCTTACCTCATTTGGACGAGGGTGAAATCTCGGACAAACACCGTCGTGCTGTCGGATTTCCATCTTAGTGAATCAATTACTCAACTCACTTAAGAACGCACACGATATTCGTGGTACTTAGTGAGGTTGATGCTCAATAGCTCCCTCGCCTGTCACACGTGTGTTAGAGCCGATTGAGACTGCCTACTCCTCCTTCCTACACGATACTCTCTTGATCATCCTTGCACGTGTTGTTTCTCTAGGTCACGTGTAGCACGATAGTCACGCGGCACGCACGTGATTGTTGCACCCGGATTCATACTCACACAACTTTCATCCAACATATATAAGCCATCGTGTAATCTACCACTGCCAATCCTCTTCCCTATTTGAAGATCCTAAAAGACAAAATGATCAGGAAAAAACTTAATTTTACAGTTGAGATTTTTTGTAAGTGTACTAACAGATAACAGATTGACAGGAAATTGAGGGACATGAAGCACAGAAGATAGTTTGATATGGAGAGTACAGAAAACAGAACCTGTTCCAGAAACTGGGGTAAAAGAGCCATCGGCTATTCGGACAGTCCCCCTTATCAAACATGGTGAGTATTCAAGAAGATTTTTTGAGGAGTCAGTCATGTGTCTATTCACACCAGAATCAATAATCCAATGATTAGTATCAAGGGTAGCAGAAAAAGCATTACCCGACTGCACAAAGTTGGATTTGGCATCGGAAGAAGATTCTTTATGAGACATCAGACGCTTGAGATACTGAATCTCATCAGGAGAAAAAAAGTCAGAGGGAGTCATCTCAGGAGTTGTTATAATTTTAGACAAATTTGCCCGAGTAGAATTAACTCGTTTGCCTCCACGATCTCTCGTTGGGCGTCCATGTAACTTCCAGCAAGTCTCTTTAGTATGACGTGGTCTCCCACAATAATCATATCATAAATGATCCTTATTAGAACTTTGGGTCTTCAGCTGCTCAGATGAATCACTAGCTACTACCAAACCAGATTTTTCAACCTGTGGATATAGAGCATGGTATTGCGTCTGCTCTCTTCTTGCTGAACATAGGAATATGCTTCCTCAAAAGAAGGGAAAGGGGTCTTACCCAGAGCATGAACTCTAATCTGATCAAATTCATTGTTCAATCTGGCCAAGAAATCATAAACCTTTTCTTTTGCAAGCAGTTTCTGAAATTTGACTGCATCTCCAGTAGAATCAGCCTGAAAATCTTGATAATAGTCAAGCTCTTACCACAACCCATTCAACTCAAAAAATACTGCGAGATTGTCATCTCTCCTTGCTTCAAACTATGAACTTTGTTTCGAATCTCATAAATCTGGACATCATTTCCCACTTATGAATAAGTGAGAGTAACAGCATTCCATATTTTTGCTGCTGTGTCAAGTAATAAGTATGTCCTTGAAATTTGGGGCTGCATGGAATTGATAAGCCATGACATTACCAGCGAATTTTCAGAATCCCACTGGTTGAATGTTGGATCAGTTGTTGCTAGTTTGACTTTAGTACCGGTAATATAATCCTACATTCCTTTAGCTTTGATAAACAATAAACAAGACCGTGACCAGGCAAAGTAATTATTTCCATCAAGCCTGACAAGGCTAATTTGCAGTAAAGGATTATCAGTACTAATAGTTGCAATTTGCTTATCACTTTCCATAATGAAAAAAAAGAAAAGGAGATACTGGAACAATCCAAAAATAGATCGCGTTGGAATAGTGCACATCGGAACAGTGCACGTCGGAACAGTGAGTCGTCGGAATAGTGTTAGTGTCGGTGGAAAAATGGTGAGCAACGACCGGAATAGGGCTATCGAGCCAAACGCCACTCGTTGGAGGTGGTTCTGACGTCCCACGCGCCCTCATGCACCGGCCCGTGAAGAATTCCCAGGAAGAAAGATCGGCGCATGAGTCCACACGCGGCTTCCGACGATGATCGAACTTCTGGGATAGGCCGATCGGAGGATGCTCTTCCTCGTTGTAGTGGCGGTGACAAAAAATAGAGGGAGGAAACTCAACCTCTTTTGAAAACGAACGAAGAAAAAAAAAAAAAACTAGAACCTAGTGTTGCGGAGGGAGGAAAACTCGCCTCAAATGGCAGCGAAGCTTTGATACCATGATGAATTTAGAGAGTATTTGAGAAGTATTTTTCATATATTATTTGTACAAGAATACATCTATTTATACAAAAAACTTGTGACCATTGGTCTACCTTACCTACCATACTATTAATTACATTGTTATATATTACACGTATGTCAACAGGCATATATATAGATCGACATAATAAGAGTCAACTATAAGTACATAAGTGATCAAATGAAAGAACTTGCCTGTGTAATCCCCTAGCAGCTGAGTTCATAATTTTTGAATGGGTTGCAGTGTTCGCTCTCAACATCTGGTTGCTCTCTGCATCAATCTGACAGGAAAAGAAAGAAAGGTGCAAATTGCAGCTGAGATTTGTCTAGCTATTCATTAATCATTATTAATAATCTAAGTAAAGTACAACAGAGGGCATGGTTTTCACCTACTTCTTTGTTTTGCAGTCTGGATTTTTCCTTTGCCATTAATAGATTGAGTTTTTTAAATTTATGAAAGGGTGCTTCTATCAAACTCCATTAGCAAGCATGTAAGAACATGCTTTGTCAAAAATCAACATTGCCGATAAAAGGAACAATTTTTGCCTGCTTTTCATTTTAGACTTTGCATTTCACCTTAATGCAATTTAGGAAATGCATGCAATTTCAGATCTCTCTCTAAATATATACACAATCCCCAAATCTAAAAACGAGTTAAAATCCAGGCAAATGACAGCAAGAATGGGTATCAACTAAGCACATAGGATCTCTTATTAAAGTTTGACAAAAGAAATTTTCATGAATCTTCAAAATACAGGGCTTAATTTATGCAAATAGTAGAAATATTCCCATAAAGAAAAAGTAGGTAAGAAAATCAGGCTCCTCTAGTCCCTTTTTCCTCGAGAATTTGTAGTACATGCTTTCTTCCATCGCCATGCTCACCACGCTTACCCATACTCAATGTAAAACCTTCACCCCACCCACATACTCATTTCATCATCTACCCCATTCTCACCCTTCAAAACCCGAAAACCCCACTAATCTTCTGTTAAGACATGTTTATACATTGATCACACCCACAGGCACCCCTTCAATCCTCATAAGACATATACACATAGTATACATACATAGATCCGTATCTATATATACACAACAGTATATATCCCCATACACAGATACTCATACACATACCCATATACATGCAGCAGCTTAGAAACTTACCTACATTCAAATACAGTCCCATATACCTTTATTGTGTAATAAATAATAATAGTCCACATCATAGGGAAAAGGAAATTAATATTACTTTTTTAAAAAAATAATTACAAAAATGCCACTAAAAGAAAAATAATCCTAAAAATAGGCAAGTTAAACTCGTCTCTTGAAGAGACGAGGTCCCGACCTCGTCTCTTCAAGAGACGAGTTTAATGTATTTGCACTGACCTCGTCTCTTGAAAAGACGAGGTTGAACTTCAACCTCGTCTCTTCAAGAGACGAGATCGGTCACTAATGACCTCGTCTCTTCAAGAGACGAGTTCAACTTGCCTATTTTTGGGATTATTTTTTCATTTCATGGATTTGTGTAATTTTTTTTAAAAAATAGTTATTTTTTTCCTTAATCCCCACATCATATATACAAACTTGATCTTTTAGGTTAATTAATTATGGTACCAACCACAATGTGGTATTAGAGTGGAAATCTTGAGTTTTCACGGGGAGAAGTGTAATATAATAGTCTATAATATAACTACAAGTTTAAAAGTTTACATCAGTTGGTTGGTGTGTTAAATGTTGTTGTTGTTGTTACTAATGTTGATCCTTTTGGTATGATAATTAGCATATTTAATTTTACACAAATTGCATTCATTTTATCTCTATAACCAAATTAGCAATTCTTCATTGGTTTAGACTAAAGAGAATTGTTTTCTATGACATTGATACAAGAACTCTTTTCTGAATCTACCCAAACACAATTCATGTATATTCTAATTATATTTTTGAAAACCTAGTCCTAGATTTTAAATTGTTATAGAAGAAAGGTAATAGCCTATACTATATCTACAAGTTTAAGCTTTTAGATTAGATAGTTGTAGTGCTAACTTTAACATGGTATCAGAGCATAAGGTTAGGAGTTCGAACCCCTGTGCGCTTGTTAAAAACCCCTTTAAAAATTAAATCGTCCACTTGATAGACCTTAATCAAAATTAAAGTTATGGCCCACAAGTAAAAGGAAATGTTATAGAATAAAGGTAATAGCTCACACTATATCTACAAGCTTAAACTTTCAGATTAGATGGCTGTAGTACTAACCTTAATATAAACCTTTGTCCAATTATATGGGTGAGAACTAATTAGAATAACTAGGATTTGACCATATATATGTCTTATTGGACGTTATATACAACAACTTGTCATGACTAGGATAAGTGGATAACTAATAGTTCAAAGAAAAGCTCTATGATAACAATCACGAAGCACGGTGACTGAAGCAAGAAGATAGATGAACTTCCCAACAATTCTTCCCGATACTAGCATCTATAATTGGGGATGCAAGCATCTATAATAACACATATTGGTGATATCACACCATGTTGAACTAAAAAAAAAGAGAAATAACTTTCAAAACTCAGTTCACCGAGAAGTTCCAATTCATTTAAGAAAGACAAGAATATAAAAGCAAATAAATCAGACATGTAAAAGTGAGGTGAATCAATGGCTACAGAAAATGAGTACGGATGATTTACAACTCCAAGATTTATGATTAGGAAGATCACACTTACAAGTTTCCCAATAGGCTCATAGCTAGTTGAAAGAAATCTAGCCAATAAATTATTCTTTAGCTCTTTGTTGGGCACAGAGTTCAAGATCAAACTAATTGCGCTGACAACCTCTTCCTCGTCTTCCAAAGGTAAGCGCCATTCCTCCAAGCCCTATACAGGTATACAAGAAGACAATGAATTTGTACATGTGTATCTGTGACTATAGTGAGAGAGAAACAGAAACCAGTAGTTTGCAAAATACTACTCAAAGGCAATAACAAAAAAGGCAAAAAATAAAAATATAAAAAAAAAAAAAAATTTATTAAGTATCAAGAATATATGGAAAAAGAAAATTTCGAAAGAGTAAGCCACACCAATGCTATAACTTTTAGGGTTTTGCAGTCAAGTTCTGAGACTTTTGAAAAAATAAGCAATTAAGGTTTTTCTTTTTTTTTTTTTTTTTGGGTTAATTAAGCAATCAAGTTTAAACATGCCATTTGGTGCTCATGTGGCATGTATTCATTTATTGCAACGTGGTGATAGACATATTTTATATTTTGAGGTGGTAATCAGCTGTCACTTGTTTAAAACAAATATAGAACTCACCTTAAAGGGTGTTCAGCAATCAACCACCAAATTTCTAGCCAATCTCCGTTCGAGGAAGTAGGGCTCTTTCCTAAGGTTTTGTTTTTATCATTCTTTGTTCTCTTTTTTAAATTCCGTAGCTAATTTATCCTGTGCAATACAAATTTATTACTTTGCCAAACATATCACATCAGCATCAAATTGCATAATAGGACTTGATCGCTTGCTGCTAAAAGTGTTAAGGTTTTAATTGCTGAAATAGAAAGTTTTGTTTTTTTATTCAATTGTGAAAATCCAAAAAGTTTTAGGACTACCAGAGTAATCTTATTGGGAATATCCCTTTAATAGGCAAGCATGTGTTGAATAGGAAAATCCAAACACTGAGGCCAAGTGTGTCTTCTGTCCTGTGGCATTTTATACCAGGAGCTTTGAAGTAAGAGAAGCAGAGAAAGGACATTAACAAATAACAGCAGAAGAGGGACTAAGTAGCAATATTCAAAATACCTATACAAAACCTCATCCTATGCTCATCATCAAAACAATAAGAACGCAAAGAACAATAGCCAAATTTCAGTTGCACTAAAAAAAATAAGTCCAGCAAGACAATAACAATAGTCATGGAACTCACTTCTCCAATCCACATCAATATTTCTAAATTTGAAGGTTCACAAAATGCTGCTGGCGCATCTTCAGAAACTTTACGAAGAGCAACCGCAGATGAATTGGATGACAGAGGTTTTGAGAGCCCCGTTCCTAGAAATAATCTGAAAGGAGCTAATTAGATCAAAGTCACATCTAATCCAGTTCTTACGATGCATGCATACTGAAAAGGCCGAAGATAAGGAGAAAAACAAAAGCCTTTCACATAGATGCAACCCAATATAGTGGAGTAATATAAAATTAAACACCTTTGACATGCCTGTTCATAACAATGTAACTTTAAACAAAAATAAACAATCAGAATTGGACTAGCTCCTTACAATAAGGGCATTGAGTTGTCTTGAAAAGCAGACAGCCACTTTGAATAGGAGCCAATAACATCCGCAAGTGACCTGTATACCTAGACACCATGTATTTTGTTTAGTTAATTGGAAAATAGATGCCATCTCCATCAGAGTATATCAGGACCAAAATAGAATCTAATAATGAGAAATTGATAATTTTTTCCTGAGAATTTATAAGAAATCTGATATTTGTGAAAGAAACATCACTGCAGACTTAAGTGTGCACAGAGAAAATAACAAAATGGCATTGTTTATTGTCTAACATTTTAGATACAGTGATGTTAACATTGGTGAAAGATCTCATGGTGAACATACTATGCATATGAAGCCCTTCATCTCGTCAGGCCTGGCAGACAAAGCAACAACAAATCGCATGATCGCAGATAACTCAGAAGAATGGCCATCAGGGAGGACAACTTCAGCAACCTGAATAAGTATTATCCCATTGTGAAACTTCCAGAAAGAAAACCATTTGGAAAGAGTGCACCTTTAAACAAAAAACCATGCTAGAGAATATATTGCTTAAAGAATAATAAGCTAGCCAATTTAGGCTTGGCAGCGCACTGCATTGTCCAAAAGTAAGAAATGCATCACAAAATTAAGCTCCTATCCCCAAGAGAAGCTTTGAATTCAAGACTTTTCATTGTCTCTTGTAAAAGCAATTAAGAAGAAACCCCATGGAAATATGAACACATCAGCCACTCCAAGTCTTGAACTATACACCAAAATTGCACATAGATTTAGATTGTTTATATGTATCAATCTTCATGCAATACACTTCTGGAAGAACTAAGGCGGTTTGGCTAAAAACATAAGATACTTTGTGACTCCTAAGCCAGTATCGTCCATTGGACACCACTCACCTTCCAAATACCTTCCTTATAATGCTTCTATCCACTCTCCACAAAGTTCCACCAATCCCTACCTCACCCAATCAAGGAGCCTCTAATAATAAGTACTTTTATCTTCGGCCAAAGCAAAGTGTTAGACATTACTTGTTTTTTTTTTTTTTTTTTTTTTTGTTTTTGGGGGGGGGGGGGGGTTGCGGTATAGGATAATGATGTCATGATAAAATGACAGAACATATTATGTTAGATAATACTCCATTCAATTATACTGTCCCTTTCAACTTTTTCAATATAATTAAGAATTATATTGATTACTTTGGCAAAGAATTCATATTCTATTTTCCCCATTGACATTTATTTCCTCAAGCCACAAGTTTTAAGATCATAATGGTAAATTGATGCAAATGGTCATTGAAATCAAAGAAGGAAGACAATGTATCTCAGACATCCAAAGTCAAAAATAAGGAATCTACAGTTAGGGCAAATGAAGACGGGTATTTGGAGCTCTGATGAGAGCTATATAAATCCCTAAAGCAATGTGATACAATCAGCAACTTTTTGCTGATAATTACTGTAGCAACTGCATTTATACATAAAACTCTTCAATATTCAGCTTTATGATGTTAGTATCATGAGTATCTGCAAGACTAATTTGAAAGCAGAATCCCACACATAAATATACTTGAGAAACAACAGATACAGAAAGAAGAGCAACATCTATCGGTGGCAGCAACTAGCCCATTGAATTTGAACATCTACCAGAACACTCACCGCATTGAGTGTGAATAACTTTGCTTCCACCTCCCTCCAATTTATTGGGATATTCATTGATGTCCAGCCTCCCAAAAGAAGCTACAATGATCGGGGGGGCAAAAAATAAAAGAAATAAAAAAAAAGACTATCGTTAGCTTATGCCCAAGAAAGGAATGCTTACTTTACAGCAACAGAAAAACATCAGCATGAAAGTTTACATAAAGGAGAGAGAAGATATTCTAAACAATGCTTGCTGCAGATGAAAAAAAGAAAAACAACACACTTAGGAATCTAGTTTATGAAATAAAAATACATGATTTATTCCGTTATGCTTTATATTACTTTTAGGAAGATATTATTGTGAGTCTTTTGGTACATATAATGCAGAATCTTTATCTCATTTAAGAAGCTCTTATAGGAACTCTTAGCAGAATGTCTTTATATCTTTAGAAAGTTATTGAATGTTTAATTTTTAAGAAGCCAATACAGATATGGTTACTACTAACTATAAATAAGTAATTTTTCAAAGGAAAATGTTAGATATTAGATATAATTGATAATTGCATTTGAATAGCTTATATCAGAAATAGATGGTGGTTAGCAAGACAAATGAAATGTTGTGGAACATAAACAGTAGAATAGTAGTATAAATAGAGGGAGGAGTAGTCGAAAGCCGGTCATTTTCTTATCTTTCTTTAGTACAAAGTGAGGAAGAAGCTATGAGCTCTGTAAGAAACAATTTGCTTTATATTTGAGTGATTTTAGCCATAAATTTTTTGGGTTTGCATTAGAAGTAAACAAACCAAAAGTATTGAGATATATTTTATGTATTTATTATTCGTTTATGAGATTGAAGGGATCTTGACAAACCACAAAATTAGAAATTAATGTGTTTTCTCTGGCGAGCCCTTAACCTTTACTTTGTTTCACTCATAACTAGATCCAACTCCCAAGCCCACAAAACCGTCAAACCCATCCATCATAGGTGATTCCTTGCAACTATTGGCTGTGTTTGTTGAATGATATACGCAATATCTTGAGAAGGTGGGGCTGCAGAGTATGCCCTGCCATCCAACTGCCAAAAGTGACTTGGCAAGCAAAAGGCCAAATCCAACCCCATCAATAGCAAACAACACAAACGAGCAGCAAAGAAACCAAGGCTGAGTCCAAAACATCAAGCCACTACAAATGTGTCAAACAACCTAGCATGCACCATTCGGACCCAAACCTTTGCACATGCCCTAAAATGCATTCTATTCATCCAGCACTAACAACTCATATGGCACCCAACTCCCCTCCAGCATTTACACATTGAAATGTCCTAAACAAAGTAACAAGAAGGGAGACAACCTAGCATGCTAACCGTCATAACACATGCAAGCTCTACACTGATGGTGCATGACCACTTGAAAAGCTACCCGACTTGCGCATATAATCTCCCAGTGGGTCCTTCCCCAGCAGACCACCTCGGGTAGTGGAGACAGTAGAAGTTCAAATTTAATGACAAACCTATGGACTAAGAGGGAGTAACATTCGAGATAGTTTCTAGATAATAAAAATTATTGACTTATTTTGTTATTTATTTAGTTTAGGCAGATTATCATTGTGAGTCTAGCGAGAAATTATCGTACTTTAATTTTTAGAAACAGTGTATCTATTCTTAGCAGAATAATTTTTTATTTTTAGAAGTCATGCGAGTCCTAGGCTTGTGTAGATAAGTGATTTAAAGGGACATTAACAAGCAAAAAATACTGAGTCATTTTTGTTTCTCTTTTATTTATGATATCAGAGTTCTCGCTAACAAGCCCTTGAAATTAGAAATGCAAGGGTTCTTTCTGACAAGCTGAGATCCTTTCTTTACTTATCTCACCATCAGGGCCATAACTAAATCTTGCTCCAACACCCACAACAATACTTGCAGCAGTAAAATTCTGCCCTTAACTGACAGTGAAAGAAGATTCCTTCTCCAGAAAGTTTACAGATATCTTCCTTCACAATCACAACAGATATTCTCAAACAACAAGCAATGAAAGGTCAAAAAGAGTAGGCTGCATATGCATGTCTGTGCATGGGTAACAGATAACAAAACACCTACCTTTTGCATGAACGTGGCAGAACCTAAAAGCTGACATATATCCACTAGTAACTCCACAAGGTTTGTTCTAAATTGCGCAAGACCATCAGGCAGCTCAACCAACCCACTCTCATCACTAAGAGTAGAGTCATCCACCTGCCACAAAGCAAAATCTTACAGATTAATTGCATACAAGAACTCTTATTCATTCAATTTATACTTCAAATCCACTCATCAGGATTAAATATATATAAATCAGGAAGCACATGAGATATCAACATAAAAATGCCAGAACTGTGAATATGAATCGATGTTAATCACATGCTTAGAACAGCCATATCCATTATCCATGTTCTTTCTCCTACATGTATCTTGTAGTTATAAATTGCCTCCAACATTCCAAGCATAAATAAGTCAAGTTCTTTTTCAGTTCCTGCTCTATGTTTTACAGCATAACCTTGAGAGAGCCATAATAATTTTATACTTACAGTCCCTATAATGCACGACTCTGAACATTTCCACGAATGAGGGAATTGAGGATTATGGAGGAGAAGATACCTGAGAACGCACTACAAGAGCATCAAGCAGTGCTGAAAATATTGACAGGAATATATCTGGGAAGCATTTTCTGTTGTTGATGCCATCTGACTTGACACCAAGAATATAGTTTGCAAGGGTGGACCTAAATAGAGAAGCAGATAAAATTAACACACAAGCACAATAAAAGATCAACTTCTTTCCTTTGAGGGCAAGACAAGTAGTAAGGTCTTTGCTAAGAGCCTACGCATGACATTACGTGAGGCAGCCATATTCACAGTGCACAATGTTCAACTAATATTACTGAAAGCTCTTGCAAATGGGTGAAAATCACACACCACAATGAATTTGTTTTTTTTTTTTTTTTTTGGGTCCATGGCTTTACATTGATGTTTCATAGAAGCAATAAGGAAGACCCTAAAAGAAAAGACATGTATATGAGAAGTACCAGAACTGCAAAGTTGAGTCTGCAATATCCCAATCTTCACTTGGAAATGCCAAACAACTGTCGTTGCAAAGAAGCAATTACATGTCAGGTAAATTACCAGGTCATATAGCTTTATGAAATATGTGACAACCTCAAAAGTGCATTTGATATTAAACCCTACAGCCAACTTCTTTCAAATGCTTAAAAAAGTTTAAAATGGCAATCCACCTTAGAACACTAAAACAATCATTAAGAAGTTGATAAATTAAAACTCACCTTAAAAGTGCATCCGCCAAAGCAAGCGATTCCACACTTTCTTCTACAATCAAAGATGGTGCCTGATATGTATAGAAAATGAGGTGAGAAAAAGGATTGGAAATAATTTAAAAGCAGTAACCATTATTTCATCAAATGTTCCATGATTTCATCCATTTCCCCAAGCATTAAGCAAATGACTTGCACAAAAGAGAACTTACAGCTTGTCCAATTTCTGATAACAAGCAGGCAAGACCACCAAGGACTTTCTCATCTCCATTTTGAAGAGCAGGCAAAAGAAGCAGCTCTTTAAGAAAGGGTACCCTTGACAATAGAACCTGCGGTATACCCTACGATGCAAAGGAAAAACAAATAAATATACACAGTGCAGTGATATGCTTAATTATTTAATTCTCATCATGTAGTCTCATAGCTTTTCAAGGTTTAAATTAAGCTCAATCAGAATGCAAGCTTTATTGAAATGCGAAAGGTGATGAACAAAAAACTAAAGCGATGCATGCATCCAGAAGAGCAACTTTGTAGCTCAGCTTGATCTCAATTAGTCAATGTGGTATTAGTGTAATAGAAATCATTGAAATGCGAGCACAAATTACAGTAGTATAAAAGATGGCTTAGGCAGATAGAAGATTTGCAAGGGAAAAAAAGAAAATGCAATTCATCAAAGATAACCCTAAATTTTGTGAACCTAATTTTTTACCATTCTTAGATAATATGAGCAGAATTTAGTCTCGAGAAATGTTAATAATGTTAAAAATGCACAAGAAAGCACACAAAGAAGAAAAATCCAAAAGAGTGCAACAATCCTCCTAAAGAGAACGGACATACCTCATGTCGACTAACAAGTTCAGTAAAAACTTCAATTGCTGAGTCAAGTGTGGATGAAACCTGCTACCAACAGTCTATGAGTACTTTTAGGCGCAAAATTAAAATATAACACAATTCTAGCCAAAAATCAACAACAAATCACCTGTAAAGAATTGAATACAAAATTCAGAAGTGGATGCACAGGCAATGAAGACTCTGGAATCTCTGAAAAACACCCAGCTCGAACCTATAAGAAGTATTTCCAACAAAAAAAAAATAAGAATTTTAGCAAAGCTTTGTCAAATAACATAACCTCATCAGACCATGCAGCATTAAGAAAATTTGCAACCTTGGTCACACTGCTGACACAACTCCAACCAATGACTCAGCAAATGAGAGAATGGAGAGCAAATTTCCAATTGCAGAAAAAGAGTGAGCACCACTATACTGGTCATACTAGTACTTTATATCTTACCCAACTTAACAAACAGCGCAAAATTTTCTTGTTCTTTTCATGGAGTTGAACAGCATTATTGGAATCTTCTCAGATTGCTGCAGCAGAAACTCAAGAACCATTGGAGTATGTGCCAGGAGCTGCTTGTGTAAAACATACAAAGGTATCATGAAGTTAAGCATCTCTTAAATAAAAATTGGCAAAAGCAAAAGTTCCTTCAAGAACATGATAAAATGTACTTCTTGGCCATACTGCCTTCTGGAGGCAGGACCCAATTTGAAGTCTGCATTTGACTATCAACTATTTCTTCAGGCAAACAGTGAGCATTCTAGAGAACAACATTGTCATCGTCTGTCTCTGCAGATTCTGAATACTGTAAAAGAGCTGTTCAATCGGTTTCTCATGCTCCCAGCACAAAGTATAGAGGGCAGAAAGAGAAGACACACTTGGGTTAACAGCTGTGATAGGACAACACAAAGCTGGTCAACGCAAGATCTACACCAAAAGCTACAAAAAGGCTACTCAATAATTTTCAGCTGCGTAATGATGAATGCAATCCACATAGAATTTCTTCTGGTGACTATGATGCTACATATACATATCTAATTTTATGGTGATTGAGTAATTGGCTCACTAATTGTGAAAATAAACTCAGTGGACCTCTTATAAGTTGTATGAATGTACAAGAACAGATGGGATGTAACAACTTTTTAGTCTAGCTAGCAAGATGTTCCCCAACCAAGCACAGTCTTACATAGTCTATAGCTGCAAGCACAAGCTTTCAAGAATTATGAGATGGTTTTTGGCTTGATCAAGTGAGGATGAGAAAGCTGCGCTTGAGTACACAATAAAATCATAGCCAATGGTGGGAACCCCACCTTGGTTTATATGGTTGCTCTCTTGTCCATCTATGCCTTTTCCTCTTTTTTTTCCCTTTTTTTCCTTTTTCTTTTAAAGAACTAAAAAGCTATGATTTATTATGAAGGAAAGAAGGAAACACCTGAGAAGGACCTGAACTAAATCTTTTGGCAGCTGAAAGAAGGGCATTCAGCAAAGCTTCTTTAGCTCCTGATTGCAAGTGATATCCTTCATTTTGGATCTGCGGATTGACGGAATGTATGACAACTATAATCAGTCAACAGAACAAGTTTAGCATATGGAAAAATAAGGGCTAAAATACAAACTGAATTATTGATTGTATATGCACATGGGAAACAACACAGAATATGCTTTATGTATATAATATATGCACTGAAATATCTTTTAATCCATGATTAGCTGATTGTAAATAAGTTACCAGCTGATTGTAAGCAGGTGTCTTCCCATTCAAAATTCAAATATAATATCAACAACTCTTTCTCACAAGCTTACATACTACCTTCTTCCACCCAAAGCAAAACACATGAGAATTTGAATCAGCCAATCAGTTAATGGGATCAAACCAATTGAAGTATGAAGTACAAACATCCTAGCAAAGAAACAAATTACCCAAAAATGGAAAAAAAAAAAAAAAATTACACTTCAAACAGTGAATTTTTGCAACATTGGTTATACTGTGTGCACTTCACATTAATAACCACAATTTACCTCATCTAATTGCTTACCTTCTGCAGTTATCCTACTTTCTTGTGTATATAGTCGACACATACAAATGTAAGAGATGATTCTATTCATTAGGTTCCTCTTAATTTAACATGATTTTAGAATGGAAGCTTTGAATTCAAAACTCTATCTTGTTATTTGTCTATATTTTCATGTACTACTATATATGAGATATAGCCAGTGGATCCACCTGGATATGAAGAAAATACTTTGTCATCCATTTGAATTTAACACAAATAAGAAGAAACAGAAGTGGAATGGTATGAGACACTAATCAAAACCCACTCTTTTTATTTATAGAGAAACCAACAACCTGGCTAACTGAGGTCTCTGTAAACATCTCATAAAAGTAGGGTGACACTTGGGTCACCAATTGAGCAACATGAAGAAAAAACTAAATAGTCATTTTTTATGGCAAGGGTAAACTGAAAATAAGAACATGCTCCTCTTTTTCATTTGCTATCAGTTAATTAAAGTCTTATACATCAACTCTTCCCAAAAAGCCCACGTAGATGTTCATAGAGCTAATCCTCTAATTCAAACCTCCCTCAATCTTCATCAACCACTTTACTTGAACCCTAGCAAACTTTCTTCAAAGGAAACATTTTACAGATCATACAGCCATATAAAATAAAATAAAACAGGGTTGGTACAATATGACAAGTTGATAAGTGTCCTTATTTCCATTACAATCAGTCAAGGAATGTGAAAATTGTATTCACCAAAATTCTACAAAATAGGTAATATTCATTGGCTCCATCATCTACCACCCCAAAATATATATATACATTACAGTATTTTAGCTAGTCTAAGACACTCCACATTTACAATTGAGCGCTCTTTGATCACTGAACAAAATAACTTTAACAGATATGAAGGCAGCAAAAAATATTGTGAGGGGGGTTGTGGGGTTTGTGTGCACGCACATGCACGTGGGCGTAATTTACTGTTAAAAATTTGTACAACACCTTAGAGTGGACTATGAAGAGGATGGGGAACAGATCAAGAGCAGAGAAAGGGGAAGCATCAAGTTCTGCACCAAAAAACAAAAGTTTGTATAAACCAATATGTACCCTGAGGCCAGTCTTATCATCTAATAGAAGCCATAGCTTTTCTTTAGATATGATCCACATCTGAGTCTTCATTTCCCAACTCCTCTTATTTCTTTCTTGAAAGCAGATGAAAGAAATTAAGGCAATCTTCCATTTAGGCCTCAACATAGAGCGTGTCCCACTCAAAAGATATGAAAGATAATCTGTCATCAACTGAACATTAGCTGACCACTGGAGATTCATCTGAAGTCTCACCCAAAATACCTCACAAAATCACATTTGAAGAAGAGATGGTCACAACACTCCATCACTTGTGCATATACACCACCTGTTCTAATATACCACGAGTCACTAGCTTCCACGCCATCAGCCACAGGATACACATGCCAAACCAAGTTTTGCCATGATACTAGATAATAGTGAAAGAGGGTAACTCTATAAGCTTTCTTGATGGAGTAAGGTATATTGGGTAGTGTCTCCAAACAACAGAATCAGGATGATCAGATGATGGCTGAAAATCCACGTCTAACTCCCTTTTTACCACATCTCAAACTTTGTTTTCAGGCCAATCCCGACTCTGAAACAAGACTATCAGGCATAGTCAAATTTGATTTGACCATTCAAAGAAATATACGTTGCTCTCTCCATTCCAAACCAGCAGTGACTCTTTCAAGTACCAATGATCATACATAGAGAAATCCTATTTCCATCATTTACTTTCCATTTAAAAAGTTCTTAAATTGGGAAAAGTTCCTTCTGGGCATCCCAAGCAAAGAACCCAAGTATTCAAGTTCTTAAATTGCAGAATGGAATCAGTTGACCATAAGGAGTTGTGCATCCTAAGCAAAGCACCCAAGTATGTTTTAAGAGGGCTACTTTGTTCCACTTGGAAAAAGTCAAAAAGTCTTATAGCATCCAGGTTAATCCAAAGTCAAAAGTTTGTACTGTAAATTGATTAACCATCCAAAAAAGTTGGGACTGGTGTTTGAATCTTAAAGATACAACTAAGAGCAAGGAAACCCTATTGTTAGACCAAAGTGCTTCGTGGCAACAGACACTATACCTTCGTTGGTTAGAAGAAAAGGAAGCTCTTCACACAAGGTGCAAACACCACATTTTATATGTTGCACGAGGCATTACTTCCTAGTTTCCACAACCTCTTTCCTTAAGTTTTAGAATCTCAATTCCATCAGTAACGAATTGATGAAACTTTATTGCATCCCAGTCTATTCAACAAACAGAATTTTCTCGCATCAAGAAAAACAATCAACACTCCTGAAAAGCAAGACTACTTCACATCAAGAATAGCTAAAAAAAGTTCGATTCAGAAGAATTACTTCCGTCCAAATACATGCAAAAAAGCCTCAATGAAAATGTAATGAAGAATTTACCCAAATGAAAAACAAAGAGAAGAAAGCAAAACTTTTTTAGCATTTTAGAAAGCAGACTGTTCAATGGAACAAACCTTCAAATATTAAAGAAAATTGAACTCCATTGAGATTGTGAAATAAATTGCTTGAAATGTTTCAAAAAAACTAAAAAGAGTAAAAACATCAAAAACTGAAAAACACAAAACTGCAAACTGATCCCAATGAATGAAAATCATTAAATCAAGTCAAATTACTATAACAATCAGATATTCAACTCGCTAACTGAAGTGACAGAACAATAACAGAGGCAAGAACAACAACAGCTGCATAATCCGTGTCCAATCAGTCTAAGAAATTAGAATCGCAAAAATAAACCAAATTGCAACTATGAAAACATATCCTTACTCACAATCAACTCATTAAGTAAATTAACAAAGAAATAAAAAAAGCAAGTGGTAAAAAACCTGATTATACAACTACATAATGCATCCAATATAAGTAAAATCACTGAGAAATCACTAAATCTGATCAAATTTAAACTCACAAATAACTCATTAATTAAGCACGTAACTAGGTGCCACTAGCAAAAACCTGAATTCATGCAAGTAAATCCATTTCCAATCAATATAATAAATGATAAATTACTAAAGTGAATTAATTTTCAACTTCGATAATACATTTCAACTAGGAATCAACTCTCTAAACAATGCCGCATTGTAATTAATTAGAAACGCGTGATGAATCAAATTCCAACTTCGCTAGCTTATTAGAACTCACAATCAACAAGCTAACTAAGCGAGCAGTCATATAATCACAATCGATCAGTTTAATTACTGAGATAGCATTGTAAACCAAAACAGCTGAATAGTGTAAAAAACGAACAACACGTACCAGAAACCTATTGATGTTACTAAATAATCAGTCTAGTAACAGAAATGTCCAGGAACTAGCAAAAGCATTACTTCCGATAACATAAATCAAGTGAAAAGAATTTTAAAAAAGAAGGAAAAGAAAAGAAAAGAGAAATCAGCTCGTTGTTGAGATGAAGAAAAGAGAGACCTTGCGTTTAAGGATCTGAGCGGCGAAGAACTCGACTTCAAAACCGTCGGAGTGGCAATCGGAGGTAAGGATAGAGGTGGCGACTTCCCAAGCAGCGTCGGTTTGTTGGAACTGAACGAGCCATTGATTAGCAGCAACACGGTTACAGGATTGAATATCGTGATTGAGAACATGAACTGCTTGGGCAACTTTGATTTGAAGTTCCATAAAAAATGAAACAATGGAATTGGAATAAATAAGTTTAAAGTGGGAGAGCCAGAGAGTGACGCCTGGAACTCCAAATCTTTTTGTTTTTTTTTTTTTTCTTTTTATTTTTTCCCCCTCTTTTGTTTGTTGTTGGTCTAGGCGATGAGATGAGAGATGGGGATGAAGTTCTTCGAAAGCTTTGGGGTTGATCTGACGGCTAATCTGCAGTTTGCTGAAAATGGGCATGTTGTCCCTTTTCTTTTCTTTTCTTTTCTTTTTTTTTTTCCCCTTTTTCTCTTAAGTGCGCCGAAATTAAATTAATTAAACATTTAGCTATTAATGATATACCTCTTTTATATGCTATATAAAAGAAGATATTGATTTAAGAGCAAATAAATTTTTTTTATATTTATTTCATTGCTATTAAATATTTTAATATTGAAATTAACCTAACTTTTTTTTAAATAGAATTTTACACATTTATTTTACTATGTTTTCATGATAAAAAAATAAAAAGGTACAAAATTAAAAATAATAATAATAAAATCAATAGCTAGATAGTTATGTGTGAGCTTAAAAGTACTTTTTCTTAATGATTTAAAGAATAAATGCTCAATTTTAAGCATAGGTTTAAGCAAATTCAATCCTAAGTAAGATATATACACATACATTTTAACCGTGTTTCAATGATATATAAACTATTAAATTAATCAAATTTTTAATGATTAATGTCATGTTTATTATCTTAGCATTGTTTGTCTAACATGCAATGAATTATTGCGACCTTTTAGCAAATCATTGTTGGCACTTAGATTTAATAACAAGTAATCTCTTTTCAAGAAAATTAATAAAAAAATGTTAAAAATTAGAGAGTCTAGTATCCTTTTCTACTCCTCAAACAGGAGGAGACGTACGATTGGTGTTTTGCAGTAGTGAAGGGTAAAGGGAGCATGATGCAGTTTAGTTTGGTTCATTCTCGAATTGGAATAACTCATATATTACAGTTGCGTATTGTTTTTATATCTAAACCTAACTATATAATTCAATTTGTAATTTTTTCAAAAAAAAAATGATTTGATAAGGTTCATTTGCAGTTCAAACTTTTTCTCAAAATAAAATACATTTATAAGAAGATTCAGTTACATATTTCTTATCACAAATATAAATATAAACAATAATATAAAAAATTAATTATTTACAAAATGAATATGTAAAACTTAGGTAAGAATTTCAACCATCATAAAATTATAATCGTACACACTAATTTTATTCTCTTAAATTATCTTGAACTTCAATAATACAATAGACTTGGTAAAACTAAAATATGTTATCTCAATATGAACCTAATTAGGCTCGCGAGCTAATTAGGCTATATATATAAAGTTCAAGCTCAACTTAGTAAACTCTTAAATAATTCTAGTTCGACCCGACTATCCTCGAGTGAAAGTTGAGTCAAACTTAAGTAGTTTGTAAACTGATTTAGTTTATTTATACCGGACACAAAATTAATTTAAACACAAAGCTCTGTATTTCTCTTAAAATTTTGACCTATGCCTTTTTTTTATCTTTTTGGTAAATCTCTTATATTTGTGTTTTGTATTAATCTTTTCATAAAAGCCTGTCAAAATCTTGAAGATTGACCTAAAGATGGATTATCTCATTTTCTCTCATTTTCCCTTCTTTTTCTTCTATGTCCTTATGGGTGAATATCACATTCGGTATTGGTACATGAATTTTGTTAATCTATGCAATTAACAACTTATAGTTTAAAATACCGATTTATTACATAAATCTTGCCTGCTTAACTACCTCAACCTTATCAAATTTTGCAATTAGCTATTAAACTTTACTCATTTTATCAGTTAGATACCTCACTACTTATTATAAATGAATATAAAAGTTGTAGATAATAAATTGACACTTCTAAACTTTAGATAGTTAATAGCATAAATTGTTGAAGTTCAAGCACCAAATGCAACATTTAACTTTTGTTTTTTTCCTTCTTTATGAAACTTTTCATGTTCTTCCTTTTTAATTGATTAAATACATGTGCCATGCTCGTATTATCCAAAAAGCTCAATTATATTAAATTAATAGATCCAAAATTTAAGTATTTAATTGTTATTTGGATAAAGTTAAGATAATAAATGTCATATTAACTCTTTTTTTTTTATAAAGAAACAATTGGATTAACTGGGCATACCTTATAATTTAAATTTAGAAATTTTATGCAAATAGCTAAAAATGGAGAAAAAAAATTCTTTGATAATGATAGCTAAAATTATAAATTGCAATAAATTATTTTATCTTCTTAATGCACTTGTTAGGCAAAGTGTTACCTATAAAATTGTATAAGTGGTTGAATGGCTCAATGCATGTGGCCAAGGGCAAATAAAGACTAAATTGATCAACTCATTTGACAAGCCAGCTAGACTACTTAAGTCTAACTTAATTAATGATGGATTGGTGGACCAAATGGGATAGTTTACCAACTTAACTAATTTATACATTTTTTATGGATCATATTTAGTGGTGAGAAGGTAGTGCTATTACAACCTATACCATATTACATCTTGCTTTAGGTGTTGAAGGTGATGGGTAATTTTTTGGAAATTTGTCCTCATGTAGTGAGTTATGAGTACATCATCTTCATATCCTATGCCTATTTTAAAATTTATACTTTAGATATATAAGATACATGTTATAAGGTATAATATATTCATCGAATTAAAAAAATATGGCTAAATATTAAATAACATACAATATTGTATTTTTTTCATAATAAAAATTATATAGAGTATAATTTTTGTACGCGATGTTAATTATGTGGAGACTTTTTGAAATGTTGTTTTGTTTTGTTGTTGAAATACTATAATAAAAATACTTTAAATAAGAGGTATCTTAGTAAGGTCCCCCAAATTATTTTTGGATCTTATTATAATAATGTTTTTTTATCTATTGATATTTGTAAGATGCTACAATTGCCTCCTATAGTAGATTACATGGAGTCTACTAAAGCACCAATAAAAAGAATAAAGAAAACTCTAAAATTCATAATTGAGGTGTTGTTGTGGAGGTAACTTAGCATCAATTGGTGAAGTCCCCATAATTATAGATAGAATGACATATTTAGTTTCAAAGTCCAACAAAAGCAGTAGACTTCTAATATCCAAAACTCTAGTTGTTTAACCCATAAACCTTAAATTTGTAATAAATTGTAGCATGTAATAAAATAAAAAACTAGGAAGCTTTAATTGGAAATTCCGAGTATGCCGTTGAGATCAAGACATTTAATTTAGTAGGTGTGTAGGTTTTCATCCAAAAATATTATAGGATATGATATTATAATAAGATATCACATCGCGTATTAATTCAATTCATATTGTGAAATTTATCTAATATGACTCACTACCCAAACAATCACATCGGCTATAAAAATATTCATTGCCAACTAAAATCATTTTCCATTTTTGTATAAACTTTCCATAGGAGAAAACTGTTTGACTAAGGAAAAAAGCTTGACAAAAACTTCATAACCTTCAAGCTTCAAAATTTCCAAACTCTTACAATCTTCATCCATTCAAAGAATTGCAAGTTACATTGTGATCCTAGCATTGCAATCTTCATAATAAGAGTATGCTTGATAAAGTTTCGCTAGTGTTTGGTTTTCCCAAACTCAAATGTCAAGCTTATTGATGTATATATTGATTCAATCTGTTCTTAAGATTTTTACGTAATACTTTCGTTTATGGGAAATTACACCTAAAAGGTTACAACATTTGGGGGTAAGTTCATTTTAGTCACAACATTTAGGGTTGTTAAAAAGATATCACTAACGTTTAGGGGTAAGTTTATTTTAGGTCACAATATTTAAAAAAGTGATTTAATTCAGGTTCCGTGGATACATATCACTAAGAGAAGTTGACATGTATTAGCAGGAGAAGTTGACACATGTCCATAGAGATCTGAATTGGATCACTTTTCTAAACATTGTGACCCAAAATGAATTTACTCCTAAACATTGTGACCCTCTAGTGTAATTTACCCTTTAATTTATACTTATTTTGTTGTAATCCATAAGCTTAGATGAACGTTTTCTTGTGTGTTTCAAGTGAAAATTTTGACTTTTCAAGCCAATCATCGGATTATGCTAACTAATAAATCACAAAGAGACCACGAAGAGTGGGATTTTTTATTATTTACTACTTTTTCTATGTGTCAAAAGTGTTACATGGCTCTTTAACTACTATTTACAATCTAATTTGCATCGTGGATGAGTTATTTGTAAGTTACAATTGTTGTTGTTGCTAATATAAATCACATAGAGAGTTTTTCATAAATTTCGTTGAGGAAGATTAATATCGTTTTAGATGCCATTGTAGCTACTATCCGAATGGTAGCTCATATACTTATTGTTCAAACACCACTACCGTCCAAGTACCTAAGTCCTAACATTCAAACATTGGTAGCATGCAAACACTAGTCCCCAACCCTTATATTTGATTACTCAACACAATTTCATATTTTAAGTATATCTCTTTCATTTGGACTTCGATTGAAGGTATCCAAGATACTATAAAAAGCTATAAAAGAGATATAATACTTTTAACTTTTGAGTTTAAAAAACTTCTAGATAAATCACGGTTTAAAATTGATGTGAATTCACTACAACTTTTCACCTATAATAGCAAGTCATCCAGTTGGCCTAGCTCCCAAGCACCCAAATCCATTACCCATGTTTTATCAAATTGATTTAAATTTAATTACTTTATTTAGCAAACATTATTTTATAACCCCTTAGACATTTAAATAGATCCTAAATCAAAACCCACTAGCATGTACTAGGTGGAAAGTGATAATAAGGGAAACCATGGATAATATCCTAAAGGTGAAAATAACAATACATGTTGTCATTCATGTAGGATATTTGATTAATGAATGTGCTTTTATTTGTGAGTGTATTTCCCTACATTGTCTTGTCTAAATTGATCTGTATATTGAATGATCACTATGAATCTATTAACAATTATTAAGTTATAATTAAAAGCAGGCATGCATTGCATGAAATCACGTTACTCATGGTTGTCACCGTCTAACGAAGGAAATAATTTTTAAGGCAAGGATATACATCCTCTCCATTTAAGAATTTGTTAATATAAGTACAATTTCTGGCTTCGTAGAATGAATTAACATATTAGGAAAAAGTCATGGACTATGAACTAACTGCTAGAGTCTTTTCAACTAAGTTAACGGGCTAGAGAACCTAACTCGAAACCTTTTCTAGAGGGATACAAGTTGACAAAGGGCCAGGATCACTTCCAGGAACCTCATCTTCCAACTCACTTTCACCATAATGAAGAACATGTCTGGACCTTCGTAGTTCTCTCTCTTCATATGCATCTTATCACCTAGACGATGTTGTCACAATCCCATTGACATTATTCTTGCTTAATCAGTCTTTAACTACCATAACCTCTTTTCTTTTCTCACAGCAAACTGCAACATCTCTAATATGCCTAGCTTGAGTTGTTCGCCCCTCCCTAATGACAATACCTCATGTGGGAGGTAGAGAAGCAACAATAACCTCACTCACTTCAGCAATCTTCTTATGATGCCAATTAAAGGTCACTCTTGTCATCAGGTTCTTAAGAAAAAAAGCATGCATGATGACTTACATATAAAACAAACAAAATCAAAACAACCTTTAAGCAACAAATACAAATTACTCGTGCATAACCCCTTGACACTTGATAGTAAATATATACATGATAGTCATAGCATTGCGTAAGGTGTCTCTCAACCACTTCACAATAATGTTAATTTCCTTAACGGCATCTTGATCATTGGGACCTAGCATTATCATCTCACCTTGGCAGATCACTTCAACCCACCTTGTCTAAAAGTCCAACTAATGGAAGATTCAACAATAATAAATTTGTCCTTTTGACCCTTACTGTTAGATTTCAACCTGCTAAATAACTTGCAACCTTGACGAGAAGAAAAATAACACGACTCAATTTAGAAGCCTTTATATGGAAGTGATATTGAATAGTTAGGGCATCGAGAAACAACTAAGACTTACGCACAATTCCTTCAGTGCAACTAGCAATCACCAAGAATTTGGCAATAACCAGGAAGATAGAACATGAACATAATCAAAACAATTCTAAAAGTTAAAAAATGAAGGCAAAGCCAAAATTTATAAAACTTTATATATAATCAAGGGTAAATGTCTCTAGTAGTACCTACACTTTAGCAAAATATGCAATTAGGTATCCAATCTTTGAAATTGATTAATTTACTACCTAAAAGAACTTTTCGTATATGAAGTTAGTACCTTTGTCATATTGGTTATATATATCATGTAGGATGATGGTGTTAACTAGTTTGATAAAGGTACTAGTGGCGTGCACAAAAAGTTCTCTTAGATACCAAATTAGTTAATTTTAAATTTCAAGTACTTAATTGCATATTTTGCAAAAGTTCATATACCATTTAACCCTATAAATAAAAGTAGTTTTTTAAAAAGAAGGGACCCAGTCTAACTTTCTTGCTTTCTGAAAATGTCATTTGTTAGGGAAGGCCCATTTCCAACTAGAAATGAAAGTAGTATATTCCTTGGCCTTAAGTTTACTCTACCATTTGTGCGGCCTTAGACCCCCTACAACATTACTAGCTTCAATAGACATATCTACCGCCAATTGAGTTTCCTCTCCATCATTAAGATAAACATAAAATAAACCTTGCAACCTCCACCAAAGTCATTGTGTCATCCATGTCCATGCCTGAAGGGGTAGGCAACCCTTTGTGCATGCTTAGAGACAGTTGTAGAAATGTTATTTATAACTCTCAGAGAATCACTAGTGTTAGAATTTGAACTTGCATTCGCCCTTGATGAAGAATCTCTATAAGCCATCAATGATAAAATGTTGAGGATAAAACAGAGATAATCAAATACAAATTGAGAATTTTGACAATAAAAATAGTATAAAGTGAAAATTCGTAAGGACTTTGCCTATTTACAAAGCATGGATGGATATGATTTTTCTAGGGAAACCAAAAAGGAGGATAATCACAAACATCGATTCTTAACCAAACCCATCCAGTGGCTTAAAAGCCTTGAAAGGAATGCATACAGAAAGGAAAAATAACTACCACACATCGAATCAACAAACAATGATGTGACACTTGTTAAGAGAATGAAAAAATGAGCCTAAATTCAAAAGGAAATAAACTTCCCAAAGAATACTCCATTAAATTAGTACAATGTTTTAAGACCAAAAGGATGCTTTAATAAAGTTGTGGGATTGAAGACCTCAACACCCAAAAAGGCCTCCTCATGAAAGATGTACTCTCAAACATAAGATAAACACATCGTTATAGCGGATAAGATGCTAAGGATTCAAAGAGTAACAAAAGAGGTGAAGTACAAAAAATGAAAAAAAAAAAATTCTCATTTCATCACAATTAAGGAAGAACCACATCAATAAAGTTAGAAACATTCAAAGAAGTCAGGTGATTTGAGAGGTCTCAAATTGGAAGAGAGCTTAGCTGCACTTAAATTGACCCATGGAAGGCAAAGGGGAGTTACGAACAGGTTGCTAGGATGATTACTGTAGGAACCTACAAAAGAGAAGAGCACTATGCCACACATGCTTATTTCACACATTTTAGCCACGCTTTGTGAGATGTCTTCTCTACTTCATATATATGTGTGTGTATATATATAGAGAGAGAGAGAGACAAAGGTCTGTGTTTGCCTTCTAACCACAAATTCTCTAAAGTGCATGTGCAAGCTTCTAATAAATGCAAAATCTAACAGCTAAAGGAGATTGTGGTAGTCGAATTACTAACCTCCTTGATCTCCTTATAGTGACAAAGAGCCTGACATACTCTTGTTGTTAGGACTGAGAGTGTTATGGGAAAGGTCTCCATGTACCCCTAGTTCTTTAAAGCTACAAGGAGGTTGACCTTGGACAAAGGAAGAAACCTTTAAGATTGCTCTTCCTTTGCCCACAAACACTAAGAAAATACCTTCATTTCTTCAAAACTGACACACTGATGCCTTTAGAGCTGAGAAAAATTATAGTTGTCTTCCCTATCCTTGAGACAACTAACAGGCACAAAATATCCATGATTTTAGTGGTTGATTAAGTAAAAATTAGGCCTTTAGTTATGCTTATATTGATACTTAAATCAACAATATTTTCAATGTAGGTGACTTTGGAACACGACAACACATTTTGGAGCATTTTGGAGCAAAAATAACTCAATTATTTCCAAAGTAATAAGATTTCAAGGCAAATCACCGTTGAGGTGAGAAGAAATTCAGCCACAACACGAATCCCACTTCTTTGGTCACTCGTGATCTTAGGATTTAACGTCAATAGCAAGAATTACCCCTCTTTGGTCGCCTGCGATTGAGCCCGTGATAGGAAAATTTCAAGCAATCACTCCCTTTTGGTCGCCCGTGATTGAAGTGGATACAAGAAGAAATTTGGCCACAGTAAGAATTACCCCCTTTGGTCGCCCGTGATGTGATGCCTAGTGGTGAAGTTCATTTTTTTTTTTCTGTTAGGTATTGCCTGTGCTTAAGAGGAGAGAGAGAAATTTGGAGTACAAAAGGAATCACTGGCTTTTGGTCGCCCGTGATCTGAAGCTTAAAGAGGCACGATAATTTAAAAGGCACGAATGCGAACTTTTATGTTTCTTTTCACTAAACAATATGTCTTCTACTTTAGGACGTTTATTTTCATTAGATGCCTTTTCAAGAAATTAGGTGATTATAAAATACACACACAATTCCAAATAAAAATATAGACATTATCATACCCTCTCATCCCTTTCATTGTAATTGTAGGACCCTGACATCTTATAGAGCCTCTCCCGAGGGTTAGTTCGTAGTGATTGTATCTGTTCATAGTATGTTTTGGTGATCTTCTATTTGTTTGAAAGTTGTAATTTTTCCTGAAGAACTTAAAAAAGTCAAAGGATTCATGTCGTCCATGTGTGTGCAAGACTTCAAATCTTCATTCAAATTCAGTAAAAGGGGTTTGTCTTTTCTCTACTATCTCTTCTCTTCTATTGTGTTTATTCTTTCTATTATTGTTTATTTATTGTTCTATCATTATGTACGAGTAGAGAATAGGATTTATTCACAGCTTGAATTTGATCATTAAAGTTTAATTCATCTAATAATTATCTAGTTCTAGTAAATAGAATTAATAATCTCAAGAAGTAGTGAAGGTGCAACACCTTCTTGATCAGATTTCAATGGAAAACATCGAGAGATGATTCCATTGAATAGATCTTATTTACTAGGAGTCGCTCATAGTGATAGAGATATCACGATCAGACTTTCTACATTTGTTTAGAGAATTCAGAAATAATTTAATCTTAATGCAACATTCAAGTGGCTGTTAATCAGGAAGAGATTTCGGTTGACACACTTTTTGTTAGATGTGAATGCTTCTGAGAAGAACATTCACTTGCTTAATGGATTCTTGCACATAGTAATCATTAAAGAAACATATGTGTGAATTCATGTTAAGGAAATGAATGAATCTGATTGTGTTTGTTGTGTTTTGTCTTTAGTGTTATGTTATTCATATAACTTAGTGTAATTCTTAATTTTAGATTAATTTAACTTTCATCCAATATATTCTCTCAATCGATTTGTTAGATAATATGAAGATTAGAGTAGTACTAATGCTTGAAAATGTTTCTTGAAGACGACCCTATACTCTACTCTATGCTACTAAAACGATAGGTGCACTTGCCTGTTAAAATCGAGTTTAAGAGTAGAATATTAGGTTTATAAATCATAAAACTCGACAAACAACAGCCTTCCATTGTTGGAAACAAAAGAAAATAGTAAGTTAATTCAAGAATCCTCTAAAAAATCTAAAGGTCAAGAAATCAAAACTTAAGAAATAAAAGGCTAAGATAAGCCTTTATTTATAGGCAAGAAACAGAAGACCAAAAGGTAGGATTTCGAAAATCATACGAAAGTAATAGTGTTTAATTATGTCGACCGATGATCTTTGAGGAAGGATATGATTTCTGTTTCTAAAGAAATAAAGTAAAGGCACAAGATAGATTGAAGTGGGATCGCATCTAATCATTAGTCAAGGATTCCTTGCTAACATGAGAGATTGGTTTGCCTAAACTAATATACATATCAGATGCTAACACGTATCTTAAAGTCACAATTCTCGCAATCAATTGAGCCAATTGTCACCAGACAATAATTAGAAAAAGAGTACTACCAGAAGTGATGAAGTGCAAACCATAATGAAAGGCACTCCATCTTTTGCATAACCCACCTTTGTTTGGATCTACCTAAAGGATTCACTACAATCCTCGAATGATTAACTCAAAAAGTAGGGGCCTTAATGTAAGTACCCACTCAATATACTTTATCAAGCACCTTAGCCTAAACAACCACGAAGTATCAAATAGGTCCAACATTAATCGGGTCAGGCCATCTATCTAGACATCAGACCCGTCACTGCTGGTTCCCAAACCGAGTAATGATTAGGCATGATGGGTCTAACCTGTCTAATGACCAATTGGTTCTAGTAGTTCATGGGGTAGGCATTGAAACCCACCAATCCAGACAAGTCATGTATCGTCGGGTTAAGACTTAACAATTGACCTGCGGACCCTATGGTTAATACTCACCTAATACAAAAAAATAAAAAATAAATAAATTTTCACCTAAGGCCATGCACAAATCAGGCGAAGTCTAGAAGAGAAAAAGATATTAAAGAAAAAAAAAAGCAAAAGCAAAAGGCCCGTTACCATGAATAGTGAATCAATTATAAATACCTAAGCCCCATGCCATATGCAATTGTGGAGAAATGGGTAAAAGAAAAAATAAATAAATAAAAGCAAAAAGCATGTACAAGATTTGACTATGAATGTGCATAAATAGAAAACAGAGCACTGAATGACTTGGAAAATTTCAACTCTACTTTTAAACATGTCAAATGCATCATGGTGGCAATTGAAGAGAAGGCAAAATTTTAAAGTTACATACATACTTGGCGAAATGCTTTTGATTTTTAACGTTTAAATTTGAAAGTGTAGATATTAGTAGTATAGTAGGGATGCAGAGTCTATTACCTGCTTTCACTGATTTGGTTTATCGATCTGGGAAGTTTAAACCTTTAATGGGTAAACGAGTGTGCATGCAGAAGAAATAATTGCACCATGTCAGGAATCTTAACTGCATTCACCACTTCTAATTTTAGAAAAATTTGAACATTCAAATTTCAATGGTTGCCTATAAAATGTATCGATGATTTTTTCATCATGGATCATCAAACTTTTAAATGTTGAAGTCGTACATTGTTGCTTTCTTTTTTCTAGAAATTCTCTGAACTTGGCAGCTTGATAAATTTCTTAGTTGGTTGTTCTAACATAAAATATACAACTTATTGATCAACTTTGCCAATCTATTTGCTTTAATACATTCTATGTTATCCATCTTCGTTCATAAAACACATAATAATATATGCAAACAAATTTGCATAGTTCACATTTAGTTGTTGTAATTTTCAAGAACATTGATGGCATCTTTTTTCTTTGGTAGATCCTCTAAAAAATCCGAGAAGAAAGACAAAAGTAAGGGAAAGGTCTTGGAAGTTGCACGGAAGCCACAAATTAATATCGATAAGGATGCTAGCTATTACAACTTTAGTGAGCCAAGTATCTCGAACTTGGACTTCATAATGGAGTAATTCCCACTACACCGATGCAGGTTTCAAGATGGCTACCCCATGCACCAACCTCACAGGGAGAGGGCTCCCAAGATTCATAAGTGGATAAACTTATGTGACGTGAAGCGGAGGACTACGCTGGTTGTAGTGAAGAAGTGTAGCCACGTATGGAGGAAGGAGCTTTAGGTAAGTTGCGTTGACCATACAAGTTTAATATTTTTATAAAACATTTCAAGAAAGCCGAAGGTCTCAACGAGAAGATGAGGGCACACTATAGTTAATATCTTGCCAATTATGCCTTTTCAGGGGGAGATGGTTGTGGAGTCTCACCAAGCATTTGAGGTTAAAGAATCCAAATGAGTATGGTATGGATCCATTGTAGTAACAAATACTATAATCTGGCTCAAAGAAGGAAGCAAGACTATGACAATTCTAGGACAAACCACATCATGATGCACCAATGCAAATAATAAGTGGGTTGCACTTGGGTTTCAATGCCAATGAGAATGTGAATCTAGTGTGCTGCCATCAAGATACTCTTTAGCCCCTAAGTGGAGCACTTCGACTATGAAGAAACATTGCCTAAAAATGTACCGAAGAGGTAAGACGTACATATAGGGTATGTTTGCTAAACTTAAACACATGTGTCTCCATCTATCTGGACATTTAGGTGGACAAATAGGGTGGAAGTTCTTACATGGGCATAACATCTCATTGGATAGATTGTCATTGGATAATGCATGAAAAGATTAATTGCATTGTGTAAAATTCATGGGGCCCTACGGCTCAAAATATATATATATTATTGTATGGACCATTCTTGATGAATATGATTTGACAAAAAAAGATTTTCTCAATAGGTTTCAACAATTTTGTAGCTAATATAACCAATATTGTCGATCTAGAATTGTTGTGTCAACCCACATTTGGTGGAACCTTTTTTCATATAAGATGTGCATGCTATATTTTAAATCTGTGCATAAAGGATGAAATAGAGTCTTTAAAATTCGTAGTTGTTCGATAAAATTTGTGGTTAACTACATAATGGAATATCCATCAATTAATAGGGAATGATGAAAATGGTGTAGAGTGCGTGGTAAAAGGTCGAAATTTTTTTTCAAAAAGATGTGCAACATATGAACTTTTAACTGGCATAATCCTATATAAAGAGTTGCTATATAGTTTTGTTATTGTACATATACCAAACATACCATTGCACCCAAATGAATGAAATGTCTATTGCAATTTATTTGAATTCTTGAAGATTTTTTATGATTGGACAAATGTTTTCTCTTAGTTATACAACCCTAGTGTACATCTTCTTTTACTAGAGGCATGCAACATCATCGAGAAGCTACAAAAGGTAAGATCTTATCCTATATTACAAATGTGAGTTAATGATATGACTCGAAAGTGGTTGAAGTATTAAAAGAACATTCTAATGATATACAACGTGGTATGGTTGTTGGATCCATGCAACAAGGTGGAAGGACTTTGGTAACTTTTGGAATATCATTATGAAAATATTGATACAATGTTAGACACCCAAGACATGTATTTTGTTTTTTGCTAGTAATGCTATAAAAGAAATCAGTAAGATGCTATTATGCCTTTAATTGTAATTCAACATCACATATTGATATGCCTAAACGCTCTGATACCAAAAATGATATGCATAAATGCTCAGATACCAAAAAGATGGTATGCCTAAAAGGATCTGATACCAAAGATGATATTTTTATGATTTATATTTGGATGCAATGAAATTTAAAAAGAATATAAACGATGTTATTGATGGATATGACACACCTAAAATGACTCAAGACACACACTCTCTCCTCAATATGATCATAAGAAAGATTGAATGGTTGATCGCCAAAATCACAAGGATTGATAAGAATTGTTTGCCATGATCCCAAGAAATCAATAAGAATTCAATGGATTTGCTCTCAAGGATGAAAGACAACACAAAGAAAGGATTTTTATCAAATGCCAACTTAGAGAAGCAATGCCACCAGCCTTAAGAAGTAAAGCCGCCGGCCTTCAAAAGAAAGCTGCCAGCCTTTAACCGGCTTTCAATGACAATCGCCGACCTTCAGCTGCTACTTTAACTACATATTTCTTCTTTTCTTGATCAGTGGCAATTTGATGCTCATCACATATGGTGGGTAAATATCTACCACTCTAACAACTCCAGTTAATACAGTGGCATCTAGCATTGTAGAGAAGCCTAGAGTGGTACTTTAATATCGATAGTTCAAGAAGTACTAAGGCATAGGCGAAAGTGGAGTAGATTCTGAGATTGACAAGTACCTGAACATGGTATTCGAGTTTGGTGACATGGTAGACATGTATAACTTTGACATTTTCGATTGATTGAAGTACCGCACAGAGACATTTCCAATATTGTCTTGGATTGCTAGGAGTATATTGGTGGCACTAGCATCAATCGTTCTAGTTGAATGAGCTTTCAACATCATTGGTTAGCAGTTGGACAAGCACAGGTCCAGGTATGGCCTCACCACGGTTGAGGCACTAGCTTGCAACTACAATTACACTAAGACAGACTAACAAAAATAAGACTTAAAGGATTACAAGAGTGAGGAGGACTTTATTGACTTCAACTATTTGGCTAGGAGCACGACAACCTCCATGCTAGACAACACTCAAGGTCATAATTAAATAAATAAATCATCGAACAGATTGATTGAAAATATATATATATATATATAAATTGATATAGGAATCATTATTTACCAAAAATAAGTAGATGTGAGTTTTTAGAAAACCAGCAAAATACCGATGATTTCGCAGCTTAATGAAACTATTGTTGATCTTCTAAGTGGGATAATTTTGAATAATCACCTTTATGGTTGTAATGAGGAAAGAAAAAAAAAAAAACCACCAAAGTGACTTTTCTCTCAAAATGATTTTCCTTTCTACTAATTACCTCAAATAACTTCTCTTTCAAACTTAACTTCTATATTTTTCATTTATTTATTATGATACTACAAATATATAACACGAAACACACACTCTCTATAGAATTTATACCCAAATTAATAAAAAGGTGTTTGCGGACCTTATTATTATAATCTTTGTTTTTTATTTATTTTAATATTAAAAATAAAATAATATAATAAGAGTGAAAAGCATCTCTTCAAAATTTAAATCTCGCATTCGATTTTAAAGATTTCATCGACATTTAAAGAGTTTCGATCTCTATTTTATATTTTTGAGTTTTATAAAAAGGAGGTCTTTAAATTTATTCATAGAATTTACAAGATCCAAATATAAAATTTATATAAAAATAACACAAGGATAGGGAGAAAAAAAGAATAAAAAATAGAAAGGGTTGTTCGACATACCCGCCAAATTCTAAAATCGACTATCAATACACAAGATCCAAAAAAGTAGGAAAGGAAAACATATTTTCATAACCACCAAAAAAAAAAACATATTTTCATAATAAAATACTTTATGGGTCTTTTTAAGGATTTTTTTCCTTTTATTCTCGAGTTTATAAAAGAGGTTTTTTAAATTTATTTATAATTAGTTAAAGTCTTCTTTACCGTTATGACTTGTTTTGATACATGATATTCATTAAAAATAATAGATTTACTTAAAAATTATTGCAAATAATATATAGATAAATACATAAATTATGTTAAATATGTTGTAACCATGATAATTTAGTTTAGAAAAGCTACATCTCTTTAAAAAATTTAGAATTGTGTCATTTCATATTAAATCGTATCTAAGTTAACTCTTGCTATTTTCTATTTAAATAGATATCAATTGAAAAAAAATTCCTGTTATAATTGTTATTTTCCTTTGTAAATATTAAATTTAAATAAGAATAACAGTAAGGACAGGAAATAAGAAAAGGGCTTAGTGACAATGACTAAAAAATTTCTTTAAAAAAAAAAGGACAAAGACCGAAAAAATGTGAAGGACAATGCTCTCTCTACTTATAAAGGCATAAATATTCTATTTCTAAATGATAAGCTTTTAAGCCAATTCAGTTCAAGGAAAGGATACACTACCTTATCTCTTGGCTCTGCACCAGGTAATATTCAGTTCAGACTCTTCGAAAGCTCCTCTTTCAGCTTATTGGGCTCAGAATTTTCATGTACCTTATCTCTTTTTCCATGAGTTTGACATAAAGTTTTTATATACTTCTATTTATATATTCTTTTATTGATTTCTTTTTATCCATGTAGATATGGCTTCCAACTCACACAAGGAGGCTGTGTCTGGTAAGACCAGTATTTTTATGTATGATCCTTATATACGTAGAACTAGTTGCTTAATTGCATCAAATTATGTTAGTTTAAGTATGTATGTGCTGTATCGATGAATCAGTTTGGTTTGGCCCGGCTTTACAATGTTTCTGCACCTGATTCAGTAATGGCATGTTGGTCTGGTGGCTGTGTCTTAGACATATAGTAAAATGAGCAGCCATGGAAAGAAGTTAGATGGTGAAGATGATAAAGTGTTTGACGTGTGCTACTTGCTTTATTTGTCTTGGATTAGATGCTCTTTAAAGGTTTGGCAAGTTGTTCTGCGTGGGTTGTCATTTTTTTAACTTGCTGCATAAGCTGTTAACCTGGGTTGATGGGTTGGAGATGATGGCCTTACCGGCTTTCCCTTTGTTGGAACTGATTAACTGTAAATGTAACGGGTCCGTGCAGTATAGCTGTGCTTATTGCCTCTGTTTCTAGAAAATAAAAATAAAGTGAGGGTTAGTCGTAGTTCTTTAATTATTTCCCTATAGAAAAAAAATTGCCAAAAACGGTGGCAATAAGTACAACTTCTAATAAACTGCTAAGGAAGTACATGGCTTATATGTGTTGTTTCTGCGGTTTTATTGTACCTCCGGCTCATAGACATACCCCATCTCCGTCCTAAGTTGCTTATGTTTTCTTTTGAATTTGATCAGTTCATGCATTTTGAATTTTTGAAATACCAATGATTTAGTTGCTTCTGAAGTTGTCGTTTCAGTTTACTGTTGGTTTGCGTAGAAGGGTGCCTATTAATGTATAAATGCTTCTTAGCATAGTTTGAAGATTTGTGTCTTGACCTGTGACAATAAATTCTGAAATTGATGCTACTTAATCTCATCCTATCCTTTCTCCTACAGATGATAAAATCGCTTCACCTGGGAACAAGTTCCCAAGCATGAAACAGACAAAGCCGAGGCACCATTAGAACAAGGAGCCTCTATTCCATCAGGAGCTGGTTTTCCTGGGAATCCTTTTGATTTTTCAGCGATGTCCAACCTGCTAAATGTATGTATTATAGCCTATTTTTATCTTTTCAGTCGTCATGATTATCATCACTTTTATAATCCCCTGAAGAAATTGTTGCTCAATCCTCATCTTATCATACGTTGGTTTCTGGGGTACATGCTTTATGTATTAGGCGACTAAAATGTCCCTCACCTACTGTCCTTTAGATTGCCATATGCACTGGCCATGACCCACTAAATTATGATGGCAATGTTATAGAATATTTAGATGGGGAAGAGTGTTTCTGGTTGGTATGGGAACTTCCGTGGAAAGACGTTTTACATTCATGAGGATCTGTAATTGTTTGATGCTGTATTTTTTTGGCCGTCATTTGATGCTGTATTGATTCTTTTCTTTTCAATAATCTAGTGGGAAATCCGTGTCCAGTAATATTTCTCCCTCTGTACCTCCTGTTCCACCTTTGTCAGGTAAAATCAAATGACTGAAATAAGTCTCCATTTTGTATTGCCCTCGCTGAGAACATTGTACTTTGTGCATAAGTCAATTCACTTACATTCATATTATCCTCCTATATCTCATTCAATTGCCAGGAGACCCTTTCTGTTTTTCTTGTTAGTTGTGCTGTAAGTGATTTCGCACCATGTATCTATTTCTGGGAAAATTGTATTTGATCCGATTTGCATGGTTTCTATAGGCACCTAGCATCAAGGAATTAGCAGAACAAATAACAAAAGATCCTGCATTTAGCAACATGGCAGAGCAACTCCAGAAAAGTTTCCAGGGTTCAGCTTCAACAGGAGGTGTTCCTCAGATCGACCCTCAGCAGTATTATTCCTCCATGCAACAAGTTATGCAAAACCCCCAATTTATGGCAATGGCTGAGAGTCTAGGAAAAGAAATAATGCAGGTATAATAGATAACGACTATTACTTGTCCTTTGCTATACAACAGAAAGAGCAAATATACACTTCAATCAGATGTGCCCAAGCAGTTTTCTTTTACTCATTATTTTCTCAGGATCCTTCGATGTCTAAAGTGATTGAAAGCATGACAAATCCATTAGGGAAGGAACAGATGGAAGAGCGAATGGCACGCATCAAAGAGAATCCATCCTTGAAGCATGTTTTGGAAGACATAGAAACCAGTGGTCCGACTGCCATGATGAGGTTGAGAAAACGATGATATTGTTCTTTGCCAAGGCTATTGTTCTTTTCAAACTTCTTTTTTAATGCTTGTAGTCGAAAGAAAACTCTGATAAAATTTTTTTCTCAAGTCCATTTTTCTACATATGGAAATGTGAGATTAAAGAGAAAATGTTACTGAAGGTACTGGAATGATGCTGATGTTCTAAAAAAACTAGGAGAAGCCATGGGATTCACAGTTTCAGGAGATGCAGCGACTTCAGCTGAAGATGTGGTACCAGATGATGAAGAGGATGCTTTAAATGAAGAAGAGTCAATTGTTCATCATGCAGCCAGTACTGGTGATGTGGAAGTATGCCACATTATCTCATTAAAGCCACATATACATATATATACACAATTTTATCCAACCATTGGAGCAAAATATATATATATATATATATATATATTGTGATATGTTGAGAAATCTATCCATGATGAGCTCATTATTGAAATAGAATTTTGTAATCTAGAATGGAAGAAGTGGGTATATGATGAGGAAAAATTGTCCAAGCAAAGATCCACCAAGTCATTATGAAACTATGTTATAGCAGGTCGGAATGTAGTTCATGAGAAAGGGCTCTGATTGTACGTGTGATTTCTGGCAGATCTTTGTGCTGTGCTATTTGCTTGAATTCAATTTTGGGGAGGCATGATTCTAAGAGTGTGTTCTATTTTCATTTGAATTTGTTCAATCAGCCATGAGTATATGGTACTTGCTTGTACCTCAAGAGAAAACCACTTTACACAGATATATGTCCCTTACCGAAAAAAAAAAAAAATGACTTGTGATTTGTCTATCAGGGATTGAAAAAAGCATTAGAGTCCGGTGCTGACAAGGATGAAGAAGATCCAGAAGGACGAACAGCCTTACATTTTGCATGTGGCTATGGTGAGGTGCGTTCAATTTGACTGATAAATTTCTGTTTATTTTACCTATGCAACTATCTATAAAATAAATTTCTTCTGTGTGTTCCTCGTTTGGTCTCTTTTAAGGATACAGTTCTTCATTTCTTAGAATCTATTCTATCCAGGTGCTAATACTATGTCGGTATAAACTGGACCATCTATTGGAGGTCTATTGATCTGGTTTTCATTTTCGCTATTACTTTTGCTGTCCAAAAGGAAAGGGGGTGCTCAATAAGCATAGACTCGTAACAAAAGTATTGGTATAGATCGAAAGCACATGTCATTAACTTCCCAAATATTATTTCAGTCGCTCGAATCTTTAACTTCCACATGATCTTGCTACCCATTCTTTTAGATGGTGTTGGTATCATATGTCAGAATTTCTTTTCAAACATCTAAAATAGGTGCCTCTATCTATCATAAAGCAATGGTCAAATGTGTGTCTCTCATTGATGAAGGGGTGAGATTGTAATAGACTGGCGGCACAAACCAATATAGCTGTCTAGCCTGTGCCAATAGATCAGACCATAGCATTTATCCTGAAGTATACAAAATTGCAATATTGGATGATGTCCTGGCTTAACTGATCTAGTACTTATTATTGTTTGGCATATTTTCTCTTAAAATCTTTGGAATTGATCTCACTATTTCTATCCTTTATATATCACTACTTGATTTATGATCACCATTGATTTGTCTAAGAAGACATAAGAAAGAATCTAGGTTGTTGAAATATGATTTCTGGAGTGCTTGATAAAGTTGATTGACCATAAGCTTTGTTTCTGTGGTTTAGGACAAGTGTGTTCAGGTCCTTCTAGAGGCAGGAGCTAAGGTGGATGCCTTGGACAAGAACAAAAACACTGCACTTCATTATTCAGCTGGCTATGGGCGAAAAGAATGTGTTGCACTTTTGTTGGAGCACGGGGCTGCAGTGTAAGTTAACTTGGTAGTCAACTGTGATTTGCAATAACATGACAGCAACATTATCAATCTTCATTCTTGCATTTTATGTTACAGAACTCTCAAGAACCTGGATGGAAAGACACCAATAGATGTTGCCAAACTAAACAACCAAGATGAGGTGTTGAAGCTGCTTGAGAAAGATGCCTTCCTGTAGTTTCTATTAGTGTGATGCCTTATCTCATATGTCAGATTGTTCTAAGCGAGGCCATTCAGACTTTGGCCTCATGAGAGTGTATCAAACCATGCCATAAATGGTGTTTTATTATTATTCCTGTTTATCTATTCCCACTTCTGGATATTCTTTGATGACACAATTCATTGGAGGGAATGTGGCCGCTAATCCCTCTCATTATACATTTACAATTATCTCAAGCATTTCCTATATATTTCAAGATATATACTAATACAATATAAAGCAATATGTTTGAGAAGTAATACCTCGCCACAGAAAGCTTGTCCAAAGTACAAAACTTTCTTAGCCAAGCAAGTCAAAGGATAAACGCAGGGCAAGGACTCAACTTAACCCTTCCCATAAAATTTTTGTAAGCCTTTTAATTCAATAAACATCCATTGAAGAAGGTTTTAGATAAGTTTTATCAACTTTTGTGAAGGATGGAACCGGATAATATGGAAATGTAGTTGCCATCGAAAGTCTCGGGAAATATCAACTTCCCCTTTATATACCATCATTCTTGCATTTCATTATACAGGACTCTCAGGAATCTAGATGGAAAGACACCTATAAATGTTGCCAAACTAAACAACCAAGATGAGGTGGTGAAGCCACGGAAAAAGGATGGCCTACTGTAGTTCATGTGTCAGATTGTTTCAAGTATGAGGCCATTCAGAGTCTGGTTTCATGGGGACACAATTCACAAGAGGGAATGTAGCCGCTAATCTTTCTCATTAAATATTTATAATCATATCAACCAATTCCTACACACACACATTTCAAAATATAGACACTATATGTAGCTTTTTTCAACAAACATATCTTTTACACGTGTATTCAATTCGAGTTTAAGAAAAAAAAAATATCCTCCGCTGACTAAATACTAATTTATCTAATAATACATTTCCTTTGTTTGGACCACGAATGGAGATTTCTAATGCTCCAAAACCTGTACCAATATGTGGATAATAGGACATGCACATCAAGGCATGGAGGTTCCAAATGCAGACACAATTACATAGGCAAACTTTTTTACTTCTCGTCCAAGAGAAACAAATCTGATTTATATATGATATTGAGTAATGTGAGAATTTGTAATTACACATAATTCTTCTCCTTCTAGTCTACAAACATAGAATAATCAAAGAAAAGCAATTTTATAAAATAAAGAAAGAAATTTCATCCTATCACCTCTCTTTGCAACATTGTATGGCTCAAATCATTCAAATGATTTAAAAGGCATGGTCTAAACTTTGAAGGTAATCTCAGTTTGTTAAACATTAACTCATGTTTAGGACAATAACAGAAATAGTATACCATCTGCAAACTCTATGAGACTATAACACACTAAGGCACCCTTGAGAAGCATCGAACAATATCCTTAAGACCTTTCCATACCATAACTCTAGTTGCTACAGGACTGATTTATTATACAATATTATGAGTAGAGCATCTATTTGAATCATATGTCCCATTAATAAGCTCACTTAACCTACTTGGTGGCTTGTGCAATAATGTTACTTATTGAATTTTCCTGTTCTTTTGCAGCCTCCACAAGCGCATCCTGTAGAAGTAAATTACTGATAAAGCAAATTTAAACTCTCCATTAATATGTTTGTGAAAGAGGTATACCAACCTGTGCAGCAATTAAGCGTGCAACTGTTTTCTTACTGGGTTCTTGAAGTTCACCAGCAATTAGAAGTTCGTCCAGTATATAATAGGCCTAACACAATCACGAGAAGCCTTTTAGAAAGAAAGTGTAAAAACTTGCTACATGTGAAAGTGAAGCATGCTGTGGTTTAAGGAAGGGTGACATACCTTATGAAAATTAAATATCAAGTCCAGCTCACAAACCTGAGAAGCACAAATGAGTCCATAACTTAAGTAGCATTTTTGTTTGAGTCTTGTTAACGGGTGCCTCGAGACTAGTTAAAAAGCTTTCCCATCTTTCCATAACTAATTGCACATCAATAAGTAAATACATGGAAAGAGAATATGTTTTGGTGGTTAAATGTGTCAAGACATCCGTTAACATTTTCGGCTTCCTTTAGTACATACGAAAACATGATTACATAGCTACTCTAATACAATTAAAAAGAGTTTAGGTTTACTTACACTGCCAAAATATCGATCCAATATCTCAACATAATGATGAATTATTTCTAGTATTTCTAACTCATTGTCATCCTGGTCTATGCACATGCAAAAGTAGAGGCTCGCATATCTGCATTAGTAGCCACAGTTAACATTCACAGTGAGAATACACGAGAAGATAAATTTATCTATTCATGGTGAGAATACATAAGATGATAAATTTATCTATTACCTCTTATAAACAACTTTAAACCCCCTCCAGTCCACAAAATTGCAAAGCTTAGGTCCTCTATTAAGCACCAAACCACTTAGCTCTCGAATGACCTTCCAAATTTGTAATTACTCATTAATGCACACATCAAAACCATCTAATACTACTTATCAATTACTAAATCAAGATGACAAGAAATTAAAAGTATCTACACAAAACTCCTAATAGATAATGGTGCAAATAGTCCTTGCTAGATAAAAATTCACGGTGCATCAAAGACAGTAGTTTATACGTGAAAAACTTCATCATAGCAATTAAACTACTAAGATGATATGCTGAACATACCTTTGATCTCTCCTTTTGCGTATAAGGGGAATACCATTTCGTTAGCCTCACTTTTCCTTGCCGACTAATCAGAAGCACAAAGTGAATCTGAAACATGTCACAAACAGATAAATTAGGAGGCTGGCTTGTTACAGAGAATTTGTTCAATGATTAATCATTCAATATACGTGAATATAATACACAGCTACCATGGTACAACATTAACTAATTGACTGGTTATCAGTGCGCACATGAACCAAATCACAGGATCTATTTACCAATTAAGTATAGCTTGTGTTATATAGGTAGCCCTAGAAAATGTCTCGTTGGAGATTCAAACCCAAGATCTTACAAATTCTCATAAGAGTTTATAAGCCTTAGCCACAAGGCCAATCCTTAGGGTTTTGTTGAGGATAATTTTCCTTTATTCTACAATTTGGTTTCATCATGTTTTGGTTCCTAGCAACAATAGCAAAATAAGTCATAATTTTCGATGCAAAAAGATTAGTATAGCTTTCTCTTTCAAACAAAGTACATCATGTTACTAACATAACGCAATTCCTTCTAGGATAAGTTAAGTTCGCTTTCTCCGTGTGTGAATGAAGTGCAATAGAACTGAATTCTCAAATTTTTATATAGTACTTATATCTTAACCTCTGCAAAAGGCCAATGCAGAATTACTTCTTTTCTTGTTATGTTTTTTATTACCCTTCTTTTTTCTTTTAATACATAAAGCAATAAAATTGCTACAAGCCATATTATCATGCCTATAGATTCATTAACAAAACATCCTTGCTGGCAACATTTTCCACAAGATCATGTGCTAAAGTAGCTTAACACTGCCTGTACCCTCACACATGCACGCACCAACAAATGAACACAAAAAAAGGCCAGCATTTACACAAATCTTTTCAACACTAATACCTTCAATTATCTCAATTAAAAGTATTCACAACCCAAAACCGATAAAAAGATCATGCTTCCATGATATCATGTAGGTCCTTGACTTTTGATTCATGCAATGTGATAATGGAATCGGAATGTTTTACCATGCTGCAACGAGAAAAATAGTATACACTTGCACCCAATCAACGTGGAACAAAAATGATACAAGCATAAGCCTGAGCATATCAGCAGAGATTAGGTTGGTGAAGTACTCTATTTTTACAAGGGAACCATATTGCATACAAAAAGGAATTTGATTTTTTACCCTATTTACAACTTTCTTAACATAGAGAATAACAAGAAAAGAATCCGTCACTGCCATCCTAAGTCATCATGAAAATTTTACAAATTACCAAACAAAATCAAATACCCAAAAGCATGAAAACAAAAAAACCCATAAAATCCTACACAATTTCAGTGCACGAGTATTCATTTCAATAACTAACAGTTCTTCAACTAAAAAAAATTTAAATTACCGAAAAAAACTAAAAAAATTAAAAAAAAATCTAATTGCTCATCCACTCAACCAAATATTTAATCTTTTAAATAATACATAATTCAGTATGAACATAAAATAGAAGAAGCAATTACCAAGAAACAGAAAATATATAAAAAAAAACACTCATAATAGTTAAAAAATCTTAATTTATATACCCAGCTACAAACAGGTCCGTAAAACCATTTATTTGATCAATTAATCATATAAAAAGAAGTTAGCAGAAAAAAGGAAAAAACGAAAAGGAGAAGAGATCATATCTTAAAAAAGAAAAGTAAGATTTATTACCATTGTTGGGCTCTCACTAGTCGAACCTCAAAGGCAAGCAAGGGAGTTGACGAGGCTGTGAAGGGAATTTGCGGAAGGTTGTGTCGAGCTTGGACGTGCCAGATTAATGAGAGAGAAAGGCTTGGGCCGGGTTCGCTTTTGCTAATTTACCATAATTGGGAAAATTAGAGATCTACCAGGGCAAGGGAAAAAAAGTATTTTAATAAAAATTATAATAATATCGCAAGCATAATAATTCAAATAATAAGCAAATTGTAATAAGCCGTTTTTTTATTTAATAAATGAGTTTTTTTTTTGGCTGATTAATAAATGACTTTAATGTAATTGTAAAAAAGATGTCTCTTGAATAAACCAGAACTCAACCTAGGATCATCTTTTGAAAAGATGAGTTAAATTTATCTAGTTTTAAGATTATTTTTATTCTAATTATAATTTTATTATTTTTAAAAAATATTATTAATTTATTTTTCTAAAAAATGTAATTTAGTTAATTTTTTTAAAAAATGAAATTAATTGGGTGAGACTCGAATTTTATTAATTGGACTCATTTTTTAAGCTTTCAAGTGTAAACAAACAAAGTTTAACATCACATTGCACTTAAATATAGGCCTGTTTAGATTTATCCCTTTTGATTTTGTTTTTCTTTTTGTATCATAATATTTATTACTATCATGTGAAGTTAGAATTAAAAAATCTATTTCATAATTATAATGAAAATATGACCGGACATGGGATATGATTCATGAAAATTTACGTATTTATAAAAAGAGAATATTTAAAAAAATACATTCTATATGTTGGATAAGGAAAATTTAATTGCTTTTTTCTTTTAAAAATGAGTAAAGTAAGAGTAAATAAACCCAGTTTTATAAAGATTTGTTAGTTATATATAGGCTTATATTTCATCTATTTAATATCTGTTTCTTGAGTGGGGCTTTTGGGGGAAAAAAAAAAAAGGAGAAGGAATTTAGTATTGTTAACTGTTAAGTGTAAGATTGTAATTGGTTCGGTTTTTCTTAGTTCGAATTATCTTAAGCCATTTCCACTTAATGCAAGCCTTGGACTATAAAATGAGAGAAACATTTTCTTTTTTAATTCTGTTTTTTTAATAGTTTTGAGTCATGACCATATTTAGGAAAATTAGCAAAGTCAAAATTGATAGGGTTGGATTGATTTTTACTTGACTAGTGATCTACACGGAAAAAAAAGAGAGAAAGAAAGAAAAAGGAAATTCATGTAAAAGTATTTGAAAAAGAATTGAAATTACTGAATTCCGGAATTCAGCTATGAAAATATGTTGTTGCTATTACCATATAATATTTTCAAATTAAAATAAACCTTTCTTAATATTATAGCTTATTTACACATTTTTTAGTTAAGAATGAATTATAAGCTATAAGGGAAAATAAAACATTTTGCTTTTTTATAACTCGATACCTAGGTGTTTAAGTATTAACTATAATCGGAATTTATTTCTCATAATTTATTTTAAAAATTTTAGTGTATTTTAATTTTTTGAAACTGTCACTAAAATATATAATAGTTGATAAATATTTCAATAGTGTGATCGTCTATATATATATATATATATTATGGCATTTTAAAATTCTTTTCACTTGAAGTAGGTAAATTTTTAGTTTTTTGAAAAATATGGTTATTACTTCTTTCTATAAAAAGAAAAAAATTATGATGAGTCCTAATTTTGAAAATTCCCATCCACTTTTTTTCATTTTTGAAAATTTGTTTTTCCAAGAGATATAAATTGATATATAAATAATGTAAATTGAGTTTTCTTAATAAGTTTTACCAATAGATGCTCCAAAGTATTTGTTGAAAGTTTAACAAAAAAATTTTCCTGTCATGTATACGTATATATATTTTTGGGGGGTAAGTAGTATCTTTCCACGATTGGGTTGACACTCATATAAAGAATATATGCATAAATATAAGAAGTTTCTTCATTTCATATCTATGGCCATGAAGAGACTAATCACGTTTCTTGGTGTCCGGGCATATTGAACAAGGGGCTAATGCCAATCATACCATGAACAAGACTTGAACCAAAGTTCAAACTTTGATTTTGCTTTCAATCCAAATAATGGTATTGAGGAATTTATTGAAGTTAAAAAATAATATATATATATATGTAAGTTATATTTAGTCTTTAATATTTGTGTTTATTTTTATTTGAATATTTATGTTTAATATATTATTTTTTTTAATTTAAGTGTTGAATGAATTTAAATTTTTATAAACTCAGTACTATTGAATTCCCTGTCCATCCTATATATGTCGTTAGGTCTATGCCTACATACAGAGGTAGTTATGTTATGTTTGATATATATGAATTATTCGACATGGAATTGATTGAAATTAGAAAAATAAAATGGAATGTAATGAATGGAAAAATGATAAATCCATTTCTGTATTTGTTACATCACAAAATGAAATGAAATTGATATAGTATTTATGAAAAATATTCTTATAACAAATGTGATTAATAAATGTGTAAGAGGATGAAACTGTAATTGTAATAATAATAGTAATTTGAATATTAACCATTCTAATGATTCGATTATTATTAGGTATGGTATGGTGTGAGCCGTTTAATAGTTACGAAACCAGTCTTGTTAAAGTTACTGATAGGACAATAGAGTTTCCCATTATAAATACGTCTAAACATAAGAATGAGAATAAACCCGAATCATGATTCTATTTTGAATATATTCCCACAAACCATACCAAACATTAAAGTTTGTATATATATATATTTTTGCAACCTTTTTGGGTTTTCCTTTTAAAAATTAATGTCATATTTGTTACGCGAGAATGCATCTAGAATGGAATCGCGATTCCAGTTCCATTTCGTTTTTCATGTTTGGATGACTTTTTAAAGTTGAAAATTGCGACTCTAAGGAATCAATTATTCCAACTTTAAAAGGGAATTCGATTATGTCTTCTGAATAGTGGAATCGCGATTCTATTTCGGCTTTATTAATTGCATTCATAGCCATTCCATTCCATGTACATTTCTAAACATAAAAAATAATTTGCCATTCCCGAACCCATTCTAATCCAATTTATTCAATTTTAAATCATCTTGGTGTACCAAACGTCACGTAAAAACATTTATGATACTTATTTATTAGTGATATATATATGTATTTATATATAGATATAAAGATTTCCAATAAAACAAAGGTAAAATATAACGAATTTGATAAAATGCTAGATGGATAAAATTGTTGACAGTAAGTAACAAACATAAACCAAAAACTTGCACTAGATCTAAACGTCGTCATGGTTCGGTTCGGGTCTGGAACCGGACCCGAATTACCGGTTCTTGGTTCCAAAATTGGTGGAACCGGAACCGGACCCGTGGGAGCCGGTTCGGTTCTGGTTCTTAGGAACCACCGGTTCCCACGGTTTGGTTCTGGTTCTAGAGGAACCGGGAACCATGAAAAAAAATAAAAAATCAATTAAATAATTTACTTAATTTGACTAATAAAAAATGCAAAATAAATTCTTAACTTGAAATAATATTGAGCCTAACAATAATTGTTCATAGCATTAGTTAAAAGAAATTCTATAATTATGTGTTTATTTATATACAATCATTTGTACTTTTTTAATTGTTATATTAGTAATATGACACTATAAAATATTCAAGATACAAATAATTCTCAATAACAAAAAATGAATCACACATTGTTAAGAAAAAAAGTCTATTTTGATTAGAAGTTTGCATAAATTTAACAATATATGATTTCAAATGTATTTATTACTTGTGTTGTTAATAATAACACATTAAATATTGTGAATGAGAAATAAATTTTTTATTATTTATGTGAAAATAGTTTTAAATATTTGTTTTATAATTGTAATTTTTTATAATTTCTTTTCTTTTTTTCTTACTTTTTAAATAATTTTTATGGTATAGAATCGCCGGTTCTTGAATCGACGGTTCCAAAACCGCCGAGTCATGCAGTTTTTAGGGATGGAACCGTAAGGACCCGCTAGAACCGACGGGTTTTTTACCGGTTCAAACCTCCCATTCTCGGCCGGTTCCTGGTTCATGAACCGCCGGTGACGAGTGAGGTCGGTTTCCGGTTCGGAACTGACCCATGATGATGTCTAACTAGATCAATGCGTTATTTTATTTTATTTTTTTTTATCTTTGAGTATATTTCTGTGGATAACTTCAAAAATTTGGATAAAGAGTTATGATAAAAATTATTCAGTTAAATAAAATGTAAGCATGTAAATGATATGTACACGTTTTAAGAAACAAGTATATGGGTTTTTTTTTTTTCCCTTTTCCATCCTATGGGTTTGTTTGGATTGTTTGATCTTTATATGTATCTTATATGTTAGATTTATTAATGAGTAAAAATATTTATCTTTCATATGTATATGTCTTTTAATAAATATTTGTTAGATATTGATAAAATTAAGATTAAAAAATGACCAGAATAACATGAAACAAACAAACCCATATCCTAAAATTAATTTGCTATCCTTTTCGATTGTATTTAGTTTTATAATATTCGTTTTTCTAATCAAGATATGATGATAGGACGTATTTTCCTTATGACATACTAAGTTTTAATTTTTAATCATGACCTAGACTGGACGTGTCCTTTCCTAGCAAGTGAAATAAAGACAATGTAGAAAAATGGCAAAAAAGGAAATTAATATTGTTTTTTGAAAAAAATTACAAAAATGCCATTAGGATAAAAATAATCCTAATAATAGGCAAGTTGGCCGACCTCGTCTCTTCAAGAGACAAGGTCAGTGCAAATACACTAATCTCTTTCTTTTGAAGAGATGAGTTTGAATCAGTCATCTTCAACCTCGTCTCTTCAAGAGACGAGGTCACTGTAAAATACACTGATCTCGTCTTTTCAAGAGACGAGGTCGGCCACTTATGACCTCGTCTCTTGAAGAAACGATGTCAAGTTACCTATTTTTGAGATTATGTTTTTATCTGACGGATTTGTGTAATTTTTTTAAAAAGGATGATTATTTTTTTCCTTAATCCCAAAAAAATGATAATGGAATATACATGTTGGAAAATTTTTATGTCTGGATATTTAGAGATATATATTTCAAGAATGACGTAAATAATGAGACAAACAAAGAAATAAAGTTACTACATAAGTATTTGGTCATTAACATAATGCCTAAATGACAAGCAAAATTTATTAAACCAATAGTACTACAAGCTAAATCTTCGTTCTTTTGTTATTATCCAAGGAAAAAAAAAAAAACGATATTAAGCAAAACAACACTATTAAGTACTAAAAGCTGTAACTTGATTCTCTCATTATCCGCTAACATAATAATTTAATCCAAACCTAAGAGGTTCTCTTGCCATGCTTCCATGTGGCGTACAAATCTCATAAAACATAGGAAAACAAAGTGTAAGAAGGTTTAATTCCTAACACGAAAAAGCCTAACGGTCTACTTTACTTATTTTTTCTCCTTATGTTTCTTTTGTGAGAGCAAAAGAGACTACCATTGCTAGGTTCAAGATAAAGGTATTTATACAAAAATTAAAGACGGAAGGAGAAGCATGGTTTGATAGATACATGGTCAGCATAAAAAATAGCAAAGGCCTTGTAATACTGGGTTTTCTCAAACTCAAAGACTAAGGTGACTGCAAATCCAACTATCATCATGATGTGCTAGATTGCGCACATTTTGCCAATGCCTCATCACCAACCTATGTAAAAAAGTATGGGAAATGGCGAGAACAAAAAAAAGACAGGACAATAGCAAGTGACTCTAACAATGATGAAGCCAACAAAGTAAATAATCATTTTCCATGTAATGTGTTGTCCTCTCTATGCAATATCCCCATACAACAAGCAGCAATTCTATCACTTAAGAATAAGAGAACTCCAATATTGCTAAATGAAGCCCTTATTCCTCTGTAAACTACCTATGGTTGATCTATGTCAAAAATCTCATCTTCATAAACTAAAAGTTTCCAATAAAAATTTAATTACAAGCACATTATATTTATTAGATAGAGATAAAGAGAAGGGTAAAGGGGAAGGGTCTAAGAGTGTATTGAGTAAGAAGAGGGGTGTTTGAATAGAATGATAAAATGAGTGAAAGAGAGAATGAGAGTACTAATGTTAGTGTGTGTGTGTATTTTGAATACAACAAAGAAATTTAAAGGTTGGTTTAAGAAAATTTGTCGCAGAAGTAGTGGCATAAACTGAAAGCACATGGCATCAAATTCCCAAATGTGGCTTTAGTCACTCAAATCTTGAACTTTAGCATGATCTTGTGCCCCATCCATTTTGGTGATGTTGGTGTCACATTGATAATGGGATGAGATTATAGTAGATTAGTGCCACAAATCAATTCAGTCATCAAGCTTGTCGCTTTAAAATCAAACTTAACATTTATCCTGAAAAATACAAAACTACAATATTGGGCGATGTCCTACCATAATTGATGTAATACGTATTATTCTTTGTCATACTACAAACCCTCAGTCATATAGTTTGTGTATGTATTTGAATAAAAAGAAGAAATTAGAAGCGATAGTCTGTGTATGTGGAACTAATAGTGTTGAGAGAAAGAGAGAATGAAAGAGTTTGTGTGTATGTATTTGAATAAAAAGATGAAATTAAAAGTAAGAGAGTGAGTTCTGTATGTGAGTTTAAGAGTGCTAAGTGAAAGCGGAGAGGGGGTGATTTGTATGTGTTTTTCAAATAAAAAGATGAAATTAGTAGCAAGAGTGTGAGTTGTGTATGTAGATCTAAGAGTGTTGAGTGTACAACTTTATTGTAATGTCCTTAATGGAGATTATGCCTTTGTGGTTAAGGAATTTGTTGATGCCTCCTATCATACTTGATATTGGAATGGGGGTTTGAGTTGTAATGTTGTTGGTTGTTTGCTTTTTTTTTTTTTTTTTTTTAATAAAGCGTATTTTCCAAAAAAAAGAAAAAACTTTGTAACTGTGGCCTTGACATGTTGTCTATTTTGAACAAGAGAAACAAGGACGGTGTAGGTGTAATCTCATGTAGAAAATATGAAAGTGGAATGTACATGTTAGAGGATTTTTTTGTGTTGATAATTAGAGACATATATTTTTGTTATTACAGTAAGAAAAGAAACTAATAACAAAAAGTGATAAATAGACATTTTATCATTAATATAATAGCCAATTGATTGGCAAAATACATTAAACAAAATAGTACTACACATGAAATCTTTATTCTCATCATCATCTAAGGGGGGAAAAAAAACAATATGAAGCACAACAATACTGCTAAGTACTAAAAGTTGCAAGTTGATTCTTCCATAATCCATTAACATAATACTTAATCTAAATCTATGAGGTCCTCTTGCCATACTTTCACATGTGTATCATGGAAATCTCGTAAACTATAGGAAAAAAAAAGTGTAGGAAGGTTTTTATTCTTAACTTGATAAAGCCAACGAACCACTTTCTTTCTTTTCTCCTTTTTTTTTTTCCTAATGTTATATTTATGAGAGTAGAAGGCATTACTACTATAAGGTTCATGATAAAGGTATTTAGACCTAAATTAAGGAGGAAACGGGAAGCATGGTTTGGTAGATAAATGACCAGTATAGAAAGAGAAAATACCTCATAGTGCTCAGTTTTCTCGAACTTAAATACTAAGGTGATTGCAAATCCAACTATAATCGTTATGTGTTGAATTACACATTTTGCCTATACCCTATCACCAACCTATGTAAAAAAGCGTGGAAAACAACAAGAACAAAAAGGTAGGACCATAGCACGAAACCCTAGTTTTCGTGAGTCATCAAAGTGGAGAATCGCTTTTAATGTAAAGTGTTGTCCTTTCTGTGTAATATCCCCATGCTTAAAATCACCTAAGAATAATAAAACTCTAGTACCACCAAATGAAGCCTTGATTTCTCTATAAACTACTTGTGGTTGATCTATGTAAAAAATTTCATCTTCATAAACTAAAAGTTTTCAATAAAAATATAACTATAAGCATGCCATATTTATTGATAGAAATAGCAAGAGGGAGAAGAGGAGTGCTTGTCTTAAAGTGTTTTAAGTAAGAAGATTGGTGTTTTGAATAAAAAGATGAAATGAGTGAAAGAGAGATTGATAGTGTTATTATTAGCGTGTGTTTGTGTGTGTTTTAATTAAAACAAAGAAAATATAAGCTAGGTCCAAGAAGATTTATAGTGAAAGTAGTGGCATAAAGATCTTGAAAACATATAAAATCTGTAGCAGTGTGAGCATACCATAGCTTAGTGAGATAACATGATTCAAACCACTCTTCAAGCAATATCAAACAAGTTGTAATTACAATCATATGCAATGATACACTCAAACGTACGAAATGCACAGTTTGGATGATTAGAATCTAAACTAATGGGATTTATGTCCTCTTAGGAGGTTGAAGGAACCAACCAAGTATCCTATATCCAAAAGAGACTTATAACTAAGGAAGGGGGTAACTTCTCATCTCATTGCCACATATACATAAATATTTATTATCAACAAAATCTCAAACTTCTCCTTAGAAAGAACTAAGAGGGAGGATTTCTTTTGAAATTCTTTTGTTCTATACATATACATATATGTATAATCAGAATAACCACCACTTCACCTTAGAATCATTAGAATCCCCCTAAGTGTTGACACCCTAAAAGCCGATTCTAACACGAGCAATGCCCTTCAGTGCTGCATAGTTCCTATAGGACTAACTGACCCTATAATGACCCCACCTAGCCTCTCTCGTTAGTTAAGGCATCATCGCTTAATTGGAATATTAACACGTAATATGGATATGATGTAAAAGCAACGTGCTGTTGTGCAATGCATGTCCAATTATCAATTAAGGATCAGATAAACTTAAGTTAAGCTATTGGTAGCCAAGCATAATTTAGACAATCATCATAAACTCATTACACATCAGCAACAAGAAGATTATTATCTGTTAAAGCTTGACACATATCTATACACCATACAATAATCATTATCCCTAACCCCATACATGATTAATTAAGTTATTATAAAGATGAGTGCAACTACATTACAAGCACAACAAAGTAATAAGAATTCAAGTCACTCACCTTTGCATCTTGATCAGAGATCATAGTAATCCTCTGGAAACTCAAGGTTTTGATTGAAAGCTCCTAGATAACAACAAGCATAACCACTATTACATAACAAAGAAGATAACTCTTAACAAAGCTTCAATGTTCTATATAGTCATTAAAATTCTTAAGTTAGGTTTATCTTTATCACTTTACACTAAGGTTGGATTGAGATCACATCGCTATATAAAGCTAAGCTCGAGCCCATGCAAAATGAGGGTCGAGGTCATTTAGGAAGGGTCACGGGGTACTTATATGCATAAGAAAGCATGTCGTACCGCAACAAAATGGCGGTTAAGTGCTATAAAAACATTCATAGCACCATCGAGGGCTCAATCTAGGCCTCGATCAGAATTGTGCACAAAATACTTAGTTGAAATTTGGCTCGGTAACCTTTAGTGACTATCGCGGGGGTGCGTCGAAGGCTCGACAGTAGACCACGACGGTACTTGGTACTTTAACACTTAAAACATTTTTATGCGCGACACTTGCTCAATGTTTGTCAAGGACAAGTTGATGGCTCGACCCTAGACCGTGACAACACTTGTTAAAAACTTGCGCCTTGACACTTGTACTAAGTCCACCTTTGATCCACTTTGAGGGCAAATTGGGTCGCGACAACATAGACATATAGAATAACTCCAAAACACCTCTTAAATTCTTTAAAACAGATCTAAGCATAAAAAAAGTGCATAAGAGCAACCTAAAACACAACATCTAGGGCAAAAACCTAAGCCTCGCTAGCAACAACGACATACTAACACAATTCCTAAACAACTTTACCTCATCATAACTTTTCCACATCATATCTTATCATCAAAACACACATCAAAACATTCTAAGAGAACAACTTCTAACCACATGCTGATCCAACAATGGACTAATCATCTAAAACCTGTCTCTAGATCATCAATAAACCTAAAGGTTGATCTACTCTTGTTTGATTACATGTTTTATTATTCTTCATTTTTACTGTATATGAGGAAATGTGCACATCATACGTGTATTTCATCGAAGATACTTCTCACAAATTTTGAAAATAGGATAAGATGAAGATATTTCTTGTGACTTCTAGAAAATAGAGTAAAACGAAGTTACCTATCATGATCTTGAAGATCACTTTTTTTTTTTCTTTTCCGAAACACATATCATAAAGCTCGAAAACACGATCTTTGGGATTTTCAAGCTAAAATGAAGGTTTAGAAGAAAATATTTTGTACGGGAAAAGAGAGTGTTTTTAGAAAAGTAGATATTTCAAAAATATCACGTTTACTTTCTGAAAACAACAATGCTCAGTTATGTGAACACTCACATCACTGTTTAGCTTTTTTTTCTTTTTTCTTTTTATGAAAAAGAAAATAAGTATTGTTTATTGGGAGTTATCTTTTCAATATTTAATAAAAGAAACTTTATTTAAGATTAAGGACACTAAGTCCATCCTTTAAAATGTATTAGTCGGCTGACATTAAATTTTCTGGCATATTGGAAAAGATTTAAATATATAAAATGAAACTTTAAGATTCATAATGCATATAAAACAACCATGCTTTAAAACTTCTCTTAAATATTAATAAATGAAAAACCACAACTTTTTAATGTATGAAAAACAACACATTATATTATCAAGAGATTATTGATTAACATAATACCAAAGTATTTATTGTTTCAAAATATTTAAATTAGATTTGGATTTTTAATTCTTTTAAATTTGAATCCATCTATGGCCAAAACCTGGGGATGATATCCTACCCACCATAAAACAAGCTTTATCCTCAAAGCTTAAGTTATACCTAGTCTATCAAATAGCTGGGGATGAGACTTTCTAATATCCTCTTCAGATTCCCATGTAACTTCTTCTATCTGTTGATCCCACAATACCTTAACATATCTTATCATATTCCTTACTATCTATACCTTAGTATCCAAAATCTATACTAGATGCTTATCATATCAAATTTCCCTTTAGTGGGATGTGCTCTAACTCAATTACTTTATTAAGATTTGGCAAATACTTTCGCAAAATTGATACAAGAAAAACGTTGTGTATGTTTGCAAAATTAGGTGGAAGAGCCAGTCGATATGCCAACTTCTAGCTCTTTCCAAATCTCAAAAGGTTCAATAAATCTTGGGCTTAACTTCATTTGCAAATGTCCTCTATGAAATCTTTTGATTGGCTTGATCTTAAGATACACATGATCTCACATATCAAATTCAAGTTGTCTCGCTTCAAGTCAGCAAACTCTTCTGATCTTGTGCCTATTTTATTCTCTATTTTATCACTACCACCTTATTCACTATCTCTTTATCAATTCATGTTCATTAACAACATTTTTTAGATTGATCCAAAAGAAAAGACCTACAACCTATATTTTCGTCCATATAAAACTTCATATGGTGACATATCAATACTAGAATGATAATTATTATTGTATGAGAACTCTAAGTGGCAAATGCCCAACTCAACTTCCCTTGAACTCTAGCAGATATCACACTTTCCGGCTGTCTTCAGGCCTTATTGACCAATTTCAATTTAGAATTTCTCTCTCTAGTCTTATATTGTCAGTACCATCAAAGCCCGTAAGATATCGTCATTAATCGCTTTAAGCTAAAGGGATAGCTGACTTGGACCAAACGGCTCATATGCACGTTCTAAATTGCATCCCGACAAGACAATGTAATTATTTATTATTATGGGCTGGAACATAATCAAATTGATATGATGTGATATTTAATTTAAGGGTCGCTTATATGATATTTAATTCAAGTGCGGCTTAAAGAATATAATTTTAGCTCGAGAGACTCGAGATCCATGTGAACTTGATTTCTTCATTTTTATTTTTATTCCGATCAAATTCAGGCCCATTCTTCAAAGTGCTGCTAAAACTGCAGGCCTAATATAAACCTATTGATAATCTCCTTACTCTTTAACTTTTTTTTTTTTAAATTACATCAACATTTTTTTTTTCAAAAATTTACACCAGTATTTTTAAATTTAAAGATTTTGTAGTTTTTTCCTTCTTATATGCAAGGTCCCACTAATTTCACATCCATAAAGAATAAATAGAAACTTGGAAGGGAAATGGAAAAGGGAAAAAAAAATAAAACTATAAATTTGGACCTTTCTAAATTTTTCTTATAATTTTCTTCAATTTACAAATCAACGATTAACATTATATAAATTCTTATAGTTCTTCGGTTTTTATAATTTTAACCAACAGTTACATGTGACAATTTTTATGAGATTAAATTGGAAAAAAAAAAGGGTTAACATAAAGGATGATTTTGGCAAGGCAAGGCAAGGCAAGGCAACAAGTATGAAACTATGATTCCGTTTGGCAGAGCTCAGTGTAAACGGAAAGAAGTTATTAATTTGTATTAGTCATGTATCTTATCACGTCAAATTTGATATTCCAATTATTCGATTCAATAAACTTTTAAGTTAATTGAGAGCAACTTGAAAGCTTTGCCGACTTAATTAAATAGGAATCCCCTTTAAGGACTAATATGTTTTATAATATGGATATGCAGTTTTTCTTGTAAATGTATTTTGCTTAGACTAGTATGAGCCGCGCGATCAATTTTACATAGCCAAGCTTCAATTAAATAGTCCTAATTTGGTGAACAACAAGTTTTAAAGATGAAAGTCAAATAATATCCATATTATTCAAATGTGATATAATAAGATAGTAAATAAACTAAGCCCCTCACAAACTATTTGTGTTCCCTCATTCCAAAGTAAATTAGTATGCCAGTTGTGCTCAAACTCAAACAAAACACATATATCTAAGGCAATTAAGTTTGAGGTCTCATTTAAGCTTTTATGATAACTCATTTAAACTCTTAGGAGGCTAATTTAGACTCAACGCAGATCATAAGTTTTATATTATTCATATTGTAACGCCCTAAAAATTTAAATTCGATTAATTAAATAACTTAAGGCGCTACTGTCACGTATAATACTCTAAAATATTACATGCTAAGGCTTTCTTTAAAAGATTTTGTTTATGTTGGACATTGCTACTCAATTTTAGGTTATGAAATCATTCAGTTAGATTCTAGCAACAAATGGATTTAGCAGCGGAAATAAATTTTATAACATAATTTCAAAATAAAGACATTTCAAAACTTCTACTCTCTCAAGTGAAAAATTATTAGATTAAACAATGCTTTGCAAAAGTTTAATTACAAAACATGGCTCCACTATGCTCTTTAAAGAATGTAACAAGTTTAAATAATAAATCTAGCTCTCACTAATACAAAACAAAAAATAAAATAAAATAAAATAACTAAATTACATTTACTCCTACTCACTTCACTCATCCACAAATCCTCTCCGAATCATCACAAGCGCCCAAAACCTGAGTTAAGCATCATCAACATTTTCCATCATCATCAACAATAACACCCGTAAAAGGAACAATAACAACAAAAAGAATGAGCCGAAGCTTAGTACACAGTAACGCACTCACAAGCGATGTAGCATACAAACTTAGCTAAATGCAATGTAACAAACAACAGATTATTATCTTGTCTTTAAAGTAAACAATTAGCAAGGGAGTATTCAAACTCCAGACAACAGGGTTCGCGAGGGAACCTGACTAACAATCACGACGCTCAGGGGGTTGATATAAGCAGCCCTTATACTTATATCTTCTAGATGATATATCCAAAAACAAGAAATCATAGTCTCATCTAGGGTTCTTACCGTTACCCGACTCTACTTAAACTCAGTCCACTACATGAATGTAGTTCATCATTCCCATAAACGTTGGACTAAACCATGACATTTCCTTCCAAGTTTAAGAAAATGTTACGCCAATACCAATTACCCCATCGACTATCCGCCATACTAATTATGAAAGTCATTGCCTTGTTTCCCTCGATAACCATCTCAATCTTGTCTAGGTTCACCTTCCAACGGCTGCATCATGACAGGGGTGGCCTAAGCGCCTATAACTACCGTGCCCCCAATCTGAGCGGTGCCGCTCCTCGGACCGGATACCGAACTGCCATCTTAGGTCATAAACAAATTTAAACGGCAGAATAGACAAAAAATTCAAACAATTATTAGGCCGAGTTTAAGTTCTTAGTCCATTTAATGCCTATCTTAACACTCAACACACAAGTTACTGCGTACCTTGAATATAAAATCCAAACGGAGTCTCAAAAGGTAGAGCAGAAGCTATCTCAGAATATATATCTCATATCTACCATTGGTTCAAGAAACAACTCTTATAAGAACCTAAACTAACATACACTTCAACAAACTCATACAAGAACTTATATCAATAATTCACTAATCTCTAACTCATTTTATTAAGGCCCTATTTGAGCATACACTAAATTGAACCTTGCTATGGCTGCGAAGATCCCCCCGCTAAAATACGGATAGTTCTCATTTGTCTGTCAAAGAATTTCTTTTCTCTTTATTTAGAGTGGTTTATTACAAAAGTATCAACAAAGAATTCATATACCAAAAACATTCATTTTCCAAGTAAACACACATTTGAAACAACATATTCCCCATATTATTCAAAGATCATCCTAATTCATTCATTTAAGCTAATTATTAGCTATTAACACATTTTAGCTTAACCTTAACCAAATTGATTAGAATTAGTTATTTGATTCATTTTCTAAGTCAAGTTGATTAAACTTAGACAATCTAATTCAATTTAGCTTAGTAAAGTTCATTAAGCCAAGTTAGACTTACATTAATTACTAATTCATTATATATCTAAGATTCAGGTTACTTAATCCCAAGTTAGCTTAAACCTAGCCAAATTCATTGAAGTTAAACAATCTCACCCATTTTAGTTTATTCAAGTTCATTTAGTCATGTTGGACCTAGGTTTGTTAACTAAGTTCATTTTATAACTAACTTCTAGATTTAATCTAATTATTTATTAAATTTATAAATCTAGTTAACCCATGTTTAATTACATCAATTAACTCACATAACACATCAAATATCACTTGTCTATCTCATTTTAACCTAAAAAGATTCATTTACACTTAACAACAAACATTTAAAAAGCAAATAAAAGTTTTAACTTTGTTTGGAAAATATATAAGCTGAAAAGAAGTAAAATTTAAGCATCGATACTTTTCGAATTTGTACAAACACAAAACATGAAAATTATATATCTCTTTTTTAAGATTTCCAACGCAACTTGAATCACCTAAATCTGAGGTCGGATGAAAAAGTTATGAATAAATTACAAAACATCATCGCAGCAGGAAATTTCGTACCCGAGGCTAACAGACCTAGGTCACGACCGTGATTCTTAGAAAGCTGTTATAAATGACTTCGTGCAATGAATCACGCCAATGATTGTTGAGTTTCAAAGTTTTGTGGCCAACCCGAGGCTAGTAAGGCATAGATCACGGTCATGATTGATAGAAAGTTTGCGAAAAATCACTTCTGAGTAAAAATCATGCTCGTGATTGCCTAAAATTGTCTAACCTAAGCCTATCAAGGTCTTAATCACGCCAGTGATTCATGGTTTCCCCTTAGTTACGAATTTTCTTGTTTTTCAAACTTTATTTTATCAAACTTTTACACATTCTACTTCAATCAAAACTTCATAAAAGCTACATACTACTCATATCAAGTCTAAACAGCACTTCTACACTCATTCAATAACATCAAACAACTCCAACCACTTCAACAAAACTCAACTTCACTATTCATCATCTTCTTCATCAAACTCAACTCCCAAAAACATTAATCTAACATATACAAATGTAAACAGCACTTCCAATTCAATTCAACATCAAAGCAATATATATAAACTCATGAACTACAAACAAAACAATATAAACCATATACTTAGCTTATGGAAGACATGAAACTTCTCTTCTTTCTTCTTGGAGCTACTTCTACTTGATTTCTCTTCTCCTATCTCATCTTCTAGTTTGATTCCTCCTTTTCTTCTTGAAATTGAATTCATGTATTGAATTTGGAGAGAGAAAGAAGAAGAAGAAGAAGAAGGAAAGAAAAGAAGGGAAAGAAAACGTAAATAACAAAGAGAAAAGAAATGGCAGGAAAAGGAAAAGGTAAAAGGAAATGATAGTGTTTATTTAGGATATTTTAGGATTTATGTATAGGTTTAGAACTATTATATCAATATCTTTAGTTCTAGAAATATTTAGGAAATGATTTTAGAACTATTAGGTTAGAAATTAAGAACTTAAAATAAGAACTTAATTTAGGAATTTAGTTTGGATAAAAGGATATTTAATTTGAGTTTGGGTTTAAGAACTGATATTTTGATACAAGCAAATGAACTCAAATTTTACAAAGATTTAGGAATTGATATTTTGGCTATAGATTGAAGGTTTATGAATCCTCTAAATATTTTAATGAAATATTTAGAGATTATAGGAATTTAAAAATATCAAATTTAACTTAATTATTTACTAATCTAATTATTTCAACTTGTCTAGTTACATCCTATGATTCATTTAACTTGTCCAAATCTATCTAAACTCAATTTCTAATATATATAGAGATTTTGGTCATTTCACAAATAATTGAAAGCAAAAGAACTAAATTTATATACTACATATATGGATAATATTGCAAATGATACTTGAATTTTGATAAAATATATAATTAGATACCCAAACTTTGAAATTGATCAATTCAATACCTGAACTTTGAAGTTGATCAATTTGGTACTTTCATTTCAAAGTTCATGTACTAAATTGATTAATTTCAAAGTTTATGAAACTAATTGCATATTTTATTAAAGTTGAGTACCATTCGTGACATTGATTCTTTTTATATATACACAACTTAAATTAGGGATAATGTTACAAATGTACCTAAACTTTAGCAATATTTGCAAATAAGTGCTCGGATATCAAAATTGATCAATTTAGTACTTAAACTTTGAAATCAATTAATTTAATACTTGAATTTTGAAATTGATCGATTTACTATCTTAAAAACTTTGAAATTGGTCTATTTGCTACTTGAAGTAAGTTGACAAAGATACTGTTAGTGCATGAGAATTTCTTTTAGGTATAAATTGATCAATATTAAAGTTCAGATATCGAATTGATCAATTTCAATGTCTAGATATCTAATTGTGTATTTTGTCAAAATTAAAGTATCATTCATGATATTAACCTCTTAGACTATATTCATTATTCAGTCATCTATTCATATTTATTCATTTCATACATTTAACTTCCTAAATTTAACACAAGTTAAGCTACTCATGAGTTGGTCAAACTTAACTCTCTTTAAACTCTACTCATATCAAACTTGATTTATAAATGGATCAAGCTTAAACTTGAAATTAAACTCATCTATTTAAATTAATTCAATTTGAGAAGATACTTTAACTTTAATAAAAGTTCAATTACAATCAAGTTCAATAACTTTTTAAACAAATCAAAGTCAAGCCCTTATGAATTTCACCTCGATAAGGCTTGTTTACATCCTATGATCTATGTATACAAAGTCTTGAAAAATTCCTCTACATTTATCTAATAGCTAATTGAAATATCTTTAATTTTACCAAGTTAATTTAGAAAAGTGTGAATCAAATAGTATAAAAATACAAGTAATTTTGTACCTTAAATTAAAATTGTTTAATAATTAAACTTAGACAACATAACTAATTAATTTAAATTAGGGATACATTCAAAAACACCTCCTAAATTTTAGGGGTAGCGAATTGATTCCTTGTACTTTTAAAGTGAGATTTTTATTCCTCTAAATTTTCAAAAATTAGCACCATAAGGTCAATTAATTGTTTTGGTATGGAGGAGAGGGGTGTAAATTCACACATAGATGAAAGTTTAGGGAGTGAATCTTTACGTAAACCAAAAGTTTAGGGCATAAATTTGTGCTCTTTTCTGTTTTTTTAATGAAAAATATGACGTATCCTTAACATATTAATTTTTGAAAATTTAGGAAGTCAAAAACCCCACTTTGAAAGATTAGGTCAATTCGTACTATCCTTAAAGCTTAGATAGTGTTTTTGCATTTTCCCCTTTAAATTAATGATAACATATAATTACGTGCTTTGAAATAAATGAACTAGTATTTGAATTAATTTGAATTTATAGTTTCAACTATAACAAATCATTTTTTTTATTACCAAATTTTCAATACTTTAAAAACAATTGAAAATTATTTTAAAAATTAGACTTTAGAATTTCTTTTCGACGAAAATTTTACTAGAAAACCAAAACAATGCAATCTATGCATTATTTTTGCAAAATTATGGTTTTACCCCTAACTAGGACTTTACATGAATTAAAATTAAGAGTTTAGTTAAAATAAATCAATTAGAATTTTTTGAACTATTTAAATTACAATTATCCAATAAAATTGACTAAAACCCCTATACTGGTTAAGAATAGCTAAGAATTCTACACATGTAAAAAGATGGATGCCTATGATTGAGTCATGTGGCAGAACATGATAAAGCACTAGTTTGCTCATATAAAACCCTAATTTTACTCTTTATTTTTAATTGCCACCTCTCTCTCCACTTCATTATACACACATTTTTTTTTTCTCTTCTAAACAACTCTTAAGGTTCCCAAAGGAGATAAGTAAAACCCCATATCCTAACCGTGTTTTTAGTACAAAGCTAATTTAATGAAATATTAGTAGTGATTAGGTTTTAATATATATTTTGCATTAGAGAAAATGGAGAATGAAGAAATATTATTAAAAGGGGGAAGTCCAACAAACTCATTCAATCTCATACTATGGTGAGGCATCAAATTTAAAAGGTGTTTTTGGGAATTTCATCACCATTTAAGTGTAAAAATTGACTTGGGTGCTTACGTATATGTTTAGAGTAGCTAAAATTTGGGTTTTGGAAGATTTTGGGATTGTTCATTTGGAGTTATAGTTGAAACAAGAAGATATGGTACAAAATCAAGTGAGATTAGTTGCTAACTAGTTAATGGTGTTGGAATTTGATGTTAATTGATGTGGGCTTGTCAAGATTGTTTATGGGTGACATATAGATTGAGAATTCAGTGTTTTGAGTTGCTGGAAATTTAAGTTACCCCAATAAAATTGATGTTTGAGCTTGTCATATGTATGAATTTTTGAAGGATATATGGATATGTGATGCGTTATGTTGTTAGTTGATGACTGGAAGAGACAAATTGATGGAAATGATGTAATGTGTGTGTGGTATGGACCTCCTAGGGATGGAATGAATGCTTAAAATCTAAAAATATGGTTTATAATGGAATTTAGAACATACAGGTGATGAGTTATAAGGATATCAGTTAATAAGATTGGTATATAAGTGATTTGATAAGTAGAGATGATTTTTTCTTACAATTTGTATTAAATTGGGCGATTTATAAGAAAAAATTGACTTGAATAAGATATTTTAAGAGCCCAATTAATCCTATTTTTCTTTTTGTAAATTACAATATAATAAGATGGGGAAAAATCTCCTTTTAGGTATAGAATTGAAAAATGGTCAAATTGATGACCAATAACTAGCTTAATTAGTGGATTTAGAAGCCTTGTTTGAAATGAGTTAATCATGGATTTTTTAGATGATGTTAAATACTAAGTAGATGATTTGGTAATGATTCATGTTAAGGAGGAATTAAATGGGAATATGACTTAATATGTGGAATTTTAGACCTATACTATGTAATTAGTAAATTGATGGATTTGGATAAGCTTATTAGAATAATTGAGTATAAATGTGGTGATTTGAGAATAATATAAAATATGATGGTTTAAACTTGATAAGTTTATATTTGGACAATCTGGATATTTTTCTAAGTTCTCGAGGATGCCTTATTAGTGACTTGTTAGAGTGATGATTCAAGGGGCTAGGTTTACTTACTTTTTCTTTTGTTAATTTCACATTAGCACTATGCCAATAATATAAATGCTACTTAGATTTAGGCATGTTATAAAATCAGTGGATCACATACCGTCTAATCATGAATATATATGCAAATTTGAAATTTTCTCTCTACATAATGCTAGAATAAAACTGAAATATGAAATAAATTTGACTTTCTATTGGTCCCACTTTTATAATCAAGAGGGGGAGGTGGGTTGAATTAATTATAATCAAAAGCTGAAATTTTAAACCTTTCAAATCAAAATCCCTTTTAATTAAATAATCAAGAACAAGATTAGCAATTAAAATGAAATTGAAAATGCAGGAATTAAAGAGAGTAGAGAAAGGAAAATAAGATAGCAATGTATAGTGGTTCTACCTTATACGTCAGTCCACTCTTCCAGCTCCAAGCTTGGGACTTGGTTGTCTTTACTAGTTGTGTTTCACTATGTCAAAATAAATTGAGATTACAAACAAGTCTCTTTAAGGTAAAGTCTCACGATTGAGTTTCTCTAGCTTCTACACTAAGCTAGTCACTCAACTATAGTGATTTACAACTTTCAACAAAATCTTGCAACAACTTATCCTTATCTTCCTCAACTGTATCTCCAAGAGAAAATATTGAAAAGATTCGACAAATTTGTTGGAAAAATGTCTCACGTACTAGCAGCAAAAAGATTTGTAGAAATAATTTAATTTAAAATAAATCCTTAAGAAAAACTTGATGTGATGCAATCCTTATGATATTAAATCTATCTTTAGTGAAACACATCAAGTATATTACCTAAATATACTTGACAAGTGGAGCTAGTCTTGAAAGATGATAAAAATCCAATTTTGAAAAACTTTATTCGAATATGGAAAATTTCTTGTAGTACTTAAAGGTTCTGAAATAGCTTCCGAGAACATACTGTGTATAAACCTTGAAGGTTTTGAAATAGCTTTTGTCAAGCTTATGTTTCTCTCGTTGAAGGTTCTGACATAACTTTTGATACTTTATACATCCTTCTGTCGAAACTTCTGACAATGCTTCTGACTTTCTAATCTCTATTTAATCTTTACTTTCAAAGGTTCTGAACTAAATTATATTATGTCATACTTATTGAAAATTCTCTTTAACAAACTTCTAAAACACCTTCTAACTTATTCTAAAACCATTTTATAACTTTTTATTTTATTTAACAACATGTTCTTCATGAATATACTCATTAGAAACTTTAATCCCTTTTGTTATCTTCAAAACAATATTTAGATAACTTAACACTTTCTAATATCACAAACTTGGTAAAAGATTTAATTCAAGTCATAAGATGTTTAGAATGGTTATAGGTATCAAATGGTTATGTATACTTAAGAAACAATCTTGCATCTTTTTAATTATTGATAAAAATCAGATTAGGGGGATAAACTATGAATTATTTTGGATTTAATGTACATCTAAACACCTCTTAAAAATGAATATTCTCATATTAAAGTAATAGCCTATAATATGTTTTACTTGATATGATTTTATATCATGTAAAACTATAGAAATAACCTTTTGTGTGAGAAATGGAGACTCATATAATGGAAGTGTAAATTACATAGAAAGGTAATAGTGTTTGGAGGTAAATTCATTTAAGGTATTAACGTTTCAAGTATCTTGATCCCCAGATGACGTTATTGGATTAGTGGGCGCCACAAGACAAATTAGTCATATAAGGACATACAACTGTTAGGCACTATATTCACTTTATAATCTTTTCTTAATAAAAAATTAAGAGAAATCTACATGTATTGTTCTTTATATTTTAATTATAAGAGGTTATTATAGTCTAGGTAAATTGAGCTTCAAAAGGATCTTGAAATAATGCTAGCAAGCAACTCAATCAGTTAAATCAATAATAATAATAATAATAATAATAATAATAATAATAATAATAATATAATAAAGCTTACTCAAGTCGAAGTCGAATTTGAGCTAAAAAATTAAAGCTCAATCAAGTTTGAGTTCGAACTTTGAGGTTTTTAACCAAGTCAAGTTTGAGCTTGGTAATGTAATGACTCGCTTACAGCCTTACAAAGACATTCTCATATAACACCACTACAACAGTTACGATTGAGAAGAGAAGAGAGAGAGAGTTGGAGTAAAGCAAGAGAAGAGAGAGAAAGTGAAGTAACGTCATAAATATTAAAAAGGAAAATAATTAACTCTTGTACTATGGTTTTTATTTTTTGACACACATTCAAAGATTTGCTTAATAAAAATAGAATAGAAGATATTGCTAAATACTTTATGCTTTTAGGAGTTAGAGATTTATGTTGTAAGTAAAAGTTGGATAAGGTCCATTTTTGCAGGGGTGCAAATTGTAATGTAGTTAGGAAGTCATAAATTGTACCCATTGTTTAGCGAGTATATGGTCCAAATTTGAGTAGACGCAAATATATGTTAAACTTCAAGGTTATTTGGACGAGTTATATATATATGTGTGTGTGTGTGTCCAAGCCGGAGTTGAAAGTTGAACTATTGCTCTAGTTAAGGAAGTTGAGACTAGAGATGGCTAGAGCATTTTTGGTACATAATTTGTTAGGGTAAATTATACCAAAAGATATCAACGTTTGAAAGTAAGTTCATTTAAGGTATCAACGGTTTGAGTGGTTAAAAAAGGATATCAATATTTGGTAAAATATATCAAATAAAGTATCAACGTTTTGCAAAGTTGATTTGAAGTATCGAAATTTAGATTAGTTCTTAATTAAATCTCTTTAATTTCCATCATTGGTCAATTATTGTACCTTATTTGACTCACTTTGTCAAATATTAATACATTTTTTTAACCATTCAAAAGGTTGATACTTTAAACAAACTTATCGCTAAATATTGATATTTCTTTTTAACCACTTATAATGTTAATACCTTAAATAGATTTACTTCCAAATGTTGCCACATCTTTATATAATTTACCTTAATTTGTAATCTTAATAGTCATTCTAATTAAGTGAAATGAAAGACATGGAACTTAGTTAAATTGAAGAGTTATGCATCTAAGCCTCATTACAAAGGAAATGATATCAAGTTAAATTGAAGAGTTATGCATCTAAGCCCCATTACAAAGGAAATGAGATTAACATGATCAACAAAATTACCTATGAATTGATGACTGAATGTTCAATTTAAATCTACTTAGGTATGAACGTGTGAAATGGTTGTTATTTTATAATTTGTGTGCTATCCATTAAATATAAAGTAGTGGAACTCTTATCATCAAGACATGTTTTGGTATAATGGCTTGAAGTTTATTAGAACTTTAGATTTAAGTATATTTCGTGGAGTGCGTCTCCAAGATAGGTGACCTCCTAGAAAGTAGCTAGTACCAAGGATAAAATCGTACAACATCTTATTAAAGTAGAAAATACCTTGTTGGGTGATAAAGACATATTTTATACAACTTTCATTGTGCAATTGGTGCATAATTTTTCTTAATCTTTATGAAATTGCAAGAAATGGTACTTGGATATGTTTAATTTGATGTTTCGGATCAAAATAGAACATGGAAAACAAAGTTAAGGAATCGGAGTAGAATTTTCCAAGAAACAGGGTATACGCCGGCTATATAGGGAGCATAAGCTACCAGCTTAGAACCGACCTAGAGTAGGAACAGTGTTTAAATCCTTGACATTGCCCCTACAGCGCTAGGCTTCAATCAGCCTTGGCCAAGATCAATGTCAAAAATATTAAGCCAATAAATTTAACCTCTACGCCGCCGGCTTTGGGGCGGCATTAAATAATTCACAGTAGCAAAGTCTTAAATATTGGCTTTACACTACCAATGTAGAAGGAGATTGATACGACTTCTGCAATTCCATTTTACTCTAGCAAATGGAGGGGTTACGCCACCGACATTGAGCCGATGCTCCTTGTCTACAGAATTGAAATTATCAAAGCCAGATATTACACAATCAGTATACAAAATAAGATCAATTGGCTTTCATAATTTTCATCCTACGTCGGCTCCTAGGAAGGTATGCTACGAGAATTAGACCAGTATTGAAGATGCTCAGAAAGCAAAACATTAAAGCCATCCTTAACGCTGCTCGTGTACCCTTGTTTTAAAACCCTACGCTGCCATTAACGTTGTCAGCGTAGCGAGTGTAACTGTCAGCGTATGTTCTGTAACTGCAAAAATGAACTGAAGCTATTCAAATTCCATTGGCCTTTGTTTATAAAATATCGATGTTTCTTTGTTCTTGACATATCAGAGACATATAAAAATATTTAGGGTTTAACTCTTCTATTGTAAGAAAGTTGTTTTGGATCAAGAATTGTAATCGATTGAAGCTTGTAATCATTCAAGGACTTGAATCAAGATTTATTTGAAGTTTTGCAATAGAGATCTTTGAATTGGAATTTGGTGACTTCTAATCTTAATTGTTTATGCTATTTCAATTGTTGATTATATTTGAAATGATGAATTCCTTTGTTGCAAATTCTTGATCTGTTATTGTTTGATTCAATCCATCAAAGTTATTTTTGTGGGAAACTGATGAAACCCTAGAAAACTAAAATGATTATTATAGACCCGATATAGAATTATCAGGTTTATGGAATATTCATGTTATAATTCCAACTATAAATCTTGTTTCTTGTTAAACTAGGTTTATAGAAACTTTGATAACTCAAAATGGAAATTAAGGTTCAATAGGAATTCTTAAATCTATGTTAAATTACAATTACGAAAGCAACGTGATTTAGTCTGATTTAGAAATTATCTTTTGAGATTAATGCAATGTTTTTAAATAAGTTTTTCATTAAGGAATTAGGAGAAATTGGTTTAAGGCATTAGACAATTATAGAATTGAAAAATTCATAATTGTATATTCGATTCCACTGTTAAATTTTATAGTGAAATCTAATGGTTTGATTAATGGTGTTAAAACATTTTTAGATCTTTAATAATTTCATATGAATATCCATAAAGCTAATTATTATTATAACATGATGGCAATCTGATTAGTAAACTGGGATGGATTATGCTTTTTCCCACATTCAATTGATATATCTTTCATGAAAACACTCTTATTGCTTGCATAGACAGTGATAATCTAGGATTAGAATTAGTTTGTTAGTAAATCGACTGTCTAAATATTAGTGGAAACTAATAACTGTTTAGTAGTTAATTGATCTTTATAGGAACGATACTCTACTCACATTTATATTACTTGATTCGATCCAGTATACTTGTTGGTAGCATTCACACTTATTTTATATCTATTCAATTTCAGCGGATCATTGCGTAGAGTTTTAGGTCATTATAAGTGGTATCAAAGTAGTTCACAAGCCAAAAGTAAGGGAATTAAGTGCTACGTAGGGTAAAGTATCTCAGAGTGAGGATATCTTTTGGGCTTGTATTGAATACCTTTAGTATCCATCTTGTTTAGAGTGTGTCTTAGAGTGGGGTACCTTTTAAGCTTGTATGGAGCACCTTTAGTGTCCATCATGTCTAGTGTGTCTCTAAACTTGTGTAAGGAAATTAACAAGGACATCAGTTCTATAAGTGTAGGAGTGTGCGACATCCCTCAAATATAAGGTAATGGAACTCTAATCCTTAGCGCACCTTTTAGTGTAATGGTTAAGAGTTTGTTACAACTCTAAAGTTGAGTGTACTCAGTAGAGAACACTTCTAAGATAGGTGATCTCTTAGAAAGCAGCTAGTACCAATGAAATGACCTAAACTATTAATAAACATATATGTTTTGTTTATTGATTTCATGACTAAATTGTGATAATCTAAGTTATAAGAATTTTAGTTGATGACATAATAAATTACTAGTATTAGAATGTGCTAAAATTTAATTATATCTGTTAGTGTAATTATGTAATTGTAGTGATGATTATATATTGAATTGAGTTATATAATAACATGATGTATGTTTTTCTAAAATTTGGAAGACCTTGTTGCAAATTTTGTTGAAAGTTCGAGCCTAAACTCTTAATAAACAAAGCCAAGCTCATATGCAATATAAGCCCATGACCAAGCCTTTTTCTAAACTCTTCTAAAGGTATCAAAAGTCAAAAGGCAGCAAATTATCCAATTATAAAGGAAAATTTATAAAAATTTCAATCCAAAACAAACTTAAGGACCACCTCTCTCTCCATTACCTTCCCAAATACAAATAAACTCAAATTTCACATTTCAAAATCTCTTCTAAACCTTAACAAACAAGGACCTAAGTAAAGATTCAAGCTAGGAAACAAGTAGAAGTAAGAACCAAGTTAAGAAAGTGGGAAAGGGAAGCTGTGGTTGATACTAGTAGCTAAACAAGTAAGTAAATTTGATTTCTTTCATATTTTGTTTAAATATAAGTTCTAGTTGATGTTGACACTGAGTAGAATTAGAATTTTGATATTTTAAACAAATTGATAATATGCTAACATGTATGTTAGAATAGATATGTAAATGTACATGTGTACTCTAGGTGTTTGAGAAAATGATTTATGAAGCTTATAGTGAAATGATGTGTATATTAATGTTGTTAGTGATGAACAAGTAGGACTTTAGTAACTAGGTCACTAATAGAGCTTTAAAAAGCAAGTATAACATACTTCTATTCTTAGGTTAAGATATTATTATGCATATGCATGTGTAATGGATATATGTGTGTAAATAAACTTGTTGATGTTTGATATTATGTTTATTAGTTGGTCTTAACATGTTTTTTTCCATAAAAATGAGATCTTAGTAACAACTTAAAGGATGTAAGACTTCAAAATTTTTTGAAACAAACATCATCAGGTCTATACCTTGCTTAGCACAGGCATGTTTGAGGCCGTTATCTCCTTGAAAACAAAGTTCACTGTTGATCACGATCGTAACCTGGCCCGTGATCTCCTCTATATGTTTTTAAAACTCGATACAGTAAAAATCACGGCTATTACACGGAGTGTGATCCTCTTTGTTTATTTTTTTACAAATGATACGACCTATATCACGGTTGTAATAGAGGGCATTAAGGCCAACAATGTATATCAAGGCCCATGATCACGACTGTGATGGTGCTTGTGATATCCACCATGGCCCTTGTCATGGGCATGACAAATTTCCTCATATTGTTAATATAAAAAAATAAATAATAAATAATAATGATAATATATGAATGGATAATGAAATGTGATATATATATATAGATAGATAGATAGATAAGTAGATACATGTATCGAGGTAAAGTTATGAGATGATTTGAATTTCATTTAAGTTTGATGAAGGTGTAATGACTTAGTGTTCAACTATAGATTAACATTGTTTTATATGAAATGATTATTCTTAACATATCTAGTCGTGTTTGAATACTGGTCTTTTGCCCGATAAATTCATTTATCCAGGTATGTAGTAACTTGTTTGTTGGCTGATATGATATACATTCCCAAATTGACTATAACCAAATATTGGCTTAATAATGATTAAATTGATTGTGCCTGTGTCGTTTAATCTAGTTTGGGAAGTGACAACCTTGCCGGGAGTTAAGCATAGTAGTTTAAGCGCTTAAGCCACCTCCGTATCATGATGCAATGACATTTTAAAAGTGGCTTAGTGGGTAGTTGATAAAGATAACGATATCAGTATAACATTGGCTTATTTTTAAGACGAAATAATATGATTTAGTTCATGCTTATGAGGACGATTGAACTAAGTGATATTATGGATTAAATTAAGTAAAGATGAGAAATGACTGCGAACCGTAAATCAAACTTATTGCATGAGCCAAGTCTGAACCAGTAGAGATTGCTCCTGCAAACATCAAAAGACAGGTAAAAGGGATGCTAAGGGTTGCTCGGCATGATCACTCCAATGCTCAAGTTAATCTATGGGTAAGGATAAAGGTGGTGCAAACAGAATGTCAGATATGTTGTTTTTCTATCTGCGCTCTATGCTATTTTTTCTGTTCACTCTCTGTTCCTCTTGTCCCTTTGCCAAAAAGGTAAGGGGGAGGGAGGATTTATAGGGTTTTAGGATCATACCAGGATACCTAGAATAAGGCCTTATACTAAGTATGGAGTTGTACCTAGATAGGATGGCTTGGCATCATGGAGTGCGGTCGAGTTGTTGGTGTCCCCCTCGCCATGAGATGTGACTAAGTTGTGAGATGAAGATAGGAGGTCGGGCTGGGTCAAGGACAAGCTAGTTGACCCAGTGACTTGATGAGCTCGAAGAGGTGTTTTAAGGTGTGGACTCGAGGTCGTGTCCCACACCAGCTCGTATGACTGAGGTGTTATGTTTTCCGAGATGAACTGAGCTGTTTATTCTATGGGTTACCGAGGGCAAAGCTTACTAGCTCCCAAAAGACCGAGTGAGCCTAGGGCTATATTTTACCGCCAACATTTGTCCCCCCACTCTCGATTTGAGAGTAGAGAGAGTGTATACTCGCGAGGTTGTTGCCCTAAGGAGTTCAAGTCAGGGTAGAGCTGAGCTTTCCATCTAAGCTACATCTCCCCCTGAGTGATGTCTTGTTACGAGAATCGTTAGATATCCTAATAGGATGTTGTACCTGACACGCTTTGTAGTGTATGAGGGGGTATGTTATTTTCCTATGGATTTAAAAGGTCCTAACAATAATTGCATCTGGCTTTGATAGTCATGGTAATTGGTTGTGATGTCAGGCCTTAAGGACCGCTCATGGATCCCAAGGGGTTGAGCCTTTCCACTTTCCCTATTCTTCTATAAGTACCCTTTTTTTGTGAGGGTTTCTTGGCAGTATTTTCTTTTTACATTCCATAGAGAGGTTTTTCGAATGTTTCTTTCGTCATCTTCCAAGCGTTGTTAATATTGTCGAGTTTAGATACCCCGCTACCCAATCTTTCTTGCTCGACTCGGCTGGGAGGGTTTAGTGGTACGCCCATGAGGTAGGTAGAGAAGAGGGAGATATTTTGTCAAGGTCCGGTGGCTCGGAGTCAAGTAGTAGGCATAGGTCGGAGAGTGGGAGCTCTGCTTCCGTTAGTAGCCATGGGGAGAGACCACTCAGGTCTTTGAGGTCGGTACCGAGGCGCTTCTGGTGCTATTCCCTTCGTTGAGTTGGCTAGGAGGGCTTATTAGGGTCCCATGGATATGTATCCTTCTGACGATCTTGAGAGGACGCTGATGGTTGCTTTGTACTCAGAGGCAGCGTGAGAAGACAGCCCTGAAGGTAGCCACCCTCATGGGATTCGTGGTAAGCTATCAAAGGGAGAGATTCAAGCTGTGTTTGAGTAGGAGATGCACGATGCTCCACAAAATTAGACGATTGTGAAAGCCTAGGAAGTCGGATGGTGTGTGCTTCCTTGGTGGTCAGCAATTTGCTTTGCATAAGAAGTCATTCGAGTTTGGGATGAGATGCCTTTTTCTCCTTTTCAAAAGGAGTTTTTTAATTTTCATCATCTATGCCCAGCTTAGTTAATGCCTAATGCTTGGCGAATACTGGTAGTTGTCTAGGCCATTTGTCTCAGCGTATTGGTGCAACCTATTCTGACGTTGTTTCGACACTTCTTTCTTTACAAGAGGTTGCCGAAGGGATGGTGGTACTTCGCCAAACAGCCTAAGTGTCCTCAGCAGCTTGTTGGGCTCATAAGTTTGAGTAGGTTTGATTGGAAGCGTGAGTTCTATATAGTCAGGCTTGAGAATAATGCGCAATAGGGCTTTCATTTTTGGGTCAAATGGTGTAAGCCCATTCGTAAGAAGTCCCTGTCCTTAATGGCACATGATGCTAACGGGATGATAGTGTTAGAGGGTGCCTTGCGAGAGTGAGGTGGAAAGCCGTATGATGTCGTGCTCATTGTAAGGAACTTTATAAGCAGGAGGCCGACAACCGATAGAGGTGTGACCATGGTTGTCAAACTCGAGTTTCTATCCAGAATCGCTAAGAGGTCTGTAGAATCGGAACATAGAATTGTAAGATTCTATAACCGAAAAAAATTTGCTTGCAAATATAATAAATTACTTACTTTACTGAGAAAATCATCAAATAAAAAATGAAAATAAAGAAATTTAGCATCAAGCTTAGTTATAATTCACAACTCAATAGAACTTATGCACTTAACAGTATGGATAATCAAACATAAGATGTTATGGTAATACATTAATTCATAGTATAAATACTTGAAACAACATTCCCAATGCAAAATGCAATCCAACATAAATTATTATAACGAAGTACAAAACTAAAGCAATTCATCAAAGCTTCCATCGGCTCTCCCACCTCCATCCTCATCATCATCGTCTTCATGATCATCATCAATATCAATATCATGATTACTACCAATAGTATCATATCCTCTAAATTACCCATTTGTGCTTGATCTTCAGCAACATCAACATCTTGAATCTCCAAATCATCTTGACTCCTACTTCCATGACTCTCTAAATCTATAAATGCACCAACATCCATCTTGAATCTCCAAATCATCTTGACTCCTACTTCCATGACTCTCTAAATCTATAAATGCACCAACATCCTCCATATCTTCATCATCCTTTTCCCTTCCCTCAGCACTTATAATATTCAATAAATCCTCATTTGATGAATTAAACATATCTTCTTCCTCAATGATCAATTCATCATCAAATGAGAGATCATCCACTGTAAATCCAACACTACCATCATTTTTTCTATCATCTTTCTCTTTTAATTTCAAATTATGCATGACAAATACTAGATCATTCATCTTTTGCTGGTGCAACCTGTTTCTTCTTTTTGTATGAACCTGAAATTAATAGGGTTATATATAAGAGTAATGATATCAATAATAGATAGAATGAAAGACAAAACAGAAAAATTATGTGCATCATACCATTTCAAATGCACTCCAATTACGCTCACAATTAGAAGAACTACAAGACAAACTCAATACACGAATAGCAAACTTTTGTAGTTCTAAGCATTCATCTCCATATGAATCCCACCATTTTGCTGAAGATTTTTTATCTCTTGTAACCTTGTAGCCTCAATACCAAATAATCCTTTAGCATCCTTGAATTGTTCAAGTTGCATATTAATCTTGTGCCTTTCATTTGCATTAGAGACCATGTGATGTAGGCAATCATATAGTCCTATTTTAACCTGAGCATCAACTTTGAAGGTAGGACTACAACAAATGAGGATTTTAATAATAGGCTGCAGCATGCAACGGTCTATGAAGTTGAAGCTCCCATCTCCTATCAATGATCTTCAACACAAGTTCGTGACTACATCAAATGAATTAGATATGAATTATGATCATATGACACATTTTAGAAATTAAACTTTAAAATACAAATTGAAAAGAAGTATAGTTAATAAGTTAAAATATTACCTCTTCTTTATGTTATTAAAATTTGTTTTGATTTTTTCTTTAGCATTAACCATTTCTAGATAAATGAAGCCCATAGTTGGATCATCTGAATCCACCAATCTAAGTACTTTAATGAGAGGAAAAGCAGCTTTAAGGCAAGTTGTAATATTCTTCCAAAATCTACTATCCAAAACCAACTGTTGAATTTGCTTTCCATCTTGTGTTTTTGCATACTTAGTGGACTTCCACATATTGGAAGTGAACATACTCATTAATGCACCTTTTTGACCAGTAAAGCAACCCAAAGTCAAATAAGGAGTTGCAAAATGAGTTTTACCAGGCCTAATCAAGTCCATTTTTTTTGTGAAATGCCATAGCATTGAAATGAGTATAGTTCTAGAGTATATATATGTGGTGATTTTCCTCCCTTTTGCAATTGTTGCACCATGGATATTCAATTCCTTCTCAAAGTCCTCTAGAATCAAATCAATACAATGTGCTGCACAATGTGTCCAATTACTTTTTCTTTTCTCCAGCTGCTTTATAATTTGCAGCATTATCAATAACTACATGAACAACATTCTCTTCCCCAACTCTCTCTACAATATTGTCTATCATATCAAAGACCTTATTAGCTGTCTTGGAGATATCAGAAGTATCCAAAGAAGTTAAGAAGACTGTTCCTTTAGGGCTATTTACTAAGAAATTGCATATGGAATGCCTCTTTTTATTAGTCCATCCATCTGACATAATGGAGTAACCCATTTTCTTCCATTTTGCTTTATAATCCTCAAGTAATTCTATTGTTCGAGCTACTTCTTTCTTCAAATATGTTACCCTTAGCTCATGATAGGAAGGAGGTTGAAGTCCACAACCATATCAACCAATCACCTGAAGCATCTTTGCAAACTCTGGATTTTTGACACAATTAAATGGAATTGCACTAGTATAAAAAAAACCAAGCAATTTGTTGGCAACAGCCTTCTCTCAATTCTTTCTTCATGAATTGGTTCATGGTTGTTTGGTTTTGCTTTGTTCCACCACTTTTCTTTTTCAAGAAGGTATCAATGGCATTCCTTCCTCTTTGCCTAGAAGGTAGTTGTACTACCTCATCATCATCAGATTCATCAATTCCATAAATTTGCTTTCATCAATTCCATAAATTTGCTTTCTTTTCTTTTATGCCGCTTCTACTGCTTTTGCTAATAGTGTCATCATTTGCTTTTTAACATCATCAGACACACTCATACAAGGCTCCACATCTGTACGTGTACAAGCCAAGTGATTCTTAAATCTAAAAATACCACCACTAACAACTTTATCACAATACTTGCATTTTACTCTTTTTCCCTTGTTATCAACATCAATTCCGTGATGCCAACCAACATCATATCTATTTCTTGGAGCATTTTTCCTTTTAGCAATCTGTTGAACTTTATGTTCACGAATGATTTTGATGAGAATAATTATTACACAATTAATTATTTAAATATCCTTAATTATTTAAATACTAATATTTATATATATGCTTTGTATTTGTTTTGTTATTGTTTAAGTTTTAACAGAATAAAAAGTTGAAGAAAAGTCAAGACAAAGCTATCGAGCCCAGTAGAAGAAAGGTAGAGGCACTATTCATAAGCTAAAGACAAAAGACTAAGTTTTGGGGAAAACTTGTAAAGTCAAGTGTTGAAGTTTTGGGCAAAACTATGAAGTCAAGAGCTGGAGTTTTGGGCAAAATCATAAAGTCAAGGGTTGGAGTTTTTAGCAAGATTTATAAAGTCAAGAACTGAAGTTTAGGTCTCGACCTCAGACCACGACTTCAGAAAGTTTGCTTTCGGCATTTTAAAAAAAAAAAAATAACAAAATTTTTTTGGCTCGACCTGTTTTTAAGCATGACAGTAAAATTTTTTTAAATTATTTATTATTTAATAATATAATAATATAAGTAAAAAAGAAAAAAGAGAAGAGCTGTTGAAATGCATTTAATACATGTGTTAGACACATTTAATGTTTTTTCAATGCTTTTGAACTTTTATACGTTATTAAAACTTTAAGTACATTAAACATAAGTATGGATTGTTAGAAACTTTTTTATAACGGGTAAATTTCTTATCAAGAGCTACAAATAGAATTTTTCTCTTCTCTTTGGAAAAGAATAGAAATATACTAGAATTTTTAAATGCATAATAAAAACGAAAACAACGTTCTGTAAAGTTTTTTTTTTACTTGTGTTTTTATTCTCGTTCTTGTTAATTTATAATTTTCTTAAGAGAATAATTAGTGCCTTGTTTTGAAATTTGCTGATACACTTTAAACGAGAGTTTTTGAGTATTGTTTAAGATTTACAAAATTTGTTTATCTGCTTGTTTAAGGAACTCAGTTTATGAAAGGAATTTGTAAAATCCCTAAAGTATTTTTTGTTATAAATCTATTCAAGTAGGAGGTTTCTTTGTAAAGGAAATTTGTATATTTTCTTAAGAGCTTTTTAGTTTTAAATTTGCTCATATAGGAGTTGTTTGAGAAAAGTTCTCAGTAGATGCAAAGTGAAGTCCTCGTGTAAGGCATTGAAAAAAGTCCTCGTAGAGACAAAAGAAGTCTTTCGTGGAAAGCAAAGAGAAGTCCTTAGTGGGAGGCATTTGAAGTCTGGTATGGAGTTACCAGTATTGTCCTAATTACGATTAGGCGGGAAGTCCTTCGTGGAAGGCAAAGAGAAGTCTGGTCGTATGTTACCAGCACAACACTTGATTTATCAAGTGGAAGTCCTTTGTGAAAGGCAATTGTAAAAGTTCTATTGTGATAGACTTTGTTGTAATTCCTCGTCTAAGGTGTATTAATTTTGGAATAATCAATATAGTGGTAAAAGTCCTCTTTGAAACATTTGCATTGTGGAGAGCAGGCAGTGGGCCGAACTCCATGTTAAATCCTTGTGTTGCTTCTCTTTCTCTCTCTATGCTTCTTTATCTTTGCTTTTTTGTTAATTAGTGTTAATTAGTTTATACCGCTGCATTTGTTTGTTTAAGCTGACTCTTGTCTTATCTTAGTTAATTAATCTGGTTTGATAAAACTGAAAAATTTGTAATACTTAATTCACCTCCATCCTCCTTCTTAAGTATTCATTATTAGGGATGCAACCGGGGAGGGTTCGAGACGGGTTTTTTAAAACCCGAACCAGACCCAATTCTTAATGGGTGTCCCAGAACTCGAGAAAAACCTCATCGGGTTTTTTTTTTTTCATTCCCAAAACCCGACCCGCTAGGGTTTTAAGAAACCCATAACCCGACCCTACTACAAGATTTTCAAATTTTTTCTTAAAAAAAAGCGAAAAAAAAGAAGAATTTTGTTTTAAGTTATTAATGATATAAATACTTATATTGAAAGAATGAATTTTAGATAATAATATCATATAAAATGATGCAACACTTCATTTCCACTTACTTCCACTTATTTTAATAACTTAATATTTTTAATTTTTTAATATTTTGAATTTATGCCGGGTCGAGTTTTCCCAATGGGTTACATAATAAATCCAAAACCCGACCTGATAACTTATTAGGTTTTTTTTTTTTAATCCCAAAACCCGCCCTAAAACCCTATAGGGTTTTTAGCGGGTTGGCAGTCAGGTACCCTATAACGACCTACCTCGCTTGCATTCTTATTCCTTGTGTATTATTATTTCTAACACACTCTCTTTAGATGATTTTGAAGTTGACATCTCTAGTTCAAGTGTTCAACCTGTAAAGAAAAATATAAAATTAAAATAAAAGAAAAAGTAATGGGAAAAAAAGGAAAGCAAATATTATCTTTCAAGAGCATAACAGAAAATAATTCTTTCAAGAGCAAACATAATAGAATTATGTATCATGCTTTTATGTCTCAAAACAAAGGCAACAACACTTCATAAATATTCTAGGAGTAATTGCATCCTATATCTTTTTCCTAGATTTCAGTTTACAATAGGCGATCCAGGATTTGCAGTCAGATAAAATAAAATTGCTACAATTACCAATTAGTTGAAACAATTTAAAAGGAAAACAAAAAAGGAAAAAGGAAATGTAAAATGAGCACAAGGTTTTTTTTTTTTTTTTTGTTTAATCCTGTGTTCACCAGAACAAAAGTTATTCCTTTTAAAAAGATCACAATAACATGGCGGTGAAAGGGGTGTGAAGTTTCTGGTCATGACATGGTCAAGAAAGTTAGGTTGGAAAAGAATATAAAGCAAGATAGAGAAGGAGATATATACGAGAAAGAAAGTATAAATACCTAAAGTTTAAAAAGGACCACCAAGTAATAGTAGATAAATAGAATTTTTAATGTATGTTGTAACACATGTATGCTTATGGAAATGCATGTGCTATTTGGAACCAAACGTGTCGACCCCACAACATATATTATCATCAACTTCTAAATCTTGCTACATTAAACCATATATAAACTTGTAAGGAATCTTTAAATTGAAATAGATCATCAAGAAAGGATAGAAAAGGCCGCCTATGATTGCAATTATAACCTAAACTTGAGGATTGGATTTCAATCTTCCTATTCTAACCTTTTCTAAGGAAACCTTTCTCATTGTTTTGGCCTCGGTTATCTGCTGGCTCTTGGTGGAATCAACAACCTTTTTACACATCCAAACAATGAGATTTCAAAAGACAACTCCTTTAACACCTATTTCCATATAATCGGTCAAACTTGAGATGCCATATCCGACAATTAGACTACAAGACATATCTAAAAAGAAATTCTTTCATCGGATAAAGATTTTTCCAAATTACTGTACAAGTGTACATTTAATAATAGATGGTAATTAGTATATACAATGGAAAATTTTAGTCTCATCGTCAATTCTAAACAAAGCTTTCAACTAAATATCTTTCCTTTACTAATGCCAAAGTGAAGTAACATTAAAAAATAGCGTCAATTTTGACCTATCATCGCCACTTCAAATTCAATAATCTGAACAAAATCATCACAAAATTAGATTTAGATTTGAGAACAAGGGGAAATAACTCACTTGAAGGCTGGATGGAATTAATTTCCTTCTCCACCGAATAGTAACCCAAAATGAGGAGTCGAGGGTGATCGAACTGAGCGACCAGAAGTCCAGAACGACGACCAACTGACCGACAATGGCTACGAGCTCATCAAAAAACGATGAGCAGATGACAGTGACGAGTGATTAGCATTGAAGAATTGAATATCAAAGATGAAGAGAGAACAGCCGAACACTGAATAGGGAAAAAAAAACCTAAATAGCTTTGTGACTTTTTTCAAACGAGATTGCTTAGGCCTTAGTGCTTTACAGTTTGTTTAACCTTTTGAGTTTTGATTTTTCTTTCTTTTATTATTAAAATTAAAGAGCAAGCAGTGGTTGTCCATTTCATTGAATAATCAAAGGTGGCAGTGGTCCATGCTGTCTTATTATAATTCAAATCTTACTTGGAGCAAACTCGGTAAAATTGAGTTTATTTGCACGTTTCCACCGATTTTACGATTTTAACTCATGATTCTACTACGAGTTTACCATAAATCCAATTTTTTACACGAATTGAATCGGTGGAAGCTCATAAACACGTAGACTCGTAGAAACGTATGAGTAGAAATGCGATTTTGACAACCATGGGCGTGACCTAGTTGTTCACGACATCGAGCTATCTCTCTCTCTTTCTTTCGCCTCCTCCCTCTAATGACTTGTCGAGTCGAGCTCTAGGGGAAAGGTTCTTTTGTAGTTGATGGGTATTAGCTTATTGAGCTTGATTAGGTAGGTAATTTTATGTCGATGTTGACTTTGTTATTTTTGTTTTGCAAAGTCCATGATGCTTGTGGCAAATGTGGCCGATGTGCTGGCCGATCATTAAAAAAACGAAAGAAGTTATTGATGAAGAGACCGAGAGTTGAGGAGCGCCCTGTTGAGGTTGAGGGTACCACTAAGGTCACCTTACTCATGATAGAGGTTGATGAGCAGAATGAAGAGCTGAAGAAGCGGCTGTGGGAGCTAAAGGTGTAAGTGATGCCGATAGGGTCGCTACATGTGTTAGCGTTGGTGAAGGAGGCATGAATCTGCCTCGTTTGGCTCCATCTGTAGAAGAACATAGTTTAACCTAGTTGTCCCCTATGTTGATGTGGGTTCGAGCTTCTGTTGGTTCTAGTGAGGTCAGTGCAAGCATAATGTTAGCACATAAGGTTGAATGTTGGTCCATAGTCATGGGAGCTAGCGGGGAGGGGTGTCACTGGTACACTACTTGATTTCATCGAGGGGAAGGTACTGAAATGGAGTGACATTGCGATGAATTGGTCATCCTTCAATGAGATTGGCCAGCTTTATGACCTTAGGAAGTTGAGGGCCTTTTATAATGAATTGTCGTCAATGGATTTGGCTGTAGATTTCTCCACTCGTAAAACTTACGAGGTAATGATGCCGTTATGTTTGTTGAATTTCATAGTTAAGAAAAATTGAGTTATGTTTGGCGAGCTGTGTTAACTATTCTTTATTGTAGGCTCTAGTGATGGTCATTAAGGCCTTCTAGCTATTGAGGGAGAGTCATGGGGTGTTACATCGTATTTTATTGTCGCTTTTCCTTTTCTCTACTTCCTTTCCCTTTTTTTACACGTCTCATTTATGCAGGGAGCTACTGAGCTCGAGGCACAAAAGGCGAGCTTGGATAAGGAGCTTGCCAAAGTGAAGCAAAGCAAGGTACGGCTGAAAATCGAGTTGATTGCTCTAACCGACAAGCATGATAAGCTGCGTGCTAAGATGGAGGATAAGATTATACAAGCACGGGTTAACGTAGACGATGCGAGAAGGAGACGTGCATCCACGGAGATAGCATTGAGTATGTTTGAAGACAAATGGAAAAATGTGAAGGAAGATCAAGACAAGCTTTCTCACCTGGTGAATGAGATGGAGACCATCATGAGGAGGCAGAGATGGAACTTGAAGTTGTTGCATAAGAAAAGGGGAAGCTATTGGAGAGCTTGAACTTGCTAAAGAGAGACTGCGAGAAATTAAAGGTAAGGCTATCTTAATTTTTAGTCGCGTTGTTCATTGTTGTTGTAATGGCTTCCTTTTGGCTAATATCACTATTTTCGTAGGGTCGTGTCCGTGATCTTCAAAGTGTCAACTTATTCTTGAGGCAACCAATAAGCGGGTGATTCATGAGCTGTTTAAGAGCTAGGAGTGGAAGGATACGTGGGTTAAACTTATCCGAGACACTGCGAAGTTGATAAGGAGCGACCTGTTAGAGAAGTATTCGAACCTGGATGTTAGCTTCTTAGTAGCTCGTTTGGGGGAAGTTCCCGAGGAAGGCTCTAGAGACGAGAGTGATGGTAAAGGTGATGGTGAGCGGGTGGAGAGGTTATTGCTGAGGGCGCTGTCGAGGCTACTAGAGGGGGTTACTGAGGAAGTTGGGTCATTTGTCACCAAGGAACTGCGACCTCTAACGTCGGTGGTGCACTTTAGGTCAAAGGCCCTTCGAAGAGGTAGGTCAAAGCTAATCTTATTGAGGGGCCAAGTGAGTAGTGGTGTTCCTTAGCCCATCATAAGCAATGAGATCTTTGGGGTTTGTGGCGAGCGAACGGGTGTTGAGGGTCTTTTCTTGTTGTATTGATTTTTGTTAAATAATTAGAGTTTCCTTGTTCTATCTTGTTGTTTTTTATTGGTCTTCTCGACCTTGCTTTCTATTGGATTTCATTGCCTAGACTTTGTCACGTTTTCTCTAGACCAGTCGTAGGTCTGCAAGTATGATTTCCTGAGTGGATGATGATGTTCTGCTAAGGGGGTTACATGTGTTAGAAAATTCCAATGGTGGCGGATTCCTAAGCATGATCGGACTGCTAGGGCGGTTTATGCTTGAGATTCTCGAGGTTTTATGGCATTGATTGTTGTGCCCATGAGAGTTTTGTAGCTCTATAAATACCATATGTGTGTGAATTTCCTTCTCCAAAATAGTGTTTTTGCTTGTTTTGTTGCCATCGTTACGCTCATACCAATTTTACTTGTAAGAAAATCATGAGGAGTTATGGGAGTCATCTTTGTCATGCTTCGTTGGCTTGAGAAGTTAAGCCTATGGGCACCTCGCTAGTTGAGGTGTTGCGGGAGTCTTGCTATTTCTGTTTAGATGGGTTAGGAGTCTTGTGGTCCTGTTTACACAGACCAGTCACCTAGGTCATGCAGTGAGCTGGGTGTGTTGCATGAAGTGCATTTCTGCTTGTCCTGGTAGCTATTTCGTTCGAGATTGTGTTTCTCTTCTGCAGTTGTTTAAATGAGATGTCTGTTGGCATACACTCTTAAGGTCGGCCATGGTGACTACGATAGTTGCGTATGCATGAATGGGAGCCTGACTTCATTGAACAGTTTGGGACGAGGTCGTCATGGAGAGGCTACCCGACCCCTTTTCCTCATTTTCAATCAATATCGTGTGGAGTCCTTGATAGGAGGTTGAGGTTAATGGAAATAAGGATTGATGATTTCCTCTGTAAGCCCGGTTTCATGTTATCATTTTAGTGAGGGGCTTAATAAGGAGGTGGCTCTTCAGTCCTTGCTATCTAGCAGTACCGAGCTTGGATCCAACTGAGGTTCATTTTCATTATTACATGAGCAAGCTCATGTTGATGGTCACAGACACAAAGTCATATTATTACTCGAACCCATATAGGGACTTCTTTGATGGATAAGCCCATGTCAAGCTATAGTCAGATGGTTCTCGGAGAGCTTTTCTAAGTTGAGGTTTAGATCTTTGTCGGGACCCTTGAAATCGCGGTTGAGTTTAGCTTGAAGAACATCATGTTCGTGTCAATACTTTATTGTACTGGTCAGGATGCCAATGAAAAAACTATCCTGGCTGTGATGCCGGTTAAAACTATTGTAATAATTTGCTTTAATGAAATCAATGAACAATTGTCTACGACCTTGATTTCTCGTGTGTTTGGTTATACTTTCTTTTTTCTCAATTTCTTTTATTTGGCCCTTTTGGGGTTTATTTGCTTGATTGTGCGAAAGTAGTTATTCGATAGGAGTCAGTCGAGATGGTGATGGGAGTTACTCGTAAGAGGGAGTTACTAGGCTGTTTAGGGGAGTTGCTTATAAGAGGGAGTTACTCGAGCTCTTTGGGGAAGTTACCTATAAGAGAGAGTTACCTGAGCTCTTCAGGGGATGCGTAGTTACCGAGCTTTTTAAGGGAGTTATCCGTAAGAGGGAGTTACTCGAGCTCTTTTCTTTGAGTTGCAAGAATTCATTTTGAACATCAACATGACACGATGTTTATAAGGAATCTTGATTCCATTTGCGAATGCTTTCTTTTTACATTTTACACATTCAATTTCTTGTTACTCAAAGACTTTTCTTAAATTGTTGGCATTTCAGGTCCTAGGGATGAGCTCACCTTCCAATGTTTTGAGCTTGTAGGCTTCATTCCCTAAGACTTCTTTCACCTTTACTAGATAATGCTTTATTCATAACTTTTTGTGAAGAACATGGAATAAATCATAATTTTCAGCACCATATACACCTTAACAAAACAAAGTAGTTAAAATAAAGAATAGGACAATACAAGAAATGATATGTTCTATGTTAAATGAAAGTGGAATAGTTGAATATTTTTGGGCTGAAGCTATTGCAACTGCTTGTTATATAAAGAATAGGGTATATGTTTGACTACATACTAAAAAAACTTCATACGAATTGTTTCGTGGAAGAAGACCATCTGTTTCATATTTTCATGTGTTTAGATGTATATGTTTTGTGAAAAAGCATGCAAATAATCTTGGAAATTTTGATGAAAGATCTAATGAAGCAATTTTTCTAGGATATTCACAAAATAGTAAAGCATATCGTGTTTATAATAAAACAACAAAAATAGTTGAGATCTATTAATGTGCATTTTATTGATGAAGTAAAAGATGACTTTGATGATGATGATGTGTTTGCACCTGTAAATAAAGATAAAAAAAAAATTAATTCTGAAACAGAATCAGAGAATAAACCCGATGAAATGCAAAAAGCTGCTAAGTCAGATAGTACAGCAGAAGGTAATCTGGATGAAGAATTAAAATCTGAAACGTCAAAAAGTAAGGAAGAAGGTAACCTGCAGTTAATAATAGACAATCCTGAAAGTTCAAAAGCATGGAAATATAAATCATCACATCCCCCTGGCTTAATTATTGGTGATATGGAATCTGGAACAAGAACTAGATCTAAATTACAAGAACTTGAAAATCACTTTGCTTTTTTATCTGAAATAGAACCTAGTAATATTGAAGAAGTATTAAATGATAGTAATTGGATCAATGCTATGCAAGAAGAACTAAGTTAATTTCAAAGAAATAATGTTTTGAATTTAGTTCCTAGACCTCAAAATAAATCCATCATAGATACTAAATGGGCTTTTAAGAATAAACTAGATGAAAATGGAAAAATTATTAGAAATAAAGCAAGACTTGTAGCTAAAGGATATTCACAGGAAGAAGGAATAGACTATGATGAAACATATGCACCTATTGCTAGACTTGAAGCAATACGTCTCTTACTTGCTTACGCTTGTTTTAAAGACTTTAAGTTGTTTCAAATGGATGTAAAAAGAGATAGTGTATATTGAACAACCACCTGGATTTGAGGATCCATTTAAGCCTGAATATGTTTTTAAATTAATAAAACCTTTGTATGGACTGAAACAAGCACTAAGAGCTTGGTATGAGAGACTCAATGAGTATCTCATCTCAAGTGGATGTCAAAGAGGTATGATTGACACAACTCTACTTATAAAGCATTGCAATGATGATATATTAGTTGTATAAATATATGTTGATGACATAATATTTGAATCAATTAATGAAAAATATTGTCAAGAATTTGCAACGTTTATGCAGGCTGAATTTGAGATGTCCATGATGGGTGAACTAAACTTCTTTTTGGGCTTACAAATCAAACAATCAAAAGATGGAATTTTCATTCATAAAGAGAAGTACACCAAACAAATATTGAAAAAGTTTGGATTTGAGAATTCAAAAGAAGTAGCTACACCAATGAATTCCTCTGTCAGGTTAGATCTTGATTCTCAAGGTAAGAAAGTCAATGAAAAGTTATATAGAAGTTTGATTAGTTCTCTTTTATGCTTGATTGCATCTAAACCAGATATTCTGTTTTCTGTGTGTATTTGTGCAAGATTCCAAAGTTTGTAAACCCCGGTATTCTTAGTAGTCAAGTAAATTCCGGGAACCGAAAAGCAAAACCCTAAATCGATCTAGTTCAAACTTAGTGAGAGAAGTTTAAGAACCCTAGATCCGGCTTTCCTTCGTTTCATAATAAAAGAAGTTTTATAAAATAAATTAATGTGAATTATTGTTTTAAAGTGTATTTCAAACCTTAGAAAGTTTTAATTTCGGAAAATTTTCTGTTCCGGGCCTTCTCGAGCCCTATTATGGAAAAACGAGCCTTGAGACTAGAAACTCAGAAAAATATTCCAGAATATTCATTAGAACCAAAATTTTATAAGGATTTCAACAATATAAATTTTATAATTTTTCGGGCTATAAAAATTACAATTATAGCCTTTTTCCCATATTTTCTTTATTATCGGTAAAGTAGATGTTTTGTTTACTATTTATCACTATTCACAAGTACAACCTACACTACACACTACCTATACCCTATTCTTACATCCTTACAACTACTCATTATATTTTCTTTTCCAAGAAAATTTTGTTTCCTACTTAATTATTACATATATTACATTTTATTACTTAAATTACAAATTCAAACAAAACAAATTCACTTCCTCTGTCTTCCCTCTAGGTGATCGGCACACCCCCTCCCCCATTTCCCTCTATTTGTTTTATTTTTGCTTTTTCATCTAAACCCTAATTCCCTTAATATATAAATCTATTTTTACTCTCTCTCCTCATTTTTACTCATTCAAAAATTTTACAAGAAGCAAAACCCTCTCTTCTTCTCCTCATTGTGCCGTGACACCCCTCACACACACACACACACACACATTCACAAGTCCATTTCATCTTTATTTCTTATTCAAATCTTCTTTTAGGTGATGATTCCAAGCCTTGTTACTACATAATCTTGCAATGGCAAGAGTATTCTTGTATGTTTTCACCTTAAAATCCCAATGAGCAAATGCTAGGGATAAGAAAACATGGATACAAGAATCTCAAGCCATTACAAGAGTAGATCTTGTGTTTAATAAGCTTTTGTTGAAATATTATTATGTTCATGCATATAAAAGTAGAGATCTTGCATGAAAAATATATGTTTATGTCTTTAAACTCATTTTCATGCACTATAAGTTGTAGATCTAGTGTTTAAACACTCATTTTTTCGTGACATTCATGTTCATATGAATATTTTGTATTTTCATGTATTAATGATCATAAAAGCTTGATCTTATATATATAAATGTGTTAGTTGGTAGATCCTTATGAATATAAGACAAGGAACTTGAAAAGAAAAGATTTTTGTTAGAAAAGTTCAAGGAAAAATTCGTATGATTTTTGAGACCCATTTTAAAACCCTTGAAACCACTTTGAAACTTATATTTATCATAAAAAATGAAAGGTATAAGTAATAGATATCATTAATTAGTGATTTTTATAAGTTGAAATAAGTTTAGACATGAATAATGTGTAAAACAAGTAGTGGAATTAAGATGGAAAATCTTGAGTTAGTGTTCAAATTGTTAAATTCGTAATTTGAGGTGATGCATATATAAACACCTAGTATTCAAGCTCAAATTGCATGTCTTAAGTGTTAAATGAAGTCCTTAAGTAATAGATATAGTAAAGCTTCAAATTTTGATGCATTAAACAAGTTTTCTCAAAGGAAATATGCAAGAAATGAATTTTTCCAAAATTCGGATTTTGGTGAAAAGCTTATTTAAAAACATACTTGCAAGGTGAAAATGTAAATTTTTATGTAGAAATGAAGGTCTTGGATAGTATAGATGATGAAGACTCATTTTTATTTAGATGACAAGTAAATTCTAAGAAGAAAATCCCAAAACACTAAGGAGATACAAAAATTGGAAAATTTGGATTCAATGAGTAGTTATTGTTGGAGTCTTGTAAGAATTAAGAATTCTTAAAATTTTCATTTTCAAAAACATCAAGATCATGCATATATTGGACTCATCACATGTCATTCATGTTAGGAACTCATTCATACTTTATATATGCATGAATCATCAACTAAATACATTTTGATCAAGAGCAAACAATTTTTCGAAATTGGAAAAATTTACAGAACAGATCTGATCCCTCTGTTCCGTGACCTAAATGTTTTCAAAACTTGAAAATAATATTAGAAATAGATAGACCTTTCGAAGTAGATAGAAATCGATATAAAATTTGCGAAATTCCGAGTTAAAATGACCAAGTTATGACCGTTTTAAGTTGGAACTTCGCAAATAGCGAGAATTACGATTTTGTCTAGTTTATATGCATAGCTTGAATTAGTTAAGTGATGAGATTCTCATTAGGTTATTCTTATTTGGTCGGTGATCCCGAGAATGCCGATACCCTACCACCCGACTACTATTACTAAAAGACCGGCGTACCATTGCCGAGTGAGTATCGCTTTCAATTTCAATTATTGCTTGTGACTGTAATGATAGTTGCACTAGTTGCTAAGAAAACACAAAAATGAATATGCATGATGGGGTTATTTGGGAATTATAATTGTCTGCTGCTGTTATGTGAAGTTGAAATTAAAGAATATCGAAGTCGGGTGATAATTCATTGCTTGTGTAGAGAGGAACTATAATTGATTGTTTGCGAATATTGCTTGGTCACCAAATGAATTGGATTAATCGATTATTAGACATTAAAAATAAATTTGGACTCATTCATATCACGATGGGGATGGAGCATTAGCATTTGTTGGTTTTTCATGATCCATAAAACGAATATGTTGGTTAATCGTGATCCATAAAACGAATTATTATTTAGTTGACCGTGAGCTTAAATGTCTTCATGCTGCAGGATTCGTTAATCTGCTAACTCGGGATGGAGGGCGCAAGTCCATCCACATATGATTTCCGGCTGGTCATATGTTTGTTGAATTCACGTGTTTGATGCATTTCACTTGCTTGAATAATCATTTGCTTGAATGTTATGTCTTAATTGCGATATGGAAGTTTTCACTCACTAAACTAGTTAGCTTACGCTCCTATAGTTTTTACTTGTTGCAGCACGAGTTCATTTGGCTTAGGCCAAGGCAGGCTACAGCTCAGGTACCGGAGCTAGGCGTTTCCCTTAGAAGTTTATTTCGATTTTGTTTAGACTTCAACAGGAAACCAAAAGACTCTAGATGACTGTAATGGACCTTAATATTCTTTTGCGGGGGAATGCCCCTTAGACTTTGTAACTTATGTATGTGTTTTGATTTATTATCTAAGGTTACCGAATGCCGCATTAAACTTCCTAACTCCATTGATTTAAGTATTCTATTGTCGTAAAGGGACGCTTTACATCTATACAAGACTCTCGAAGGGCTCGGATAGTGATTCGAGAGTCTTATATAGCATGTGACGGACTGTTATATTTAGATACCCCTTATGGGGCGTGACAGATCCAACTAAAATATTTAAAAGCTATTAAAAGAATTTTCAAGTACATTGCATGCATTGCAAAATGAGGAATCTGGTATCCCAAAAATTAAAATTTTGAATTAATTGGGTACTTAAATGCTGATTATGCAGGATGCAAAATTGATAGAAAAAAGTACTTCTGGTACTTGTTAATTCTTAGGAAACAAATTGATTTCTTGGTCTTTAAAGAAACAGAACTCAGTTGCCTTATCAACAGCAGAAGCTGAATATGTTTCAATTGGAAATTGTTGTGCACAAATTCTTTAGATAACACAACAATTACAAGATTATGGATTGAATTATAAAAATGTTTCTATTAATCACGATAATATGAGTGCAATTAATTTAACAAAAAATCCTGTGCATCATTCTAGGTCTAAACACATAGAAATTAGACATCACTTTATTAGGGATCATGTGAATAATGGAAATATTAATATTGAATTTATTTCTACTGAAAATCAGTATGTTGATATTTTTACAAAACCAATGGATAAAATGAGATTTGAATTCTTGAGAAATGAAATTGGAAAATGTTATTCATTTTGAATTATTTTGTTTTGTTTTGTATTATCAAGAAAACAACAACAATAACAACAACAACAACAACAACAATAACAATAATAATAAAAAGGGAAGATGCGGCATTTTTATAGGAAATAAGCAAAGGGAATTAAAGCTAGTCATCTCATGCCTTTTCATATTCCTCATAACAACCAACCCTCTGACAAACTTTGTACTCTTTCTTTCCTATAAAAATCAACTCGTCCCTCATTTTCTTTTCTTTCCAAATCAAAACCCTAAAGAATGGCTCCATGAAAATCCTCATGCATTGTCTCCAAGGGTTTCAAATAAAAAACAATCAAAGAAACCATCTCTATCCAAGATGAACCCACAAGCTCTGAAGAGCTTCCTGAACCTTACATGAGACAGGGCCACAAGAGAAGTTCGATCAGAACTCTTGCATGATAATGAACCAAAGGATAAAAAGAAAGAAATTTGCAAGAAACATGAAAATAAAAAATCTGGAGAACCCAAATCCAAATCAGACGTTGAGTTAGAGAGTAGGTCATAAACTACTAAGGTGAAATGCCAAACTAAGAAGAAATGAAAGCTTGACCAAACTTCAGCCAAGAAAGAACCAACGGCCAAAAGAGGAAGAAGTACTTCAAATTAGGCACTTGAATGCGCCTTCGTTGATTTCAAGTTTTTTAGAACAAATGGATTCTATTAGGAACATTGGCTTAATAGGATAGGGTATAAGAATCTTTGTAATATAACCGGTCTAATTGATGGAAGTTTGATTCAAGAATTATGTGATAATTTGGTTCAGTTAAAGGATTTTTCTTTAAAATCCAAAGTTGTTGGGAAGAATATTAAGACTACAAGGAAAGATTTAATTGACTGTTTTGGCATGTTAGATGAGAAAAATGATGAAAAGTTCTTAAATATGCAAAAGAATGAAATTTACAGAGAACTTAATGATTCAGTTGGTAATTATGTAGAAAAAGATATTTTCTCCATTGACTTTGAGCTTCTAATTCGTTTGCTGCATAAAGTGGTAGTAGATTGTATTTTACCAAAAATGGAAGTACTACTACTATTTCTATAGAAGAAGCCTTAGTCGTGTTAGCCATCAAGAAGAAATTGAAGCTTGATATGCCTAGTATGATTCTAAGGCATATGTGGAGAACACAGGGAAATAGACCATATGGAGTCTACTCATGAAATTCTTCAAATTTAAGAAAATTAGTGTATCCCAATATTTCAAAATACCAATCAGTTTAAAACATATTGAGGAAACAAATTTGAAGCGTATAGGTATTCAAGTGTCTGATAAATTTTGATTTTCTAAAGATGGAGCAGAGTATAGGAATCCAAAGTTTAGCAAGATCAATTTGATTGGAAAAAAATTAAGGCACTTGCTGAGGGGGAGGTATTTCTTGAAGAAGAGAGTGGTCAGAAGGTAATGACCAGCATGATAAAACTGAAAAACATACCTTCAAGGAGAGCTGCAAAAGAAGAGATGGCTAGGAAATTCAAGAAAAATTATAAGATTAGAATTGGTGGGAAGTTTGAAATCAGAGAAGGAAAGAGAATGCAAGATGATAGCGAGTTAGAAAGTGACTCAGAAGGTTTGCCAGCCAGACCTCTTGGTAAGTCATGCAAATAAGATTTTGAATATGATATTATGGATCTTATCGAGAGGAAATTTCAAGACATGAAGAAGGATCTCACTGACTCTATGATTCATGCCTTTAAGATTTTCAAAGGTATTAATTAATAAGGATCAGCTGACGATAACATTGGAAAATCGACCACAGCTTCATTTGCACCTAAAGCTGTTCCTGCTCCTGTTGATGACAACCCAAAGCGCAATTCCTTATCCATTTCAACTCCATCCTCTCCAACTCCTGGTTATAGGGGATTACAGCTCGTTCTTTGTACTCAACCCCAATCTTCTCAACTACCTCTGCGCCTATCTCAAATTGTTGAAATCATCTCATCTATCATAAATGTTCTTCAACAGCAAGACACCATTCATCCTACATCTCGCCAAACCTTTCCCTAACGCAAAAAGATGAAGGCTAGAAAATCTATCAAAAATCTAGAATTTAAGAAAGATTAGAATTTTCACTCTTGACATGAATTTTTGTGGACTGATTTTGTTACCTTTATGGACTATTTCCTTATGATTTTGTAAAAATATGACGACTATGCAACTTGTTTGTTATATGTCTGTTCTGTGGATATTTTGTGAACTATTTTTTTTGTTTCTCATGATCTATAATAGTTGTCTATATTTTTTAGCACAAGTTTTTGTTATATTGATGTTGTTGAACAATTTCTGTCTCCTTTTATCTATGATGCTAACAAAAAGGGGGAGAAAAGTAAACAATAGGGAAATGGACTTTTAAACTGAACTTACATTTTCAAAAATCATTATTTTGTTTACGTGAGTTTTGTTATCATAAAAAAGGGGAGAATGTTGGTTTCTCTCAAATAATGATTTTGATGATAACAAAAAAGATTAAGTAACTACTAACAAATTTATTAAAGTGTGCAGTACTTAAATATGATAAAGCTGGTTTATGAAAATGTGTTCAAAAGAGACTCAATTTAGAACGTACATCAGAAAGTTTGGAAAGTTTTTTTTCAAGAACAAATGAACAGTGAGAAGGTTACTCAAAAAGTACTCTACTGGTTTACAAGTTTTTTAAAACAATCAAAAGGTACATCAGAGACTACACCTGTAAACTTGTAAAAGCTGCAAAATACGAACAGCAAGTTCCAAATATGATGTTTCTTGATGGATTCGTTATTTTGAAGACTCAGCTCCAAAGTTAAGTGTATTTGGGTAATATATTCAATTATGTTCCACTAAGTTGGTTCAAATATCTATGGGGATTCAAGTTTTATTGGGTTAAAGTTTATTTTTGGGAAAATAATGTTTTTAAAAGCAAGGAAAATCACATGATCTACAAGAAAGACTTTTCTACAAGTTATTCAAATTTTTCTTTGGAATATAGAAGACACGATTTAGATATGCAAGGAATTGTCTGATTAATATTTGTCCATATAAGGAATTCAAAAATTATAGAAGATACGATCCTATTTTCATGTGAACAGTACCGAAAGTTAAAATTCGTCAACAACGTCTCAAATCAAATTAAAAATTCAAGATTAAGATTATCATCTCAGCTGTTGGATACTCAACCTTATCCATTGGAGCAAAACACGAGATAACAACAAGATAACAACTCATTCAAATTTTGCAGTTGAAGAAGACTAAAACAAGCTGATCCTATTTTAAAATCACGCATAATATCAAGAACCAAGCTTATCTACTTAAAGTCCTAGCCATTACAAGAAACAAGGATAAGTATATGTGCACAAAAACAAAGAAGCAAAACATAATCACATGACAAGCAAAAAACAAACAGAGAACATGAATTTCCTTCTTCAGTTGTGCAAATTACTGTCACTTTAATTGTTCTTATTTGTTTGAAATTTTGAGGATTCACATTCTATTTCCTCTGATCTAGATATGTTCACCTTGTGTGAGATTGAGAGTTACAAGTAGGCTCAGTAGATTGATTATTAACTTAAGGAGAAGTTTGGATAATCAAGTTGAGTGCATTATAGCCAAGTGCTTTAGCAAAGACAACTTGTAAATTGATTCTTGGATATGGTGGAACATCCTGGTATGGAATACTGGGTCCTTGGCTTGGTGCTGGAAGAGATGACTGATGCTCAAGATGGAACCTCTATAAATCGATTTTGCATTCTCTTCTCTCTTATCTCTCTTTAATTCGTGCTTATTTACTTATTTTGCTTAGCTGTGCTTGACGCTTAGAAGTAGATCAAAGAGTAAGTGGAATATATTTTCTTAAGTAGAGAGTATATTAGAAAGTAAAACTGAGAATTTAACTTTGAATTTATTGTTTAATCTTTCATGGATTTAAGTGACTTTGATTAATTCGAATTTTGTTTAAAGATTTAACTTATTAAGTTTATTTTTCTGAAGAAAGTTTTTAAAGCCATTAAAGTTGAGTAATTAAGTAGTGTGAATTTGTTTGAAATTTTGAAAAGTAAAATTTTATTAATAACCATTTCACTCCTCTCTTGGTTATTCTTTTGGGATCAACAACATCAGTTTCCTAATAACATAGGGCAACTTAATATCGTCATCACCCTCTTTAGAATAATCTTTTCCTCCACAAGGTTTACAATAAACCTCTTCCCCTTCATCGCGCTCTACTATATTCATGCTCTTTCTATTTAGACACTCATTAGACCTGTGCCATAGTTGATTGCAACAGAGCACTTACAAAGATAGGTTTGGCATAAGGGTTATTCTGCCTCTAGGGTTCTCTAGCCTCTATGGGCTTCTTGCCAACTGCCTTTTCAGCCTTCTTCTCAATACTCTCACTAGGCTTTTTTACTATGCCTTTATTTTTCTCATATACCGCCTTACTACTACCAGCACCCTCAACTCCATAACCGTTTCTACTACTTATAAATTTGGTGCTCTACTCTTACAATATAAATTTAGCCTTAAGTGTCATGTTATTTGCTTCATTCAAAGTCCTCGACACAATAACCCCAATTCTGTCCCTGATCTCCAACTTCAGACCATCCACATATTATGCTACCTGTTGGCTTTCACTTTCTTAGAGATCTTTATGTTCAGCAAGTCTCATAAACTCAATAATGTAATCATGGACTGAATGTATTCCTTGTCGATCGGTTAGAAAAGTATTTACTCATAATCAGGTGACAAGAAATCTCTTTACAATAGTTGTTTTATATGAAGCCATGTCCATATAGGCTGTTTATCCTCTCTCTGCCTTCTATTATATGACCTCTCCCACTAAGAAAAGGCTCCCCCCTTCAAACTACACGTAACCAACATCACTCTGCGCTCCTCTAGAATCTCCATATAATCAAAGAATCTGTATATTTCTGCTAGTCAGTCTAGAAGTTCCTTAATATTGAGATTGCTATTGAAGCTGGAGATATCTACCTTCAGGCGAAAATCACCGTCGTTGCCCTAGTCATACCCATGATAATTCCTTCGATACCTACCTCCACCTTCATTGTCTCGTCTCCGCGGTTTCTCTCTTCATACAAGATTTCATTCTCCTTAATGGAGTCTTCATTTAAAATATGTGTCCATGGAGTTGTAGCTACATGCCAATTAATCGAACCATCGTAATCATCCCTTGCCCATGGTCGTCTCCTAACAATATCCTTGTCTTTGTTGGCATCTATTGCCATTGTGTCAAAATGCTCAATCAAATCCTCAAGACACTGTTCTACTAATCGGATTCTTTGATCTATGGCATCGATTATCGCTTCAGCAATTGATTGTTCAGTTCCTTGGACTCCCGCACTATGATCACAGTCAAGAATGTGACCACCATCAACATTGTCAGTAGTTGCCATCTTCACAAGAGTTTACCTTACTCCAATACCAATCTAACGTAGTATGAAAGCATAAAGAATAGATATCAACTCATCGAATGATTTCTAAAACACAATTGATTATTAAACAAGCAATTTCCAAGAGAAATCTTTCTAAATATGGTTTCAAAGTGTATAAAAATATGAGTTACCTTTTCAAAAGCCATAAAAGACTATTTATAGTCTCAAGAAATAGGAAGGAAAACAATACAAATAAACTAAAACCACATGAGAAAAACACTGCTAGCCTTGATTTGTACGTCCAAAGCCTAGATTCTATGTTGACGGTGTACATGTTACGCTGGTCCTATGTTGACAGTCTTTGGGCCAACTTTGGATTTGCACTGCATTTAGTGTATTTATTACATTGGTACTATGCCAGCGACCTTAAACTCAACACCAATGGCCTTGGACATTGTATCGACAGCTTTGGAGGTCGGCCTTGGACTGGGTGCTGTGCATTAGACTTATCCATTTTGGCATATAAGAATGTAAAGAAACAAAAAGATCAACTCAAGTCAGCACAACCTTCTATAACATATTATTTGAACCCACTCCTAATCCTCATTTCACATCCAACAAGGAAAGGAATATTCAATTCTAATTATTTTCTCCCCAGACAATCACAGTACTAGCAAAAGGAACGATTGACCTAGCACGACAACCTTTCGTATGGCTGTAGAACTAAAAAGACCTTAAAGAAAAAGGAGTATGCAGTCCCAAGTATACTATCTTTATTGTGTCTCTATGAATAAAAATCTAACATGTATCAAATAAATTTTAAAAGTAAAATAATCCTTAAAATATATATAGAGCACTTCATAACACGTAATAGGTACTTATTCATGGCAATACAATGGGAATAGTAAGCTTGGGATAACGAATTTTGATCTGACCTTAAACATCAGTAGCCTCAATGAGTAAGCATTCAGTAAATATGAGTAACCTAGTATCTGAGCCAATAATAATAAATAATAATAATAAATTTTTTCTACTTTCAACAACGCTATATAATTGATCTAACTATAATATTGTAATAAATGATATATATAATAAGATTTTATAATGCAACATATTAAATATGATACAAATATCAAATATATATTATTTAAATATGTAATTCAATATATTTAGAATCTTTATAGAATATGTGATTAAAACTAAATATGACATTCCCATCGAAATGTTAAGAACCTTAATCACTAGGTGGGAAATGGACCATGGCTTAAATGTACAAATACAATTAGATAATAATTTAAATATTTCTAAATCGTAAATTAATCCATAGCTGCTTCCTTAAATTTCCTCACAATTAACACCCAAAGTCCCACATCGAAGAATCCCCAAGACCTCTGTCTTTCACAAAAGAACACACCAACACCATCTTCTCTGTCTTTCATTGCCACTTATACCAACAACACGACAACAACAACATCACCAACATCTAGTTCTTTCCGTTGCTTCATCGACTCCAATGACGACACAGACACCATCACCACGTCACCATAAATCACGTCCCTGCCATGGTCACCGACATAGCTATATACGACACCACGGATAATCACTTCATGTCCCTCCTTTCCGCCAGCTGCTAGGAGAAAACTTTAACACCATGTTTTGATTTTAAAGTTTATTCTAAAGTGTGAGTTAGGCGTAAACAAGCAAGGTAAATGCCAACTTCAATGGGTTAATTTGAAGGTTAATTTACTAATAACATGAATTATGTGAGGAAACCCTTTTGTAACTTCATATAGGTTTTGATCCATGCAAGCTTCGGGTATTTCCAACCACAACTCGTGTCCTACCTTCTTACGTGGTTAAGTAGCTACACTTGTGATTTAATTTGAAGGACTACTAGCTACGTATGCTGAGGGTTTTGGTCAACTGAATACTAATAGGAACCATATAATAACTCAATTAGAAGAGTTAAAAAGGAAATAATAAATAAATAAAATTAAATAAAAATAGACATGCTTATTCTCACGTATTATTCATGTTAATGTCAGATAAGTGGGTTAATAGTCTTACAATCTATTGGCATTTTCCTTGATCTCTTAAATGAGAGATCTTAGATTCAAATCCTCGTCCCCTATTGTAATGAATATATATATATATATATATACACATGAGTGAAAAAATCAAAACATTAATGTTATTAAGCATGCAAAAGGAGAAGAACATGATAAACATTAATTACTAATTTACCTAATTGAAAGTATACTTACTTTTTCAAGTTTTATTAAATTATACATAATGACACTATCGGTGCAATGTGTCTTAGGCTCTATTTGTTTTAAGGAAAACGTTTTGTAGTTAGAAAAGTGTTTTACATAAATTTTTTTTTCTGAAAATACATGTTTTCATGTGTTTGGTTGTATTTACAAAGATATGTCAAAAATTTTTTTCGATTTTTAACCTACTAATACTATGTAGCACGTTGTCATATATAAATAATTTATTATTAGCAAATTTTATAAGTACATTCTATATGATTTATACAATTTATTTGTATATCATTCTATAAATAATTTTTTTTTTTACCATTTATCATTTTTGGAAATTTATGATAAGAGTCCATCTTTGAATAGTTATTTTGATATGTGTTGTCTCAAAAATTAATTTTATATTTTTACACTTCGCGCGCCTAATCTCCCCGGATTATTACACATTCATGCAGTTACAAAATTGTCAAAACCACTTACGTAGGGACAGTAAAATAAAAGACAGACAGAGACCGTATCATTTTGTCCATCCGGTCCTTTTCGACAACTTCTAGTCTCTTGTCACGGTTTCAGTTTACTGCATGCAAGCGCAATCCCACTCTCTTCTTTTTCACGCATTGATAACAGGAAGAGAGATTAATCACTGTCACCTTCCCTATCTTCACATCAACGGCGGGCTCTTTGTTATACGCACGTGTATCGATCAAGGTTGCACTATGGGAAACTACTATGAACCCGTTGGTGTGAATGTGAAGGATGACAAAAACCAAGGGATTGCACTTGCTAACCTAAACACAACACCAACAACAATAATGCAGACAACGATACTAAGGAGTTGGTGTTAATCGTGGACGAGGATGGTCGTGTTGATGTGACAAAAAGTTGTTGGTCTCTAGTATTGGTTTTGATCGTTTTAAGGACAATGGAGACGTACAAGGACAAGTGTTGACAAAGAACCACCACCCTCGCTCACGCCGTGTTGCCTCTCTTGATGTCTTTCGTGGTCTCACTGTCTCTGTATTGTCCTAGACTTACATGGTTATGATTTATATAACATGTTGATACGATAAAGATGAGTGTATGTAATTTGATTCTACTAATCAATAGTCTCTTTGATGGACCACTGCAATGTGATTGATATTGTATTTATAAATTGAAACTGTCAAAAGCCGGGTATGTGGTTATGATCGGCCAAATAAAAATACTAGTGGAAGTTATAAGAAAGTTTCCCTGTCTGTAAATGATATCTTTTGGAGGAAGAAAGTCCCCAACAGGACACCGTATAAAGACCAAACACAAGATAATCCAATGGGCAGGATTATTGTGCTTGTCCTATATACTAGTGTAGATGCACACTTAATTGTCAAAATGGTTCGGATAATCATTTCTCATAATGATCAGATCGTCCCAAATGGTATTAGAACCATTTGTCGAACTTGCTAGGTCTATAGGTGATGGAGTCTAATATAAGTTGTGTGTGTGCTGGGGGATCTTGGAAACAACTTGATAAGTCTGGAATTATCCAAGTTTTATGTGATGGTGGGATGAGAATTTGTCTAGGAGTTAGTAGCAGTAAAATAGATTTGCTTTTTGACTGTTTCATGGGATGACTAACAGTGTACATATGAGAATTATGATCATACCCCTTTTTTTTCTTTTAAATTTGCAGTTGATGATTCTTGTGGATGATGCTGGAGGATCTTCCCAGCAATCAATCACTCCCCTTGGGATGGTGTCACTTTAGCAGATTTTGTGGTGCCTTTTTTCCTTTTCACGGTTGGAGTTTCTGTTGCATTGGCATATAAGGCATGCGTATGATTCATCATAAAGATTTCTAGTTTTTTACTTTAGAAATTTAGGATTTTAAAAAAAATTTATGCCCTACTACATTGTTCTGTTCTTAGAATCTGCCCAAGTCTATTGCAACAAGGAAATCTGCTCTTCGGGCTCTCAAGTTGCTGATATTAGGTCTCTTCCTGCAAGGTAAATAAATTTTTCATTTGGATTTAGCTTGTTTTTTGGTCTTTTTAAGAATGCAATAGCGATCATATGGTATGACACTATCTATTATGTACATGCTTTTCATTCATAGGATTTAAAACTGTATGGGGTAAAATCATTGTTTTTCGATGTCTTTTCTTCAATGCAGGGGGATTTTTTCATCACCTTAACGATTTAAGTTATGGAGTTGATCTTACAGAGATCAGATGGATGGGGGTGTTACAGGTGCATTAGTATATCTTATCAATGGAAAGGTTTCTGTAGGACCATTACATATTTTATATTCAGATATCATTTTCTCTTGTGGATTGAATTTTAGCACCAGAGTTATAAAGCAGATGTCAAACTAGGATTGCCATAAGAGATCAACTTTACATTTAAAGTGAAAAGGATAAGAAAGAGATCACCATGCTAGAAATAGACTGATTGAAATCGCACTTTTTTCCTCTTTTAAAGTTACTTTAGCACCTCTTCTTCACAAACTTGACTTTGAGTGCATCCTTGTCATAACTATTTGCAACTTAGATAGAAAGGCAATGTATATTATGGAATACCGAGGTCTTGCTATTGACAGAATAATTTGTATATTTTCTTTAGCGAATTGCTATAGCATTCCTACTGACTGCACTATGTGAGATATGGCTCAGACGAGATGATAAAGTGACTTCTGGATTGTCACTTGTGAGGAAATATGAAATTCAATGGTAAGCCTTATTTTATTTTTTCTTATGCTCTTCATTTTTATAGATAAATAAATTTAATAATTACTTATGGATAGGAAAATCAAAATCATGGATCACGTTATGTAATAGTATGATTCCTAAACCACCTGTGGGAGTGTTGTATTTATATTGATGAACTCAAAATGCTTGTTAAGATCATCACTTGGTTTTGCCGAAAAGCTCCAGCAACCTACTGGATTAGCCATTGAATATAACTTGTATGTTGGTCAGTTTGTCCTGTAGAGAAAGCTTTAAAAATTCTAAAAAGTAAAAGTACATGTAACATTTGAAATCTTCAATGAGGCAGAATTCTTTTTATTTTGATTAAGATTGTCTATAGAGAACTGCGTCACATTTGTGATACATTGTGGTCAGGCTATTAGTAGCAGTACTTACAACGGTTTATCTCTCACTTCTGTATGGTTTGTATGTTCCGGATTGGGAGTATGCAGTTTTCAAAAATAACTCTTCCACACCAGCAAGTTTTAAAGTGAGCTTTGTCTAGTATTTGTTTCCACTTTGGTGAGTTCTGAATTTGTTGGTGAATTTTGATGAATATCTTTGTACAACTCTGCATGTCTTTTAAGGTTAAATGCGGTATGAGAGGAGATACCGGGCCAGCTTGTAATGCCATTGCACTAATTGATCGAAACATATTGGGGATTCATCATTTGTATAAAAGCCAACATACTTACGGACAAAGGTGGTTTCCTTGTAAACTATTTTATTGTTTCCTCTTACTAAATTCTCATCTGTGTGTTAATTTGCTTGTTTCACCACCTCCAGCAAATGCAGCACAAAGTCCCCAAACTACGGCCCTCTTCCTCCAATGCCCCTTCATGGTGTGAAGCACCATTTGATCCTGAAGGACTGTTGAGGTTCACCATCAACATTTCTGAATGGTTATGTATGTCGTGTGGTTGTATGATATGCATGAGCCTGCACTTGTGTGCTATCATGTGGATGGTTCAAATTTTGCATGTGTAACTCATAGGTGTTTGTGCTAATATTTGTTTGATGTATAACATGGGAGGCTCATGCACGGAGAGTGCATGTGCTAATTTATTTTATTCACAGAAGTAACAATTGGATACCATTGCCTGTTTGCATTGCAGCACAATGATGGCTATTGTCACTACCTTGTTGGGATTGCATCATGGTCACATCATCGTTCATTTTAAGGTGGGATTAATATCGTATTAAATGCAAATCATTCTTCTTTCTCTTTTCTTAAGAAATAGATCATGCAGGATCACCGAGTTAGAATCTCATACTGGTTTATCACAGCTGGAAGCCTCTTGTCTATGGCATGCTTTTAAACTACAGTGGTATGGCTTCAAAATTGGTCTTAAGTTTTGATCATCTTGCATTTTGTGTATTAAAAATTAGCTAATTTTAGAAATGCTTTTGCTACAGGAATGCATTTGAACAAGGCGTTGTACTCTTTAAGCTACACTTGTGTCACTGCTGGTGCAGCTGGCCTCATCCATGCTGTTATTTATATCCTGGTAAGATATTCACTTACAACCTTTGTTGATTTATTCAACAAACCAATTCTTTTTACGATTTCGATCACACATCAGACTTGCACATGCAAGCTAAATTATTAATCTTTTCTTTGATCTTTTCTATAGGTCGATGTTTACAGGTTTAGACGTATGACATTGGTACTAGAAAGGGTTGGAATGCATGCTTTATTGGTATATGTTTTGGTTGCATGCAACATCTGGTTGTTGCTACTACAAGGATTCTACTGGAAGGAACCTCAGAATAACATTGTGAGACTCATTATACTATGATTGCTCTGGACATTGCCCAAGCCACCTGCTAAGTTTAATTTTAATTAATCTAACCATCCATCTTTTCCTAAGTTGAAGCTTGTTGGGGTTTCAAAATAGTTGCTGTACCAGAGGGAGGGAGTTCCGGTTCTGTAAATGTAATAACTGGTTATCTGAATGCATGTTAGGTATGAGTTCTCTCTCTCTGTTTCAGCATCTCTTGGTAATGAGAGGTAGTCCGTATATTTTTGTATACAGATCCAATTGTAAGATGATCATATCTATACTATTATTATGTCAATTCTTTGTAATCTGTGTCAAAAAATACTTAGCATAGATTTTTAGCAGTTACTACTATCATGTCAAATACATGGCATCATGTCAAATACATGGCATAAGGTTTTTAGAGTTACTCATTTATGTTTTTCGACCGTCAATTACACATTTATCATTGTCTTCTTTTTGAATTATCCACTCTTTTCTCCTCTCTCTCCCTCCCTCCCTCCTCTCTCTCTCTCTCTCTCTCTCTCGTCCCTTTCTTCTTCATTTGATGGACTCCTCCTATACTCCATTACTTCAACCCTCTCGCTAGTGAATACCTTGCTAGTATCCTCTCCACGAGGATCCATTCTCTCAAAGTTTGTATCGAGACCAAAACCAAGGTGCATATATCAATATTTCCTCCTTTTTCTTTTCCTTTATGTTTGATAAAGTTGGTTAAACTACATGGTAAACGAGTTATGTAATTAGATCAAGATTGTATGTGTTTTTTAAGGGTTGTTATCATGTAATTTTTACGTTTCTTGGATATGGTTATAGTAACACAACGGTAAATCATGATAAGTCACGAATTTTAAAGGTTGATGATGATCGGAGGCGATAGCTATAGCCAGTAGTTGAGTAACAGGGACATTCAATTGGAAGAAGAATGAATTTTCATTAGAAAAAAAAATGAACAAGACTATATGTTTTTATTTATCTTTTCAAGATTGTATGTGTATTTTTTAAGGGTTGTTATCATGTAATTTTTATGTTTCTTGGATATAGTTATAGTAACACGACAGTAGACTGTGATAAGTCACGAATTTTAAAAGTAGATGATGATCGAAGGTGATAGCTACGCCCAATAGTTGAATAACAGGGACATTCGATTGGAAGAAGAATGAATGTTCATTGGGAAAAATTGAAGAAGACTGCATATTTTTATTTATTTTTCCAAGATTGTATGTGTGTTTTTTAAGGGTTGCTATAATGTAATTTTTACGTTTTTTGGATATGGTTATAGCAACATGATGGTAGACTACGATAAATCATAAATTTTAGAGGTAGATGATGATCAGAGGTGATAGCCACAGCCATTAGTTGATTAACAGAGACAATCGATTGGAAGAAGAATGAATTTTCATTAGGAAAAAAAATTAACAAGACTATATATTTTTATTTATTTTTTCAAAATTGTATGTGTGCTTTTTAAGGGTTGTTATCATGTAATTTTTATATTTCTTGGATATAGTTATAGTAACACGACGGTTGACTATGATAAGTTGCAAATTTTAGAGGTAGATGATGATCGGAGGTGATAACTATGACCAATAGTTGAATAACACGAACATTCAATTGGAAGAAGAATGACTTTTCATCGGGAAAAAAATGAACAAGACTACAAGAAAAACCCTTTAAAGAAAATTTTTTACAGCATTGTTATATTTGCTTATGATTGATGATATATTGGTTAAGGTTTTCCCTTTTTATTGCTTGGTGTTGTTATTTACCATTAGAGGTAACTCCTTTCTCCATGCAAAATACATATATTTTTTAATTTTAACTAGAAGTGATACATGGCTTTATATTAAGGTCATAAAAACTAGCTTTTACCTTCTACTTAATTCTTTTTTTTTTCTTTTTTCTTTTTTGACTTTTACCATCAACTTAAAGTAAATTGATTGTTTGTTAAAATTCAATCTAAGTATATAAGAAGTTTAATAATTAACTAAAATCAATTGTATTTATTATGAGCTACACAAAAGGAGGGGGCAAAGGAAAAAAATATTACTACTTTTAAAAAAATTACAAAATTGCCATCTGAATCAAAATAATTTCAATTTTAGGCAACTTGACCTGGTCTCTTGAAGAGACGAGGTCGTTGGTGCCTGACCTCGTCTCTTCGAGAGATGATGTCACTTTTGCAGTTTATACCTTGTATCTTCAAGAGATAAGATCAGGTCTAATATGACCTTGTCTCTTCAAGAGACAAGGTCAGACGTAATATTACCTCGTCTCTTGAAGAGACAAGGTCAGCGTAATATGACATCGTCTCTTGAAGAGATGAGGTCCGGCAAAATTGTTCCATTCCTCATTTGTTCCTTGGAAAACAGATTCTTTTTTACATTTATAACAAAACCTGTCAAAATCAGATAAAAATAACTATATAAGCAATTAGCCATCCTCCAACATGGCTAAACAACTTCCAAACTTCAATAGTATTCCAAAACTCAATCCAACCAAATGTAGTCCCAATCCCAAATCATTCAACCACAAATGTATTGTCAAACTTTTCATCATAAACATAATATAAAACTCAGAAAAAACATAATATGATATCAATGACCGATTGTTTGTTTTCATCAAATGTACAAGAGAAAAGGAATACAGTAATCATAAAATACTAAGAATCTATATCCAACAATCAAAAAATGAGAAAATCTACTATCTACTACTGGTGGTGTCTGACCCGCCTCTCTCGTCCCCGTCTCACAAAGGTCCGAACGAATGGTGTACGCTGATGAGGATGCTGTGTAGATGGATCAATTTGTGTAACTGTGTCGTCCTCATCTCCACCAGCACCACTGTATGGATGAAATGGGATGGGGTCTGGCTACACCTGTGTGAGTCCCTCCCCCATATCACGCGATGGTGATGTCGCCTCCTCTGCGGATCTAAGGGGGTATGGAACTCTGTGTATGATGAACCTGGCATAGGAGTGTCCAACAGATGTGTATGTGATGATGATAATGAGTCAGCCTTGTGATGAAGGAATTGGGAAGAGCCAGGCTGATCAAATAAAGGTATGTGGGACGGCTCAGGCTCGTCCATGATCTGTATATCTCGGGCACGGCCTCGTTCCTGACCCTGTCCCTGCCCACGCCTCTCTCTATGTGGACATCGTCTCTGAACTGCCTGAGGCTATGGGTCATCAGATGCTGCTGGTGGTGCTGGTAGCAGTGGATCATTTAAATTGAGTCCCATGAACTCATCAACTATACGATAGACATCTCGTGCAGTGGAAGGAGTAATCTCTAGAGGCATGTGTGGGATTATAAATGAAATTTGCCTGCAAGCAACAGAAAAATGTATATCAGTGAGTAACAAAAACATAGTACATTTTCTTATACAGCTTATCGAGTCAGTGACCTTACCATATAGAGTATGATAACCCATGTTTGATTGATCCACTATCGAGTGATCGTGTGGTACCACTGGAAATAATCATCAGATGTACCAGTAGGCATATATGGTATCTCAACAATACGATCACACTGACCATCCCACTCAGCTATCCACCTAGCGTGCTTCTCCTGCCAGTTCCACTCGGAACACCCCCGCATGTCAATCTCATGTAGGGCTCTCATGTCGTCAGGTGGGTGTGAGATCCCCTGGAGCCACCAAACTGTTTGAGTACTTTGTCTGGGTAGTAGTGCTCAACTAGATGGAAGCACACCAATGGGATCCGTGCACGCCAAATGTCGCTGCTCGCCTAGCAGTATGGAGGAAAGGAGTCCATGATGGGACTGTAAGGGTCCCACACAACCTGTTGAAGGGGAAAAAGTACACTACCAATTAACAAAAATATCAAAACGTTGCAATTTGAAGGGAACAACACATTGCTAATCAATTTGAAGGAAAAAAAGGCAAAGAAAATCATACTTGGTGCTTGATCTGTCGATCTAAAGATGCCCGATACTCAATCAACAAGTGGGTGGATATACTGGTCCCATCAAAAGTCGTACCCCAATGGCTGATGAGTGGGCACCCCGCTGTAACTGCTGTAACCTATCGACGAATCGGGGGGATATGGGGGAAGTGCTCCCATGCCTATATCTGCAGGACAACCAAGGGTCCTGCAATATCCCCAGTGTCCACATAGGAAGCTAAGCATAGCTACCTGTACAACCATACTAAACAAGCTGCTCTCCACACATGCTGTCTTGCCTTCTCCAAGTCCTGAAGTAACTTTAGATACATCAGGTGGACGTAATTTGATGACTTGTCCACAAATATGAATCCACCCTACAGTAACAAGATATACGCCCTAGCATAGTGTCTGATCATGACATCATCTGCAAAATCTAGTAGCACTCTGAAGTGGGTGTCTAACCACGACATCTTTAGATGACTACCATCCATATCCATCTCGAGCACGGGTTGGAGTCCTAACAGCTCCTCACATAATCCAATCCAATCCATCCGAGTCGTGCCTATAACAGTATCACCATCTACAGATAGGTCAATGAGGACAGCAACATCCTCCAATGTAATTGACCACTCTCCCGTGGTCATATGGAAGGTATGGGTCTCCGGCTGCCATCTCTCCACCAAAGTCATGATGAGGTGTCAATCCAGCTGAACAAATGGCATATGGGCCGCTCCAATGAAACCCACCTGAGACAGGAATGTCACTAAGCAGTCGTCTACCTGTGCAGGTACGCCATGCTGTTGCCTCAACTTTGCCTCTCTATGGCGACAATGCAAAACCACATGCTCCTGCAGTAAAGTCCACAAATCTATAAGAAACATAAATTACTTGTTATAAGGAATGGATTGCAAAATAAACTTACCTGCCTCTCTTAGGCTAGTTTCGACCTATGAGCATGCTGATCCGTAAGTAATGAGCTATCTATCGGTTCGGGATCCATCTATAATGGAGAAACAAAAAGATATTGTTAGTAGAGGCATACGTAGATTAAAACAAGCAGAGCAATCATAAGATGAAAGCATGTCACATTAGTACAGCAGAACAAAGCATATGAGAACAAAGAATTACCACTACGACTAGACTGGGCCATTACTGTTCCACTAGACAACCCCCTATTTGGCTAACTTTAAATGTTATGCCCGGACTGCCCACATGAATCACATGAGTAACCTCATAGGCTCTCTTGAATATCCATCTCATTTTGGAAGCGTTTTTCCTTAAGCCTACCCCTTCTCCTAATAAGTTGTGGTATAGGGTGTCATTTCGCTATATCCAAACGAATCCGATTTGCCTTATCGGCTGCAGGTATAAAGGAACGGCCATACACCCTAAGCTGGTTGTCCTACCTGTACCACTGTCTTACGTGGGCAAAAAAATCCATGTGCAGTATATCCATTACTGCCATTGCATGTGAGCATGGAATTCTGTATGTCCGCCACTTGTTACAAGTACATCTGCATGCTCTCAACTCCACTTTTTGTATGTGGTCTCCCTTCTGACCATACATGGTAGGGCGCGGAGCAGTTATAACCTCGAATATTTATTCCTGATAGTCGAAACAGGTAACTCTATGGGAACTTGAGATGTTGTTGCATCACTCAAACTTTGTTGCAGCATATTTAGTGAACAACTTACTCGTACTCATTGCCTTGCTCGCTTCACTCCTTTGCTTATTAAATATAGAGTTACAATTGTAAAAGGTTTTCTTCACCAATGTTGCTACGGGTAAGCATCGAGCATTCTTTATAACAGAATTGTAACTTTCGGCCATGTTCATTGTACCAATTTCAAATCTTACTCATTCATCATACGATAAAGTCCACATACATTGAGGCAACTCGCAAAAAATATCGTGATGTCCAAGGACCGCTTTGAAGTGTTGCATTGAATTATCCATGGAACTTTCTACTTTGGGTTTGGTATGCTGCTTTTCTTACTATTTCCTTACATTCCTTACTTTTGGCCTTCGAATTGAAGTTGCTGGCAACATGCCAAATACACCAGTGCTAAAGCCAACCTCTAGGCCATACAACATTCTCACCTTCTACCGCACTCTTAATACCAGCATGCCGGTTCGATATCAAGCAGATGTTGGATCGGTTTTTGATAACATGTTCCAACACTTTCGTAAGGAACCAATTCCATATGTTCACTTTCTCCTCATCAACAAGAAGATATGCCAATGAAACTATATGATTTGCCCCATCTACTGCCATTGCAATAAGCAGTTTGTGATTGTACTTGCCATATAAGAAGGTACCATCAACTGTAATCACGAGTCTGCAATGAATTAACGAATATAAGTTAGTTAGTAGACATCAACCATACATAAATAAATTCAATCATGCTTACAAAACATACCTGCAATACTGGAAAGCTTTGATGCAAGAACCAAATGCCCAAAAAAACTTGTCTAGAAACACGTGTCCTGTGGTATCTAAATCAACGGTTCACCACTCAAGCTTTGTTTCTAGATTTGCCTCTGTTATTACATTAAGTAAATGAGGGAGCTCCACATATGAATCTTCCCAACTTCCATACACCTGCTCAATAGCTTTTCTCTTTGCCTCTTAAATTCTCTTTTTATGAACATGATACCTGAACTGTTTTAAGATATTCAATTGGAGGTCCTTATCCCTCACATCTGAAGAATTACGGATCTCTAATATGATGCTCCTGGATATGCTGGTGGAATCCAACTGAGAGTGATCCTATCCAATGATTTCATCCAAGCAGGTGTGGGGTCCTTCATACTTAATGATGTGAGACCACCCATCATGTTTCTTATAACTGCCTTTGAGTCTCCATTTACAACCTCTGTTATAAGTATCAGTACATTTAACTGCCTATGATTTTAGGTCCAAGTCCACCACCTTGAAATTGTAATGGTTCATTATGTACCACATTTTAACTGCTCGTATGAGATGATCTTTTGTCTCAAATCGCATCCCGACCTTGAATTCATCACTGAAGCTCCAATTCCCAGCACTCATTTTTTGCTCATCATCATATGCAGCATAACCACTACCAACTTCAGCATTGAGAAAGGGTACTGGCACTGAGCCCCCTACTGCATCAACGTCAGTTGGAGCAATAAAGCGATGCCAATCATTTCTCCTTAGTTGTACCCCGAGAAAAGCATACTATTAGGGAAAAGCTTCGATATTATGATTTCCATCATCATCATAGTCGTCACTTGATTCACTTGCCGAGGAGTCTTGCATGACATATGTATCATGACCACCTATCAAGGTGGGTGCACATATTTTCACTTGTGCGCTGCCTATTGTCTAAACTAGAGTGAACTTTGAGTCTACCAACCCATCGCTCCCAATATTTCTATCATTGTCCATTTCCCCTGCAGGTGCCTGTGACAATACATTTTTGAATATCTGTACGTAAACAGTCACTGACCCTTCTATATACACCAACATCTCCTGTGCAGCATCATCATCGGTCACTGGAATAATATCATAACGTAGCGTCATATCTCCAATAGCTACCCTATGATATAGATCTACCCGATGTGTACACCTATTTACCTTCAATCTATTGCAAATGATGTCCAGCATTTGCTTAAATGTAGAGTTCCTACTAACACTGACCACAGCTATTGGTTGCTTATCATAACCAAAACCATCCTTCCCTTGCACACTATTGCCATGAGCGTATAAAACAAACCTCGCCTTATCCATTTTCTCACCAACACTGCCATCTCATAAAAAATAACTTGAATGCATGAAATTTGCAACATCACACTTATGAATTGAACTCCCCTAATATTTAACATAACTTCTAATGCTATTATATATAACCCGGTCTTCTAATAGTATATTGACATGGTGTATGAACAAAATCAGCAAAAGAAGTGAATGATATGGCTTTATTTTTAAAATTAAAATTAACATTAAAAATTTCTAATCTACTTTATTTGTATGACTTTATATAAAGTTAATTTCTCCTTTCACGTAAAATTTTAAATGTTGATTTCTATCGCTAATTTATAATCTAATTTATATAAAATTAAAATTACTAATTTCTAATAAATTATAATTTTAAATGTTGATTTCTGTTATAAATTACTAATTTCTAATAAATTATAAATTATAAAAATTTCTAATAAATTATACTTTATTTGTATCACTTTATATAAATTATAATTTTAAATGTTGAATTCTATTACGTAAGATTTTTTCTATTTTTTAACAAATCTATCTATCATATTAAATTCCCATAATTAATATATAAACACATAGACATATAAAAAAAATTGAACTTTGCGTACAACAACCAATATGCGCACAATTCACACAACCAATATTCGAAAAATAACATCGATAATTAAAAAAAAATTGCAAAATTTCGTAATCTTACAACAACCAATATTCCCACAACACATACAATGAATATTTAATAATGTAGCATCTATAATTCAACAAAAAATTCGAAAATTGCGGACTCATACCATAAATTGTCGCCGTTTGTTGTTCTCTTCCTTTCTTACGCCAACGCCACTCCTCTCCACCAAATTGCTTCTTCCTCAACGTCGGGTGATCCAAAATCACTAATAAACGGAGCTAAGTGCGCTCAATCGACTCGAAATTGGGAATTGGAGTTAGGGTTTTCGAAGTGCAAATGGCGGAGAAAGAAGGAATGGGGAAGGAGGAGGTCTGTCGAGGGTTTTAGGTTCGCAGACACCATCTCTTGAAGAAACGAGATCAGTTACTAATGACCTCGTCTCTTCAAGAGACGAGGTAGGACGCGGCACAACCTCGTCTCTTGAAGAGACGAGATCATATTAGACCTAACCTCGTCTCTTAAAAAGACGAGGTATAAACTGCGAAGGTAACCTCGTCTCTTGAATAGACGAGGTCAGGCATTAACAATCTCGTCTCTTCAAGAGACAAGAGCAAGTTATTTAAAATCGGGAATATTTTGATCCTTATGGCAAATTTGTAATTTTAAAAAAACAGTAATATTTTTCTCCTTTCCCCTAGAAAAAGGCATGCAGTATCTAAAGTACCTTTAAACCTTATTTAGATAAATTAATGTGAAGTGAAAACCCCTTCTAAAAAAAATTCTACACATTCTAATAATTTTGCAAAATGTTGTGCTCGAAAGAGTTACGGCCTTTTTTTCTAATTGTTTCAAAACACTTCAACCATTCCAATCAAGTAAATTTGTGATAAAGGTTGTATTGGTTTATTACTTGAGAAGAGTTAATTTTTTAAAAGGATGCTCAGAATAATATATTGTTTTGCTTTTCATGTTTTGATGGTCTTATGCATCCCAATTTCATGTTATAATAAGCTTATGCATGGAATTGGAGTTTATTGGAGTCCAAAACCTTTTGGATTCCATTCCACTTGGGATAATCTCAATTCATTAGGCTACTTCTAATGTAAGTGGAAAAAAAAAAGGTAAACTAAGAAAATACAATTTTTCAATTGCAAGGGAATTGATAAAAATGTTTTCACTTTTCATATTTAGTCAGATTTAAAATAATAATTGCCATAAACAGAATTTATGAAAGTTCATATATCCAATGACATATACGTTAAAACTAAGAGGGAAAATAGGACATCATCAACCAAGTTTATAATTTATTAACATCTCTCATTTAACTTGCAGGCACATCTCCACTTCCTCCATGAAGTAGATCATACCCAATTAGCTTAGTTTTCAAAAAAGTGTTTTAGCTTCCTTTTTCAATTTTGATTGTCAATATACTTCTGTGATCGGTTATATAAATTTTTTTCGTAACATTAATAGATGTAATTATAAGTTTTACTATAACTGTTTTTTAATTTTTATACACGCAATGCGGGTATGCTGTCCGCTAGTATTTATAAATAAAAGATATAGCATTGCAAAGGTCTGAACCCAACAAGACACTAGAACAGGGGGCAAAAGGGGACACCTTGTAGCAAAGAACAAGTTGTGCTAAACCAAGAAAACCCATTTTTACACATCCAAATGATATTATGCAAAGGTGATTATGAAATAACTTTTCAACATTCCTATACAAGGTAAGCAATATTGGTTTTACAATGATGGCAGCTCTTCAAAGAAACAAACCCATATTATTGCATATTCCAGTGGCCTCGGACAATGTGAAAATAAAAAATGGCTTTTCTCCAGCTCAATGGTTTCAGGATGTGTGATCGTAGTTAGGGGTGTTCATGGACCGGTTAACCGGTCCGTGACCTTATTTTTTGAACCTAACCGTAATTATCGGTTTTTAAATATCCCGATCCTTAACCGATCCATTATAAACGGTTAACCACCTTAACGGTTAACCGTTTTATTCGGTTAATTTATTCGGTTTTCGGTTTTTAATCATTTAACGTAATGGTTTCAACAAATCAAATTGATAATTTCAAAAAACCTTTTTTTAGCCTTTATCATAAAGTTTTTCTTTAAACTATTATATATATTACTAGAGCTAAAAAAAAGAAAATGAAATTAAGGAAAAGGGGAAAAATGAACATTTGAATGTATCATAATCAATGAAATCAAACTAAATTAATTACCAAATTAACTCCATTAATCATAAGATAATAGTATTTTAAACGAAATTCAAGGAATATTAACATAGGTAAATTATATGTATATAAAAATCATATGTATATATATATAAAATAATTCTTTATATATATAAATTATATATATAATATATTTATAAATACTGAAATGGTTAACCGTTAACCATCGGTTTTTTGTGATTACAAACCGAAACCGAAACCGAAAACCGAAAAAAATAAAAACCGTAATCCTAAACCGAAACCAATGGACCGGTTAACCATATTTTTCGGATTGGTTTTACGGTTTCGGATCGGTTTCTCGGTTTCATCGGTTTTTTTGTACACCCCTAATCGTAGTCAGCAAATATCACGTCAGAATCTACATAGTTTTAATGCCTTAACTATCTGCAAGCGCAATGAGCTGATCAACTACAGAAGGATCCGCCAGTGTGCTAGTGTCTCCAAGCTCATCTAATTGCCTTGAAGCAATTTTCCTCAGAATTCTCCTCATTATTTTCCCACTCCTGGTCTTTGGAAGGCCTGGTGCCCAATGGATTTTATCTGGGGCAGCAAATGCTCCAATCTGAAGAATACCAAAGATATATTAGTTGACCTCAAGCTAAGACTTGCACCAGGTTGCAAAGTGCAAGAAGCATCTACTACAGTCATGCTTTTTGCAGTAATTATGACTTAAAAATTAAGCTCCCAATATGATGAAAAAAAACCAGTGACTATCTGATTTAACACCTGGGATTTTCAAACATGTAGAATCATTTTGCACTTACACATTCGTGGACTTCACTGACATTGAATTTTTTTAATATGAACAAAGAATAAAGACAAACCTGCTTCCGTACAGCAAGTACGAGGCTTTTTCTCAGGTCTTCACTGTATGGCACACCATCTACTAGAGTAACAAATGCATATATGCCCTGTCCTTTAACCTGACAAGGAAGTTCAAAAATTAAATCAGTTACAAGAGAGCATTTCTGGTTTGGTCAATGTACATCACTCTTCAAAATACCGGTCATTATGTCAATATTGAATTTCTCAGAATAACTCTTCAAAACTTCATAATAACACATTAGACTTAAAATCTAGAATCACATTTATATAATTAACATTCTTTCAGCATTCGAGCTCACATCAATACAAAAGGAATTTCTTTCACCTTTATTATGATAAAGAGGGTACATTATGCATTCATTTACTTTCCCAAACTCTATAGTTTAATTGGAAGGAGGGATCAGTCCTGCATAATTACCTCATGTTCCACACCAACCACTGCAGCTTCTGCACACTGGGGATGTGAAACTAGAGCTGATTCAACTTCTGCTGTCCCAATACGATGCCCACTGCACACAATGGCCAGATTAGACAAGACAAGCAAATAAATTACTGTGTGAATGCTTAACTGCTTGAACATATCCATAGGATACATTCATCACATACTAGTTTGAATGTTGGAAAAAAGAAAGGAGCATAGAGAGGTCTAAATGGTACCTGACGTTAATCACGTCATCAACTCTACCAGTCAGCCAATGATATCCATCCTTATCCCTGAAACAAACATTATGCTAATTTAGTAATGATATGGATTGCAGTTGATGTCTTGCATTAAGAGTCACATTACCATAAAATAATTCAAAACTATGCTGCAAATGAAAGAAGCACTACAGTTCTTGGTAATTCAGCATACCTACTGCATCCGTCACCACTGAAATAATATCCAGCAAATGGCTTAAAATATGTGGTTTCATATCTTTCATGATCACCATACAATGTTCTGAAAGCCCCGGGCCACGAGTGTTTCACGCATAGGTACCCACTACACTCACCTTCAATTTCATTTCCCTTCTCATCCACTATGACAGGCTGCAATAAAGCAAAAAGTTAAGACGCGGAGGAAATAGTTGCAAGAAGGAAATCCTAGTCAGAATATATTTCTAAGTGTGGACCTGAATGCCAAAGAAAGGGAAAGTAGCAGAACCGGGTTTTTGGGGCCAGGCACCAGGTAAAGGAGTTATCTGCATGGTAAAACATGGTTAATAAAAGGACAATGGTAGAATTAAGAAAAGCACATGCCAGACGATGTAGTCTGACACATGCAATAGTGCAAAGAAAGGTATATACCATGAATCCACCAGTTTCAGTTTGCCACCATGTATCAGATATAGGGCACCTTGAATCTCCAACGACATTGTAAAACCATCTGAAGAAAATTGAAATCCTTCAGTGGGTAATCAATCATGCTCCTTCTATTGGGAGAAGTAAACGAATAAAAAAGATCGACAAATTTGATATATCTCCAGACCTCCAGGCACTAGGGTTGATTGGTTCACCCACACTTCCAAGGACTCTTAATGACTTGCGTGAATATTTAGTGACATACTGCATAAACCACATCAGACCAAGCCAGTAAATGATCAAAACATCTAACTTGAACTGCCCAACTAAGATTGTACAGAAGTAACGTGAGTACAAGTTCGAAACAATATCACTTATGGGGCTTTAAAACAAGAAAAAGAAAAAGAAAAAGAAAAAGAAAAAGAAAGAGAAAATGGAGTCAAGCCATATGCAAGACCGATGTTTGAAAGAAGAAAATACATCTGGAAAATTCATTAGCAGTGTCATCTCCTAACTTTTATTGTTCAATAACTGTCATCCCATTTTGCTAACAGCACCAAAGAAAGGAACTCAAAAGATAAAAGAAAAGGACATAATTTATTGAAGAAATCTTGCCTCATTGCCATCACGCATGAGAGACCGCACTAACGTTGGGGCAGTGTAAAATATCGAAACCTTGTATTTGTCAACAATGTCCCAAGAGCGTCCAGAATCAGGATAATTCGGAGCCTGTATATATCATAAAATATATAGGGCTGATCTCCAACTCAATAAAATCAACCAACACGCATAAGTTATCAGTTTCTCAGCTAAATTCCTAGCAGAATACATATCTCTAGGTAAATAGTATCCATGCAATCAAAGTAAGCCAAATCGCACGAGAAGGAAGTTCAAATTGCAGATAGCATCCATTCTAAGATAAAACTCTATCAATATTGTCCATGCACAGATTGGCAGGTGTAACCATGCAAATGGCAGACAACTTCTATATTTTTAGGATGCCTTAACTAATCTTTTATGAATGGCCTTAGAAAAAGATATTTAAATGGGTATCCATGTCACACATTGAACGTGTTACTAAACTTCTTTCTAAGAAGTTCAGTCTTACCCCTTCAAAAATAACTTGAGTTGCACCATTTAGTAAAGGTCCATACGTAACATAGCTATGTCCAGTAATCCAACCACAGTCAGCTGTGCACCTAAAATCAACAATCAATAATGTAAAATGAGAAGAACAAGAAGACAAGTACTACCTCAAAAACAACTCATAAATGATAACAATATTCCTTTACCAGTATACATCAGTTGGATTGTAATCAAATGCATATTTGAATGTTGTTGCAGCATACACCATATATCCTCCCGTAGTATGAAGAACACCCTATTCAAGAACTTCATATCAGACTGTAAAACAGAAAAAGCAGCACAGAATTCTCAAAGAAACATGGCATCAACCATACCTTTGGTTTTCCAGTGCTACCACTAGTATAGAGGAGAAAAAGGGGATCCTCAGCATCAACCCATTCCACTTCACATGTAGTTGGATATGTGGGAACAACATCCTAAAAGTCAACAACAATCTTCAGCCATCTAATATGCCAAAACTAAAAGACAGACCAGGCAACTAATTTCTATGATAACTAGTTGCACATTAAGCTTGAGAACAATTACTTGTGCTAATAAATTTTGGAAAGTTTAAACTACAGATCTTTGCTATTGGTGCAACACCTATTGATGGAGCAACAAAGAAGGATACAACCTTGGTGGAATAAGTAAACCATGGAAAGAATATCAAGGAATAGTTTATGCTAACCTGCCACCAAACATCCCTTCCATTCTGCCATTGGGTGTTTTCCCTCTTCATTGCTAATTGGTTTTCATATGTCAAACAGACATCTGACATGAGTACATAAAAAAAAAATCAGTTAGACTTGGAGAAATTTTGCAATTCCAGAAACTTTCAAAAGTATACTAATCATAAGAGCCTTGTGCTAAATTATGAGTGAACTTGTGGACAATTGAGACAGACACTCCAGGTTGGACATTAAACATCCCATGGCTTTTAGCAAATCTGAAACTAAGATGCTACTCCTGCAGCTATCTGAGGAGAACATCTGTAGAGATATACTCACCCTACATCTCATGTCTCAACTGTATAATCATTGTGTTCATAGTTCACACTTTACAGGCACATTGTTTACTTTGTATTGCAAACCCACATCTTGTCGTGTCATTATAGACAATAGAAATCAAACATAACAGTAGAATGACAATAATCTCTAGTAAGGTGGTTTGGTGAAACAAAAATGAACCCCAAGATTTTGAATACAATGTCCAGAACAAATTGACAATAATAAAGGTAAAAGGTCATCCAGAGATCCAAAAGGAAATTATCATCTAAAGTATTTCTCTTATTATCAACCCAACATGTGGAGTCAGCATATAACACCAACCACTCATTCAAATGTCCTGCATCTCAGATCTGCTAGAGAAAGCAATCCATTCACTGGAGACAGAGGGAACAATGAATGCAATGTAAGCAATATATTTTACATACCAACAGAAACCCCCCTTTGAGCTGACTCAACAAGCCCAGCATCAACTATTTCTTTTAAATGGATAGCTTTGGGTCCTCTTCTGACTGCATTGCATGTGATAACAGCCTTTGGTTTGCAATCCACAATTCTTTGGGCAAGAGACTCTGCCGAAAATCCCGCAAATACAACCTAAAGACAAGAAAATGATGTGTTTAGAAAGATAAAGAGAAAGGAGGTACAAGAATAACTAATTAGAACAGACAATACCGAGTGGACAGCACCAATACGCGCACATGCAAGCATTGCCATCGGCAATTCCATTAGCATGGGCAAATAAATCACCACAGCATCTCCTTTCTTTACACCAATATCCTTCAAATAATTTGCAAGCTGTAGGAACAGGCACAATCTCAATTAATGCCTTCTCCAAACATAAGCAATGACAGTGACTTAAGCACACAATTCAAAGACTTGCCATGTTGCTTTTCCATTGGCAATATAAAGTATAAATAATAAGTAAATGATGTTGACAGATAAATAAACTTCACCTGGCAAACTTTTTGCAGCAATTCATTGTAGGTGAGTGAGCCATCAAGACCAGGCTCATTTCCCTCCCAGTACAATGCAACTTTGTCTCCATTGCCAGCTTCCACATTTCTATCCAAGCAATTATAGCAGATGTTGGTGATTCCACCTTTAAACCACTGCAACAACAATTGCCAGCAAAAGCAAAGGAAAGAAAGCATTCAAAATCACAACAAAGATAAACAAAACTTTACAAGTCACTACAAAAAGAATAGAACCAAAAGGGGAAAAGGATAAAAAGGAACATTCACAACACACCTCAATTTTTACTTCCCCTTTTCGCACATCAAGATTTTCATAGTAAACTTGGTCACCCCACTTCGTCTTCCAGTAAAATTCAGATGCAATATCTGACCAAAACCCAGCAGGGTCTTCAATTGATCTCTTGTACATTTCAAAATACTAAAACATCAAATAAACAAAAACCCATCAGGAACTCAATGCAGAAATCAATAGAAAAGCACTCAACACTCGTCACTTAATTATCAAAATTTACAAAAACAAACTAAAGATATGCCATAATAGACAAATCGAAGTAGCAGAAGTAAAGATCTCTCCTTTTTTGGTTATGACATAGCAAACACAACCCACAACATCCATCGATCACATTATAAAAAAGCCGACACAAAATGCCACCTTACCAAACAAAGAGTATGGACCAACACAAATGGTCATGACATGGGAATCATCAATCCAAATTACCCAAGAATCAAAATTCACAGAGACTGACTATGCCTTGTTTATGACCACGATATAGGAGATACTCAAGTCACAACACCCGAAGAGTCAAAATTAACAGAAAACAAATAAACTGCCACCTTAGCCTCATGAAAATATCCAAAAGCTCAAGACCCATAAGCAAAGACCATATCTTTCACGGTTACTACACATGAAACATCGAACGCAAGATACCCAAGAATCAAAATTCATTTTTGAAAAAAAAAATCATTAACCAAACGCAAAATATAAAAAAAAAAAAAATACAACATCTGGAACCAAAAACCACAACTTTAACGGTCCCAACAATCAAAATTTCGAAAAAGTAAATATGGTACCATCATAGCCAAATACAAATATCCAAATGACGCAACACCCAGAAGCCAAAAAGTAAAACCTTTTGTGGAGATGACACCAAAGCTTGCCTTGATAACTTGTCATTAGGGAGAATAAGATCATTTTCTTCAGAAGCAAGTGCTTCACCAAGGATCAAAGCATTCAAATGGGATATTTTACCAGCACCAGAAGGCAAACGAGACAAGGAATCGACATGGCGTAAGCGATTATCAGTACTTAGATTCTTATTTGGTGAGTAAGGAGAAGAAGATCTCTCTGATCCATCGAAATCATATGAAGAAGCTGCCATTATTTTTTATTGTATGTAAAGGAAGTCTCCTTCCCCTTCCTCCTTCCTCTGCTACAAATAAGCTTCGAAATTTTTATTATGTTTTCGTGTGCATCCGTGGATGAGCGACTTATTGGAAAGTATTAATACTGTGTGTTTATATATTTATACGCTAACATATAAAATCGTATCTTTGTGGACCATCATGTTCATTCATTTATTATTACACTGCCCTCCGATGCCTATTAAAAATTAGTTATCTTCATTCTAACCAAGTGTTTCCAAAATGTCAAAATATGAGTGAATTTATAACATTTCAAATTACCGAAAAAATTTATAAGATTTTAGGATTTTTATGATATTATTGCTTTTTTTACTGGTTAAAATAAAGGTACAACTATTTATTTAGGTATAAATTTGGAGGACCCTAATAGATAATTATAATTTTTTTGGTTTTATATTGAATTAGTTGACTTATCTGGTCCATTGAGTTTGATTAGAATATAAGGATGTTTAACTTTGATAAATTCGATTTTACCTCTTAATGTTTGATATTCTAAAATGTCTTGCTCAAACCCCCCCAACCACTGACCACACTGGTTTCATAAGAAGTAGAATTGCATGTTTTATTAACTATGATTGTCATTTATAAATAAATTGAAAAAAAAAATTGGGAATTTTTTAAAAGTTTTTTTTGAAAGCCTAAAGAAATAAATTGGATAGTGTATGTAAATTTTATTTATGGTGGCTATTAATAAATGCAGTTGAGCTTTTCACTAACATTTTTTTTTAACAGAATTGGAAATAGGATAAGCATTGCTTTAATTGTACTTATCTAGAGCTTTATTTTTAGCAAGATATTTGAGGTTAAAAAAAAAAAGAACAAGAAATATTTTATCTTCGTCCAATATAAACAATGTGGGAAAAAAAGTTTAGGCTAAGGTAGGGGTGGGTTGGTATAGAATAGGTAGGTATAAAGTGCTATTTGTATCCTATTCTATAACGTATAGAATATAAAATTTTATATCCGAAACCTATCCTATACTATTTATACTTACCTTGTCTCTGATACTCTATAAAACCTATAGGGTACAGTATAGAACCTATACTAGAGCAAAATTACTTTTGAAATGTGAAAAAAAAACTTAAATGTTATTTAATATTAATAATTGTTTTGTATATTAATTAAAGAATTTTCATGTACTTTTTTTTTTTGTTCATAATCTCATGCCATCCTTACTCTAATTTATATTAATAATAAATCATTTTGGTGTACAACATTATTAGAAAAAATTGGATAATTATCAATTTTTTTTATCCGTATCTAATTTTTTAAAATTAATTTATTAGAAAAAAGTGTCTCCATCAGTATTTGTAATCTATCAACAAACAAATGGACCTTTAAAGGCTTTAAAAAACGAGTTAGTTGCATTAAAATCGTCTATCGGAAAGATGACTTTATAAAGGTTATAAAGTCATTACAATTCAAACTCGTCTATTTAAAAGATGAGTTTAAGTTGTCATTTTTTGAATCATTTTTACTTTAATAGTATTTTTGTATTTTCTTTAAATAAAATATCTTTTTTTTTTTCCTTCTTCCGGAATAGTTATGCCGATGAAATTAAATTTTTATGAAAGATATTTTAAAACGGGTTTGAAATTAATTATAAAATATTGATATGTGACGTGATGACATATAAATTGAATTTTTTTAAATGAAATTATTTTGGTAGGATGAAAAATATGTCATACATTCTTTTGGCACGTATTGCCAATATAAAATACATGCATATATATGCAAAATATACTCTATCTTGGGAAGATAAATAATTGATATTTATTTTATGTGGTGTAGAGATTTGGGTTTTGTTGACTTGTTCAATGCCAGACTCAGCAAGCAAATAGACAGATCACGAGTTTGCACACTTCAGCAATCTTCCTGTTTGAATTAACATATTTTTATCATATCTATATCATATTAGTATTTATAATTTATTAATATTATTAGTTCGATTTAATCAATTTATGAATAAAAATTTTAATTTTTATTAATATTATATTAATATCAATTCAGTTTAAAAATAATATCCGGATAATATCAAATCAATATATCTAGACAAGGTAATAAAATAAAAATCAAAATAAATTAATGAAAAAATAAAATAAAATATATTATCTATAAGGTTTCATACTTTTTGAATGGCTGAAAGTGTGAAGAGTGAAAGGGTGGCTAATGATTCATTGTACTGGTAGAAAGTTTGACTTTTCCTCAATAATTATATACGCTAGAGAGGGAATTTTTACGAATGTAATAAAAGTTAGGAGGTTTTCTTTCAAAGAACGTCGTAAGATGTAAATATTATTATCCTTATTATAATTTTAACTAGCATTTACTTATTAACTTATAAGGTAAATCTGAGATTTAAATGTGTGAGTTTGATATTTGAATTTTTGTTATTTTTTAATAACTACCTAAAATTTATTTATCTAAATATCATTCATTTTTATCATAGATAATCTTAAAAAGTTCATATATAGTAAATTAATAATTTTTTAATTTTAAATAATTAATTATAAAAAAGTTAAAATTCAAATATAACATTTATCCATTTATTAAAAGTTGTTTAGTTCGAATATATATATAATAAAAGGGACCTCGTACTGACATTTTGAATAATTAGTAAAAGATATTAACCTTTTTATTTATTAATTACTATTTTCTTTTTTCTTCTCTTCGAAGCCACGCACCCCTTTTCGATGATTCAGAAAAGGACGGACATTACGAGTGTCGCCTGTCTATTTGTATTGGAAAAAACAACGTTGAGCGCATGTCCCTTTTTAATGCGAAAACGACCCACTTTGGACCGAAGTCTGACCAGATGAATTTTCAAGTAAACGATCACCAACCCAAATCAGATTATATCCTTTCGTAATCAGATTATATACGTAATCCACAAATTAACTGGAAGATCAATGAAAGTCCCAAATTTTCTAGTTATCGGATTGTATATTTACTCCACAAAATTTCATTAGTAGCAGCAGCAAACGCTCTATATTCGAGCTCTATGTTCAACCTCCACCGCGGAAGTGGAAACCGTTGTCAGCATTTTAGTTTTCCATAAAATCAAAGCAGAGTCTAAAAAGATATAATATCCTGACGCAGAACTACGACCAAGATAATAGGATCCTCAATCAAAATCTAAAAAGCTAGTAAGCTTTTAACACATTGTCTGAAGGATGATAAAATCCCAAAGCAATATAGCCTTTCAAATATTGAAGGAGATGAAAGAGTGCTTGCAAATGATGTATTCGTGGATGTAATAAAATTTGACTGAGGGGCCTAGCAATATAAGTAATGTCAAAACTTGTCAAAGTAACACAAAGAAGGCTTCCTATTAGCCCTCTTAGAAAGAAGGATCGTCAAGTAGCTTAGTAGCTTGCTTGAATCATCATCAAGCAAAGCACATTGTGGCAAAGGAAATGTAGCAAGAATAGCACCACTCATGCCAACATCTTGCTACATATCATGTATATATTTATGCTAATTGATAAGAATTCCTTGGCTTGTTCTACAAAGCTCTAAATCAAGGAAAAAACTCACAAAACATGAGTCCTTGATGGTGAACTATGCATCTAGTTTATGCTTTATGTTGGAGATGAATACTTAATTTGAGCCACTGAACAACACATTGCTTACATTTTGTAGAATGTAAACACATCTAAATGTATCATGATATGTGAACAAGGAGCAACCATGATTAGATTGCATGAAACCAAGTGATCGAATAAATCTCTATATTTCAATATTCTATTGTCTAGACGACTACTTCAAACCATAAAGAGATTTCCTTAATCTACAAACTTGAGAGGGTTTAGCCTTAGTGTAACCTTAGGATGAATCATATATATTTCTTCATTAAGATGACCATGCAAAAAAGCATTGGTTACATCAACTTGATGTAAAGATCATTGATTTACAACTAAGATAACAAACAATATTCTGATTATGCCTAACTTTACTAATATAAAGTGTCATGGTAATCCTTACCTTACACTTAAATAAATCCCTTATATTTAATTTTATAGACCCATCTACTTCCAATAGCCTTCTTACTTAAGGCAATCTAGCAAGTCTCATTACATTCCAAGGCATCCAACTCCTTACATGTCGCTCCTTATGTTTAGATGCTTCTAAATAGTTGCAAGGTTTTTGAACACTTAACACTTTAGCTATGGATGCAAAAAATGGTGAGAAAAGAAGTAAAGGTGGAATAATCAAATAATAGGTAAGAAATAGTAGATTTAGAGAAAGAACCTAATCAACTTGTTGTGACTTTAGTTTAAAAATCGTGTTGTGCTATATGTACAAACTCATCCAAATATCTTGGAGTCTTTCTTACTTGACTAGACTCCTTCAAGTGCAATCACTTTCGAATAGTACCCCTGCATCACTAGAAAATGAAGAAATACAAGAATTTGCGATGTTTTTTTATTAAAATTGTACATTATTCTCAGGTTCAGTAGCAAAACAAGGAACTACTCAACTAAAATTAGGAGCTAAGTAAAACAACATTAGAGAAGGTATAGCAAACTCTGTAGTTGACTTCAAAGTGCCATGCTCACAAACACTATCAAGAAAGGTAGTATAATTTGTAATCCCTGAGTCTCACTCACGTTGTACTTTGAGTTAACATAACTTGCGATACAGGCCATATGGTAGGGCACGACCTTCTTAGGTCTCTCTAACAACTAAGACACAAAGCACTCCATGGTCTTAGACATAGCCAATGGGACAGGTATTGCACTCTTTAATTGTCCTCCACATCTATCTTCTTTGTATTTTCCACTCTGACCAAAACCAAATCACACTTCCTTGGAAAATTAATCAAATAGTAATGGAAAAAATCATTCTTATCTTCAGTGGGTTCTCCATACAAAGACTCATTGAACCAAGTTTTAAATTGTCTTCGCTCTAACTCATGTTATAGAACCAATCAATCCATGATTCTAATCACTTGAGAATGAAAATAGAGTGATTTCAATCATAATGAATTATTTTGTTAAAGTTGTTACAAGATTATTTATATGCTAACTATTTGCACTACTACCGATGAAATATTGACATGTATACAAGACTACAACACAATAAAATAAATCAAATGATTTTCACAATCAAAGTTGATTCTACTAGGTTATAAAATTATTTGACCTAGTTTATGAGTTTAAGTTCCTACTTTGTGCATATAACATAATTGGACTATTTTCTTTGTACAAATTGTTATGTTTCATGAATGGTTGTACCTGAATTTTGGAAAAATATGTAATTAGGTGCATGAAATTTGAAATTGATCAATTAGTACCTAAAAAAAGTTTTTATGTATACTAACCAATCTTACAGAAGTAACATTAGTATACACAAAAAGTTCTTTTAGGTAATATATTGATCAGTTTCAAGTTTCAAGGTTAAGGTAATAAATTGATTAATTTGAAAATTCAGATACCTAATTGTATATTTGTCAAAATTCAGATATCATTTGCAGCATTAACTCTTTAATTTATTGATTGCCTCAACTTTTCCTAAAGCAATCGAGTAGATGAACCAACGAACCACTAGATGACATGTGGTACTATTAGAAATACATGTAATTTTTTAACTTTATTTTATCATCATTATTATAAATGTTATCATCATTATAATTATTGTTAATATTAATTTACTCATAATTGAAAAATGATTGAAAGCCGAAACCTCATCAATTAAGCCTATATCCATTTCATAGTCTCTTCTCCAACAAATCTACTGTGGATTTTGTCAACTACATATCATGTAGTGGCTTTTTAGTTGGAGAATAAGTAATGTGGGATTTTTTTTACTTCTTGGAGGCATTGACAACTTTTTTTTTTTTTTGAAAAAATTTGGTTTATAGGATTTTTTTTCCTTAAGTTGCATTTCCAATTTCCTTTTCCCATAATCATCCATGATCTTCTACAACTCAAGCTATGTTCTGTTCATGCTTCATCACATCTTAAGCCAAACATCGACTCATTAGGTCGGTGCAAGAATTGGATAATATTCAAATACTAGAATTGATCAAGATGCGTAAGAATATATCTTATTGCTGTTAGAGACAGGGCACGAGAGTACACCTGCACCAACAACCTAACTTTCACATTGGCTGTAAATGATAGATGCGGTACTATAGCAGTTGCAGATTTATAAACAACATTCAATAACATCATACTCTCAACTTGATCTAGCAAATCTTTCAACCAAGACGAAGCTGTCACCTGGTAGTAGCAATGCAACACTAAGAAGCAGTGAGTGTTCTAAGTGTCTAACATCTAATGTATATAACTATACTCTCACAAAAGCTATGAGCCAATAGAAGACAAGGCCATGTTTCTTGATAATATCACTAGCAAGGAAAAGAAAGAGATGAACATAGCGTTCGACAATCCACTTCACCATGGAAATCAATGGAAAGAAGAAGAAATGGGATAAAAGGAAGAGAAATGAAAAAAAAAATGAAAGGGAAGGAATTATATTTTTGTTTAGATTGTTAGTATGGAAATGAATGAAATGAAACACTGATATGAATGAACTAAATTATCCAGTCCTTTTTAACTTTAGGTTTGTTTGTTAGGGCTATTTATGTCACTTTATATTGGTTTCTCTCCATTTCATTCTAATTCTAGCAAAAAATGAAGAGAAAGAAATGAACATAATGTTTCTTTCTATTTCATCAGATTTCTCTTTCATTTTAGGAATTCAAACACCAATTTTTTCTTACTTTCTCTTGCTTTCAACCTTACCAAACACAACGGAAGGGACGGAGAGAAACTTTTATTGAATATATAAGGAGTAGATCAGCAAAAACACTTGGATTTTGGTGGGGGGTAATCTATAATTTCAGTAAAAGTTTGCTATGAGTGCCTAGTGAAGTGGGCCACTCATGCCCCGTGATTCGTCCAATGGCAAGAAGCGGTGTTAGAATTGGGTGGCCGGGGAATGCCCAAATGTTTGTTGCCACCATAGTCACCGTTCACTTTAAAGGAAATGAGAATGGCAACATGGGTTCAAGAAAGTAAATTCAGAACATGGAGCACGGCAGCTCTTGTTTTAACAAAATTGGAAATATTAATCGTAGGTGGCTAAAATAAATAGAGATTATTTCATGTTTAATTATTATTTAAAAAAATATTATATAAATACAAATTGAATAAAAATAATTATATAATTATCATTGTTTTATTGCATATTAAACATATGATATATGATTTTTTATGTATGGCATGTCGAACATGCGACATATGTATACTTATTTAACTTGTATCACATAATCAACATGTGATATATATTTAGACATATATCTCCTCTCCAACATATGACACAACTACTTTAATAAGTTTTATTCTGTACCATCATTATTTCTCCTATCTAATATGTGATATATATATATATATATATAAACTTTTATATCTTTTCTCTAAGGTGCAATGTAGAGGTGGCAATTTTAGTTTTTTTTTTTTTTACAATTTATATTTTTATAATTCTTTTTTTTTTACAAAAACAGTAAATATGTGTTACACTAATAATAAATGAACTTCCAAATATTAATGCACTGAGCAATGAGCTCATTTCTCCGTAGAATTTAATAATTGATCGCTTTCCTCACCCAAATTCCAACCGTAACTCAATTCCAACGGTATTCTAACAGGTGTTTTGGTCTTAGTATTACCCAGAGCCAGAACTAGAATTCCAATCGATTGCTTAGATTCCACGCCAATGTGGTAAGGTATGTACTCTTCCTTCTAATTTTTAAATTGCATTTATTAAGATGGATGATTATGGGAAAAGGAATTTGAAAATGCAACTTAAAAAAAAATAGTATAAATCAAATTCTAAAAAGAAGAAAAGAAAGTCGTCAATGCTTGGGAGATGTAACAGAAATGCCACGTTGCTTTTTTACCAAATAATAAGTATAACAGTTAAAAAAACCATGGTAGATTTGTTGGTAGAGACTATGAAATGGACATGGGCTTAATGGATGGGTTTTGGGCTTTCCATCATTTTTCAATTATCCGTAAATTAATATTAGTAATAATTATAATGATAATAAAATTTACTATAATAATGTTGATAAAATAAAATTAAAAAGTGTCATGTGTCATCTAATGGTTGGTTGGTTCGTCGAAAAGTTCTTTTAGGCATTGTATAAATCAATTTTAAAGTTCAACTAGTAAATTGATTAATTAGAAAGTTTATGTATCTAATTACATATTTTGTCAAAATTCGGATACCATTTGTGAGATTAACCCTCTAATTTATGTAGAGTTTTAATAAAAATCACCACTTCCTATTTACATACTTTTTATATTAAAATGCTATGATACCTAATAATTCTTTCTTCAAGATTAGATAGTGCAATATTACAAGATATTGGAAGTTCGAATACAAAATAGAATTTGCAAAATTATAGTATTTAAAAGGGATAATGTCATAAATAGTACCTGGATTTTGAAAAAAAAATTGCAATTAAGTATAAATTTTGAAATTAATTAATTTAGCACCTGAATTTTGAAATTAATCAACTTAATAAATTTTTTAAATTGATCAATTTACTACATAAAAAAACTTGAGGGAGGTAAGCGTGCACAAAAAGTTCTTCGGTTACTAAATTGATCAAGTTTCGAAAGTTTAAGTATAGGTATCCAATTACATATTTTATCAAAATTTAGATACTATTGATAACATTATCCTTGTTGCCAATAATTCAATATAAGCGGTAATTCAATTGCCAGTAATTCAATATAAGCGGGTTCCTCATCAAAATCAGTAGGTCCATTCCAACTATTAAGGACCTATCCCAACTTGGATGGTAGATGGATTTGGATAATGGTGATAAGGATGCAATTGGACGAGTCGTTATAAGATACCCTATCCGCCTGACCGGCTAAAAACCCTAAAGGTTTCGGGGCAGGTTTCGGATCAAGTATATAAACTCGATAAAAACCCGACCTGACCCGATAAAATTAAAAAAAAATTCAAAACATTAACAGTAATACACATATACACACATGGTCCTTACTCTACCCTAGCTGCATTTCATATACAAATTCATAGAACACACATACAATACTTCATAAAATTTTAAAAAAAGTTCACCTGTACTGTCATGCTCATCTATGGATTGACTTTGATTATTTTTTAAATTGATGGGATAAAGTTGCTGAGCATTTTGAATGTTATATCCACCACTGAAACTTATCTTTAAGATCCATGCACTTAGTTTTTGTGTGCTTTTTCGATGATTAAAAAGTTGTTAGAATATTATATATATATATATATATATAAATATATTGAATTTCAATTATTTTCATACCCTGGTATGGAAACCTGCAATTTGGATGAATTCTATATCTTTAGCTTGTTATAATTATTTTGAAAATAGTGGTAGCTGGGAAATGTAATTTATAAAATTAAAAATCATGCAATTATAAGGAAAATTATCTAAAGAAAAGAGTTGGTACATTTATTTTCAATGTAAATTTAAAAAATAAAATAAAATAAATTTAAAAAAAGCAACATTTGTATTGAGGGTCGGATTGGGTTGGAATCGGGTTCATCATTGTCTGGTCAGGTTCTGGGACACCTTATATCTAGTCGGGTTCGGATTTGCATGACCAGTCTCAAAATCCACCCTGTTCGTATCCCTAAACGGTGATTTATGGATCTTTTCCTTTTCTTAAAATAAACTTGGTGTTTTACTTGAAATGGATATAGCTTAATTTGACCATGAAATGTCTAGGTGGCTTTCTGTTAACTTATTGTTGCAGTTTTTTATCCTGTTTTTGCAGTCTGCATCCACATGCATGCACTTAGTTTCATTAACTCTTCTTTTCCTTTTTTATACTTTTTAATTTCTTTATTTTTTTTATTCTCTTCTTAAATCTTGTGGTTGTTGGGTCTGATTTGCATATACTGGCCGAAATTTGGCCAGAAATAACTAGTGTGGCCTAAAAAGTGAGCATTGGAGAAGTTATATTTCTATCTACGTCACTCCTAAAACGAATTTATATTGTATAGAGTTCTATATTCTTTTTCCCTAGATAAATGCTAAGAAAATGACTCCTTTTTTAGCAATCCATGCCTTTGACTTATCGAACTCACATTTTAGTGTCTAGCCTTTTGTTCATTATAATTAAGCAAGAGATAATATTACAAACAATATCTAAATTTTAGTAAAATATGTAATTAAGGATTAGTATTTTAAAATTGATCATTTTAATACCTAAAAAAACTTTGAAATTGATCAATAAAATTCCTAAAAGAATTTGATGGACATACTATTAGCATGCATTAAGAGTTCTTTCAATTACTAAATTGATCAATTTCAAAGTCTAGGTACACAATTGCATATTTTATTAAAATTTAGGTATCATTTGTGACATTAACCCATTAAGTAATGATAAAAACTTCTTGTCATTAATTTTGATAGAACCGGTCACGTCACTATCCAATGGCTTACATTATACACAACCATGATCGAATAACTATAATAGTTAATATTCCAATTACTATATTTATTTTTACAGTTAGATAATTGATTAGACAGTCCCATCGACGGAATCGTAAAAGCTTCCAAAGTTCTTTTCAATATGCTAATGCTAATTGCTTGAATATTCCCCAACTGTTTTGGTTCATTTACGGTTATTGCCTCTATAAACCTAGTAGATAAATAGTCTCAACGTGTTACATAAAGTAGATATCGCATAACTATTCCCTTTTATGCAATTTTTTCCATTCCTCTGTGTGAATAACCCAGTATTGACTCATAATCAATAACACCCTCACTGTCTAGAGTAACGACAAGTTGAAGAACACCAAGCATTGAAGGGTGGTGAGATCTCATATTGACCATCATTTGGGGCAATCCCCTCCTTAGACCTTTTCATTTAATAGGAAATTTTTTTTTTTAATTGTATTTGAGAAAGAAAATTCAAAATCCCTAATTTAAACCTCATTAGTTGTTTTCAATTGTCCATTCTACTTTGTCTATCTCCATTTTCGCATGTTTCACCGTCATGTACATATTCACACACTTCAACATTGGCGTAGTGTGTCTTTTTTCTTTTCTTTTTTTTTTTTTAGTTAGTCATCTATCCTTTATATGGATATTTTCTCTAGTCAAAAGAACCTAATTCTTCATTCTCTTTGCAAAACTTCATTATTTAAGGATTATAAATTCCATATTTAGTTTGAAAGATTTGACTTTTGATTTATGTTGGTAGCTCTCATCTCTTTAGTTGATTTTATATGGGTCTCATTGTAATTGTTTTATTATGTTAATGAAATGAAAATTAACAAAAGGTCCTAAGTTTTTCAATAGGTCTATAAACTTTTTGTTTCCCCACCATTTTTTATATGCATAATTTCAAGTCTAAAATGTCGTTTTTTTTTTTTTTTAATTTGTGACATTCTAAAAACTTTAGTTTGTCAAGTTTATGTTGTTACCAGTAGCCATAGAAATTTGTTGAAAATGGTAACTTATTTCTTCAAGAGTCATGTGTGATCCATGGTATTATGAATGCATCTTTTTATAATAATCATTGAGTAATCAAATAGTATTGACTTTATTTTTACTAAAATTCATGTGATAGAGAAATAGAGCCCGTCTTAAGAAATTTTCAACTTAAAAAACAGTTCATAGAACCATTTAGTTTGTATGGCAGCAGTGGCTGCAATTCCCACCAATCCGACATAGTTTAACAGATTGTGACAAATTTCCAAATTTGATTTAGAGTTGAGTAGTCTTTGGTCAACTTGTTTCAAGGACTGTGGTTCTTATGGATTCAAGTGAGTTCGATTAATTGTAGCAAATCAACTAAATTGTTTAAATGTTTACTCGTGAAGCCTTTAACTAATCAAACTAGAGCCATATGTTTCTAAGGACTCAAGACTCTTTTAAACTCATTGCAAATGGATTTTGCTTCTGCTTCAATCATATCACTTGGTAGGACTAATATCAAACAGTCTTTTTAAGCATATCATTAAAGTCGTGAATGTCTATGATTTACCAGTTTCCTGACAAGGCATTGCATTGCTAGTTTTACAACTTTAAAACTTTCCATTGGTCTTATGTTCATTGAAGATCTTTTATCAATGAAGATTCTCATTTCATTAACAGACACCTGTTAAGTTTGCACTTTACATATAAAGGGCAGTTGTAATTTGGATTGTTTATGCACATGTCATCATTCTTGTAATTATTAAAAAAGGGTAGCCGGAACCATCATTATTAAAATCACAAGTCGGTTATAATATTCTACGAACATGTGATTTTTAGGTAGGATTTTAGGTAAAACTATAAATATAGATATATGATAATTTATAATTTTATGAGATTTATAAAATTTTATATAATTCTGTTGATTCTATACATTTATTGAGCAGTAAATTGCAATTGTAATAGTTATGGCCAGAGCAAATATCAATATTGGCACTTTCGTTTTAGAGTTAATAATGTTTTGATTTGTAACATTAAGTTTACCATGACATTAACTATAAAAAAGGACCGAACATTAACATGTTGCAGTATACCATCTGAAATAGATTTTAATCATAGGAACTCATATTTTTCCCCGAAAACAACTCCATGTTGTTATCTCCAGGGACGCATCACAAGTAAAGATGGTTATTTTTTAAAAGAAAATGAAAAATAGTAAGATTTGAAAAAAAAAAAAAAAGTTTACTAAGAAATATTATTGTGGATTGTCATTGTTCGAACTCATGATAGGATATCCTATTACTAATATTTTCTTGATCTGAACTGAAAGTTTTTCTTGGCAAAAAAAAAAATTCCTTAAAGAAAATAAGTCGAGAAGCAAAAAAGTCTTTTTACCACCATTTAAATCCAACCCTATTTATATCATTAATAACCAATATGACCTTTTTTCTCTATCAACAGTTGTTGCTCCTCCTTTACATGATATTTCTTCCCCAAACTCAATATCTTTATCTGGGTTAGAGTGGTAAGGCATTTATCTTGTATTTTGATGATTGTCGATTGAGAGAATAATCTGAAGGACGTATTTTGGGTGTTTTCAGAATAATAGTCACTTTTAAAAACTTGAGCCATAACTATCTTCAAAATAATTGGAATTTTTAGTATGTTTTAGTGTCTAAGATTTGTTATAATTGAAGCTTCTTATTGCGTAAATGTGTAGAAAATAACAAAAATCTTTTGGTCTGTATTATAGGAAGCAAAAATTGAAGAAGTATAAAAAACAAGAAATTCAAAAGAAATCAAGTTTCTTATAAAAGTCTTGACTAAATTATATTATAGCTAAGTATTTGGGTGTTTGAAACTGTTGAAAATTACTTGATTATATATATTTCGCTAAGTATTGAGCTTTAGAAGAGCTTATAAATGTTTTGTCAAAATTTATCAAGAATGTGTATAATTAGAGAAGTACACGAGGAGGAATAAGGGTCATGTTCTCCTCTCTAATTGGTGAGTTTCACAAAAATAACTTCACAAGGAGCAATATGGCTATATACATGACTATGAAAATGGTTGTATTTCCACCGGTGTAACCCTTAGATTGTATGTTTTGAAGAAATAACCTCTTAGATTGTATGTTTTGAAGAAGTAACATCGTAGTGTCGTACACAATTATGTATATGAGTTGTGTTCCCACCTATGTCTTCTTTTTTTTTTCACATTTAGTTGTTCTTCTAATTAAAACTCTTTTCCTTAAAATCGCTATTTTAAAATAATGACTTATAACTAAACTTCCTAGAATTGTAACATTTTCTAACTAAAACAATGACATAAGGTGGTATAACGTTGACAAATAAGACAAGTATTTAGAAGATACTTTCTAGTTCTAAAAGTCTAAATGTTTCTTATATTAAGTTTTTGGAGTTTAAAGCTTCAATTACCTGTAGAGTCAACCATTCTAAGTGTGTATATATGTATATTATATATATATATATAACTTTTCTATTGATCGTGCTTGTGCAGATTAGATAAATTAAATTGACTTATTGAATATCCAACTTTAATAATTAATTGTTCTGTGTGCTTAAAGGGGGTTAATGGACCTAGTAATCCTTCTATTGACATTGTTTATGCTTTGAGTTATAGTTGGATAGGATTTGAATAGATATAGGTGACTCATAGATGTTAAGGGATACCCAGCATTGTATATATACAAGATATGTTAATTAACTTCCTCACCTCTTGAAGATGTTTCTAATTGGCACTCGATAACAAGACCATAAAGAGGAATAGTAGGATCCTAAGATTCGACAGCTATCTCTCCCTGGACAAATTTATCTTGGAAAAAGAATTGACTTTCCACAAAGGAAACATTTAGAGATACAAAAACTTATCTAAGGATGGATGATAAGATTCATATCCCTTTTCATTTGTAGAAAACCTCAAAAATGCACATTTGAGTGTCTAGATATCAAGTTTTATATATCTTAAAGAGTTATTTTTCACATAAGCGACATATTCAAACACCTTAGGGGAAAGAGAACCAAACAATCAAACATGAGGGAAAAACTCAAACAAATTGAAGGGGTACAAAATTTTTGAGGTTTAGGAAGTTTATTGATAAGATAAATTACTATCAAAATAGCTTCTCCCCAAAAAATTTTTGGAACAAAAATTGTCATTAATGATCTTACAACCACTAGCAAATGTTGATTTTTCCTTTCAATTAAATAATTCTTTCGGGAAGTATATAGACACCAATATGGGTTATACTCACCCCTACCTAAACTTCAACTTGCCAATTGCAGATTTGGAAAGGGAACTTGGAAACGAAACTACCTCTCTACAACAATTTCAAGATGTGTCAAAGACAAATTTTTTTCAGTGTTAAAAAAATTCAAAAGGACAAAATTTTAGATAAATTAAGCTTTGAACTCGAAAGAAAAAGTCGAGTCCATATATTTTATATTCTTTAGCATATTTCTTAAGGGATTGTCTAGAACTTACATTTATTTATATATAACAATATCCAATTTCACTTACAGCACTAATAATGTGGGACTACAAAAAATTTAGAAGCTAAAAGAAGATTAAAAGAGAAAAGGAAGTCCCATATTGTTAAGGAATGAAGTTTTTCTCTTGTTGAAGTCTATACAAAACAAACCATGCATACTGTAAAAGTACATTTATTTATTATATTATTACTAGCAACATATTAAATTTTAGGAATAGGAAATAATTTTTCTTCTAATTCATATGAAAATAGTTTAAATTTTAGTTATCATTAATTGTATGCTCTTTGTTATTTTTGTTTTGCTTTATTTTCTTTTTATTCAAGTTTTGGTTGCAAACCCAACCCATGGTTGTCTTTGCTAGATCAGGACCCATGCATTAGAGGCCAACTCTCTTAAACAATCCACTTGGCTGAGTTGAGGTAATGTTTTAATTCAAATCCAATTATTATGAAAGCTTAGGCATGCGGGCATAGGTGCTTTGATGAACAATTCTCTACTTGGCTAAATAGGTGTTAAACTCATTTGAAAAATATTTTTTTTCATTATAAATTCTCAAGATGTGAATTGAATTTTAGAAACATTTTCCAACGTTAAGTAAGTATTTGAATGATTTAGAAGTTTCATATTCTTCTTCAAGAAGGTATACCCAATTTACAAGTATATGGTTGTTAATAAATGATATAAACCATTTAGCACTAGAAATATCCTTAGAATTAGTTGGTCCCCATGTATCATTATGTTAGGTGTTTCTTGAAAGTTTGGATATAAAGTAAAATTCATGTTGAAAAGAAATTCACTTTATGTTATTCATCAAATTCAGGTACTACTTATTTAAATATTGAAAAGTGTGATGACCAAGTCTGATATGCCGTAATAAAACATTAGAATCAAAAGTGATAGATCAAAATTATATTTGTAAGGCCCCGGATTTACCCTTGTATTTAAAATAGGCAAACCCAGTTCCCCAACCACATATAATCTGTAGTATTATATGTAAGGTTGTAATCCAGGATCAATTTGTATAGTTATTTGCCTAAATGTCTTATAAGAATAAATTTTATTACTAATAGTACATAATACAACCATACATACATACATACATACATACATATATTACAAACAAGGCTCGTAAACAAGCCATTTACAAAATATATCAAAAGATAACAAAAATCCTATTAACTAATACATAAGTTTTCAAAGCATATATATACATATAGCTATTCTATTACATAAGGGTTCCATCAACGTCAAGGTCGTCTCTACTCCTTCCAATCATCTAAGAACTCCTCAAAATCCGATCCATATCCCATACTTGTATAGAATTCGTCATCCATACCTGAAAAGGATAAAATGTGAGCCAGAGGCCCAGTACACAGTAACAAAAACAAATGCGTAATGGCTCACACGATCTTAAACTATAATGCAATGTGACAATCATTCATTGATTAGATAATCTTTAATTAGTCAAACATCACTGGAGTGTTCAAACTCCGAACAATAAGGATATTTGGGGTCCTGAGTAACGATCACGACGCTCAGGGGGTTGATATAAGTAGTTCGGACACTTATATCTCCTAGATGATATATCCATAAAAGAGAAAATAACTTCATCTAGGGTTAACAGCCGTTACACAACTTCACTTATCTTAGTCCATAACATCACTTAGTCCAACTGTTCCCATAAACCTTTGAACTAAATCATATTATTTCATTCTAAGCTTAAGCAAATGTTACTCCGATACTATTTTCCCCATCAGTTACCCGCCGTACCACTTAGGAAAGTCTTATCAAAAGACAGGGGTGGCCTAAGCGCCTAATCTACCGTGCCCCCAATCTGAGCAAGGTGCTACTCCCCGAACCGGATACCGATCTGCCATCTAGGCCAGATACGGATTTAAATAGCGTAAGAGACATCCAATTCGAACAAAGGTTTAAGTTTTTCCATATTAAAGTTTATTAAAGATATGCCTATCCTAAGCAAAGAACAAACAAGTTACTGCGTACCTGTACTAGCTCGAGATTGAATGGAAATAACCGAAAGGGAATCACTCACTGTAAAAAGAAACATTACAAACTCACACTTAGTTCTAGTATATATATATATATATATATTCATCAAATCTCAAGTACAATCATCCAAAGAAATTCAAATAAATCATTACAACATCATCACATAACATTCAGATATCATATATTATCATACAATACTCAACAAATATTTAAATGATCATTTATCAAGCTTGGGAGAACTTTTAACAACCAATAATAAGTTTTAAACTTTGTTTGAAAAGTGTATCAGTTGAAAAGAACTAAAATTTAAGCATTGTTACTCTTAAAATTTGTGAAACTTAAAACACAAAAGTTGTAAATCTCTTTTTAAGCTTTCCAACGCAATTTGAATCACCTCAATCGGAGGTCGAATGAAAAAGTTATGATCAAATTACAAAACAATATCGCAGCAGGGAAGAGATCAGAAATTGAAACACCCTCCCATATGGGCCGTTTGGAAGGCCGTATCAACCCAGTGAAATTGCACTTTTCCATCCGAGAGTGATACACCCTTCCATATGAGGCTGTTTCAATTCATACACCCTCTCATATTGGGCCGTTTCAACTCAGGGAAATTGCACTTTTCCATCCGAGAGTGATACACCCTTCCATATGAGGCTGTTTCAATTCATACACCCTTCTATTGGGCCGTTTCAACTCAGGGAAATTGCACTTTTCCATCCGAGAGTGATACACCCTTCCATATGAGGCTGTTTCAATTCATACACCCTCTCATATAGGGCCGTTTCAACTCAGGGAAAGTGCATTTTCAAGATCAGAGAGTGAAACACCCTTCCATATGGGGCTGTATGAAATTTTCCGCCTTCCCCTGTTTTGAACACAAAATTTTTACAACTTTAACACTTTTAACTTCAACCAAAACACTTTCTTAGCTCTCCATAACTTGATATATGATCTCCACATCATCTATTATACACTTCCAACTCATTAAACAACATCATTTCACTTTAATCTCTACCTTCCAATCAATACAACTTTCAACAAACTCAACTTCACTTAACCCTTACTACACCACTCATACATCATTCCATCTTCATTCTCACACTTCAAATACTAAACATGCATATATTATACTTCATTGGTAGCCCAAACCTTCATCAATACATCACCAATACATATATACATATCAAATCCACATTTAACAAACTCTACACTATGAAACTTGCATCAAATGTAACTAAACTTACCTCAAATCTTTGGGCTTGGTTTTCAAGGCTTTAGAATGATCTTTTGGTGGCTAACTTGCAAGAATTTGGATGTGGATCTTGGTCTTGAAGTTGGGGTGGCTTTGGGAGAGAAAATAATGGGTTTTGTGCTTGTTTGAGGGGTTGTTTTGAGGGTGGTCTGATTTTGGACGAAATTTGGGTATTTTGGCTTAATGTTTATCCAATGTTTGACTTTCAAGGCAGCCCACAAAAGTCATAAAGTAGCTTTTAATTAGTATTAATTAATGTTATTAATTTAAGTAAAATAAAAGCATTTATTTAGCTTTTGTTTCCTAAAAAATCTGCTACACTCCATTTGAAATATTATATATATCTAATATTACTCATTCCATATACAACATCAATATGTAAATTAATATTAAGTATTTATTATACTAATGCAAACATAATTATTCTACACTACTCAAATATACATGTTATTTATTTATTTTAATAAGCAACTATAATCACTTATATATAATAATATTGGGAATAAAAGCATGGCTATTACATCCTTCCCTCCTTCAAGAAGTTTCGTCCTCGAAACTTAGCTTACCTTACTACTCAAATAGCTCGGGATACAATATTCTCATCTCACTCTCCACTTCCCAAGTAGCTTCTCTATCTTCTTGTCCACTCCATTGCACTTTCACCATTGGAATCACCTTTCTTCTTAACACTTTATCAACTCTACCCAAGATTTTAATAGGCTTCTCACTTGTTGTTAAATTTGGCAAGACTTGTGGCTGATTAACACTGATAATTGCATTCGGATTCGAGACACATTTTCGCAATTGAGAAACATGGAATACATCATGTACTTCGGATAAATGCGGTGGTAGTGCTAATCTGTAAGCTAGAGGACCAATCCTTTCCAACACTTCATAAGGACCGATATATCTCGGGTTCAACTTTCCTTTGACTCCAAACCGAAACACTCCTTTTGTTGGTGATATCCGGAGAAATACGTGCTCACCCACTTCAAACTCGAGAGGTCTTCGTCTCTTATCCGTATAACTTTTGTATCTATCTTGTGCAACTTTCATTCTTTGCTTAACCACTTGAATCTTGTCAATAGCTTGTTGAACCAATTCCGGACCAATTAGTGCTCTTTCTCCTACATCGTCCCAATGTAAAGGTGATCGGCATTTCCTTCCATACAGAGCTTCATATGGTGCCATCTGAATAGAAGACTGATAACCGTTGTTATAGGCGAATTCAATCAATGGCAAGTGATCGTCCCATCGCCCTCCAAAATCTAATACACAAGCTCTTAGCATGTCTTCTAATATCTGGATCGTTCTCTCAGATTGCCCATCTGTTTGAGGATGAAAAGCAGTACTGAACTGAAGCTGGGTACCAAGTGCTATGTGTAAGCTCTTCCAAAATCTACTAACAAATCTCGTATCTCGATCAGAAGTGATTGTTCTTGGTATACCGTGAAGCCTTACGATTTCCTTGATATACACATGTGCCATTTTCTCTAAGGAATCCCCGACTCGTAAAGGTATGAAATGAGCCGACTTCGTTAATCTGTCCACAATTACCCATATGACCTCATGCTTTGCAATGGTTCTTGGTAGAGCCGATACAAAATCCATAGTGATATCTTCCCATTTCCACTCGGGAATAGGTAAGGGTTGCAGTTCTCCTCCGGCCTTTGATGCTCTATCTTAACTTGCTGACAGGTAGACACTTTGAAACATAATCAGCTACATTTCTCTTCATTCCTTCCCACCAATAACACTTCTTCAAGTCCTTGTACATTTTTGTACTCCCGGGATGAACAGAATATAATGAGGAATGTGCTTCTTTCAGAATATCTTCTCTCAAACCATGTATCCTTGGCACAAAGATCCTATTTCCATGTCTTATTACATCCTCTTCATCTAATCTCAACTCTTTTCTCTTTCCTCCTTTTATAGCTAATGTCAACTTCTCACTTTCTGGATCCTCTTTCTGACTTTGTTTAATTCTTTCCAAGATTGTAGGTTGCAAAGATAATTGAGCAAGCATCAAATCAACATTTTCCACTGTCACTTCAATTTCCATCTTTCTCAACTCTTCACGAATTTCCTTCTGACTTATAACCAAGGTTGCAATATCAATTTGCTTCTTCCTACTGAGCGCGTCTGCTACCACATTCGCTTTACCGGATGATACAAGATCTCTACATCATAGTCCTTTATTAACTCAAGCCATCTCCTCTGTCTCATATTAAGTTCCTTCTGAGTGAATATGTACTTAAGGCTTTTGTGGTCGGTGTATATCTTACATTTTTCTCCAAAAAGATAATGCCGCCACAATTTCAATGCTAGTATCACTGCTGCTAATTCCAAATCGTGAACGGGGTAGTTCTCTTCATGTGGTTTCAATTGTCTTGAGGCATATGCTATAACTTTCCCATCTTGCATGAGTACACAACCTAACCCTTGAATAGATGCATCACTAAACACCACAAACTCTTTCCCACTAACAGGTAGGGCTAGGATTGGAGCAGATACCAATCTCTCTTTAAGTTCTTGAAAACTCTGTTCACAACTGTCATTCCAATCAAATTTAGCATGCTTTCGAGTCAATTTGGTTAAAGGAGATGCTATCTTTGAGAATCCCTCTACAAATCTTCGATAGTATCCTGCTAAACCTAGAAAACTTCTTATCTCAGACACATTAGTTGGCCTTGGCCACTTCAAACAGCTTCAATCTTTTCAGGATCTACCGTTACACCTTCTCTAGATATGATATGCCCTAGAAAAGATATTTCCTCAAGCCAGAAACTACATTTATTGAATTTGGCATAAAGTTTCTTTCCTCGAAGTCTTTGCAAGACAAGCTTAAGATGTTCTTTATGTTCCTCATGATTCCGTGAATAGATCAGAATGTCATCAATGAACACAATTACAAATGAATCCAAATAATCCTTGAATATCCGGTTCATTAAGTCCATGAATGCTGCTGGGCGTTCGTCAACCCAAATGGCATAACAAGGAATTCGAAATGACCATATCTTGTACGAAATGCCGTCTTTGATATGTCTTCAGGCTTGATTCTCAACTGATGGTATCCTGATCTCAAGTCAATTTTTGAAAATACTGTAGCTCCTTTCAATTGATCAAATAAATCATCAATCCTTGGCAAAGGTATTTATTCTTGATTGTGACTTGATTCAACTCTCTATAATCAATACACATTCGCAAACTCCCATCCTTTTTCTTCACAAATAACACAGGTGCGCCCCACGGAGATATACTTGGTCTAATAAAACCGATATCTTGTAATTCTTGCAACTGTAACTTCAATTCCTTAACTCAGTAGGTGCCATTCTATATGGAGCTTTGGAGATAGGAACTGTTCCAGGTAGAACTTCAATTCTGAACTCAATCTCCCTATCCGGAGGCAAACCGGGTAACTTCTCGGGAAATACATCATTGAACTCATTCACTACTGGCATTAACTTGATATCTCCTTCCTCATTACTCATTGTAGCTACCACTGATCCTTCCCACAATTCCATGGAACTTATACTCCTAGGCCTTTGTCTTTCCAACACATAAGTAAACCTTCCCTCTTTCAAAGAAAAACTTAATTCCGCCTTGCTACAATCAATTGTGACCTTATATCGATTCAGCCAATTCATTCCCAAAATCACATCAAAATCAGATAAAGGTAGCACAATCATGTCTACAGGCATGCTCACACTGGAAATTAAAACATTCACATTTCTACATATACATGGTTGTCTAGTCTCAACCATCAAAGGAGTATTTATACACATCACGCGATCATTCAAGATCTTAGGAACAAGCTTACATTCATTCATGAAATTCTCAGATATGCATGCATGTGTTGCTCCCGTATCAATCAATACATATGCATTTCTATTGGAAACATTCAAAGTACCTGCCAAAGTGTCTACAGAGGGAGTATCTTCAACTTTTTGCAAGGCAAAGACTCGAGCATTCACCTTTCCCTTCTCTAAATTAATTCCACCTTGTTTGTTGGGGCGGTCCTTACAATTAGAAATGTGATGACCCCTTTGCTTGCAATAGGCACAAAATATTGGTGGCAACTTCGGATTCTTGCACTCAGAAGATATATGTCCCACTTGTCCACATGTGAAACATGCACCAGGTGTCCACTTACATTCAGATATATCATGGGGTCCATAGCACCGAAAGCACTTTTTCTCAAATATAGGAGTAGGAGCTTTGAATGTCTTCTTTCCCAAATATGGTTTCTTTCCTTTTCCTTGGTAGTTTGATCCTCTGCCCATGCCTTGATAACTACTATAAGAAGAAGTCGGTGAAGGCCTTTTTCCTAGAAATGCAGCTCTTTTGGCTCTCCTGACTTGACTGTCATTTTGAATCTGTTCTACTAACAAAGCCTTGGCAACAGTATTGGCTAGAGTAATCAATTCAAACTTTCGAACCTCCCCTTGTATCTCCTCATTCAGCCCATTTTGAAACTTTTGAATCTTCATTCTTTCGTCTCTATAATCTCCTCCTGCAAAGCGTAGTAGTCGACAAAACTCAGCATAATATTCATCAACTGATTTACTTCCTTGCCTAAGGTTCAACCAATCGGCTATCATTCTTTCTCTTACTGAATTCGAAAAATACTTAGCAAAGAAAGTATCCTTGAAAGTCGTCCAAGAGATAGGCACTTGCAAATTCCCGCTAGCTAATCTCCACCAATTGTAGGCTTCCTTTTTCATCATAAATACAGCCAAATCCACTTTCTTCTCTTCGGGAGTATCACAGGCAGAAAAAGTCTTCTCTAACTCTTCGATCCAACTTTCGGCTATAGTCGGGTCGGTACTTGTTCCATCAAAATTGGGAACCAATTTGCTGAAATCATGTAACTTCATCTGAGTAGCTTGATCATTAGCTGGTAAGTTTTCATTTTGTCTCATTCCTTGCTGATTGCTTTGTTGCATGAATTGTTGCTGTTGTTGATACATCATCACTTGACATTGTTGCATCATAGCCATCATATCCCTAAATATGCCATACATTGATGCCGGGTTGTCCATAGTCTCTTGAGACACCGGTGGAAAGGTCGGGATTGGAGGAGGCGGGGGAAACTGATTCAGTGGAGGAACTTGTGAAGCTGAGGCTGATGCTGGTGATGGATTAGCTTCAGTACTAGCAATAGGAGAAGAAGTAGGAGCTGCTATAAAAGATGATTGAGGCGGTGGAGGCATATTCTCTCTATCTGATTGCTGACGAGAAGATCCATTCAACCTATCCATCTTGAATATACATACAACACATTTATAACACACATTTATAAAAATTAAATCATCATTACATTTACATTCACATTCTCATTCACAAGCAATAACAAACAATTAAGCAAACAAACAGCAATATGGACAAAATAAATAAACAAGCAAATAAAGAACAAGCAATAAACAAATCAAGCAAACATAAACATTTAAACAAAACTTAACTCTTTTCTAGTCTAACTATTTGTGTCCAGGGTCAAGTCATGTCTAAACCATAACATCTTAAGCAAACAACTATTCAAATGAAGCTCTGATACCAACTGTAAGGCCCCGGATTTACCCTTGTATTTAAAATAGGCAAACCCAGTTCCCCAACCACATATAATCTGCAGTATTATATGTAAGGTTGTAATCCAGGATCAATTTGTATAGTTATTTGCCTAAATGTCTTATAAGAATAAATTTTATTACTAATAGTACATAATACAACCATACATACATACATACATACATACATACATATATTACAAACAAGGCTCGTAAACAAGCCATTTACAAAATATATCAAAAGATAACAAAAATCCTATTAACTAATACATAAGTTTTCAAAGCATATATATACATATAGCTATTCTATTACATAAGGGTTCCATCAACGTCAAGGTCGTCTCTACTCCTTCCAATCATCTAAGAACTCCTCAAAATCCGATCCATATCCCATACTTGTATAGAATTCGTCATCCATACCTGAAAAGGATAAAATGTGAGCCAGAGGCCCAGTACACAGTAACAAAAACAAATGCGTAATGGCTCACACGATCTTAAACTATAATGCAATGTGACAATCATTCATTGATTAGATAATCTTTAATTAGTCAAACATCACTGGAGTGTTCAAACTCCGAACAATAAGGATATTTGGGGTCCTGAGTAACGATCACGACGCTCAGGGGGTTGATATAAGTAGTTCGGACACTTATATCTCCTAGATGATATATCCATAAAAGAGAAAATAACTTCATCTAGGGTTAACAGCCGTTACACAACTTCACTTATCTTAGTCCATAACATCACTTAGTCCAACTGTTCCCATAAACCTTTGAACTAAATCATATTATTTCATTCTAAGCTTAAGCAAATGTTACTCCGATACTATTTTCCCCATCAGTTACCCGCCGTACCACTTAGGAAAGTCTTATCAAAAGACAGGGGTGGCCTAAGCGCCTAATCTACCGTGCCCCCAATCTGAGCAAGGTGCTACTCCCCGAACCGGATACCGATCTGCCATCTAGGCCAGATACGGATTTAAATAGCGTAAGAGACATCCAATTCGAACAAAGGTTTAAGTTTTTCCATATTAAAATTTATTAAAGATATGCCTATCCTAAGCAAAGAACAAACACGTTACTGCGTACCTGTACTAGCTCGAGATTCAATGGAATAACCGAAAGGGAATCACTCACTGTAAAAAGAAGACATTACAAACTCACACTTAGTTCTAGTATATATATATATATATATTCATCAAATCTCAAGTACAATCATCCAAAGAAATTCAAATAAATCATTACAACATCATCACATAACATTCAGATATCATATATTATCATACAATACTCAACAAATATTTAAATGATCATTTATCAAGCTTGGGAGAACTTTTAACAACCAATAATAAGTTTTAAACTTTGTTTGAAAAGTGTATCAGTTGAAAAGAACTAAAATTTAAGCATTGTTACTCTTAAAATTTGTGAAACTTAAAACACAAAAGTTGTAATCTCTTTTAAGCTTTCCAACGCAATTTGAATCACCTCAATCGGAGGTCGAATGAAAAAGTTATGATCAAATTACAAAACAATATCGCAGCAGGGAAGAGATCAGAAATTGAAACACCCTCCCATATGGGCCGTTTGGAAGGCCGTATCAACCCAGTGAAATTGCACTTTTCCATCCGAGAGTGATACACCCTTCCATATGAGGCTGTTTCAATTCATACACCCTCTCATATTGGGCCGTTTCAACTCAGGGAAATTGCACTTTTCCATCCGAGAGTGATACACCCTTCCATATGAGGCTGTTTCAATTCATACACCCTCTCATATTGGGCCGTTTCAACTCAGGGAAATTGCACTTTTCCATCCGAGAGTGATACACCCTTCCATATGAGGCTGTTTCAATTCATACACCCTCTCATATAGGGCCGTTTCAACTCAGGGAAAGTGCATTTTCAAGATCAGAGAGTGAAACACCCTTCCATATGGGGCTGTATGAAATTTTCCGCCTTCCCTGTTTTGAACACAAAATTTTTACAACTTTAACACTTTTAACTTCAACCAAAACACTTTCTTAGCTCTCCATAACTTGATATATGATCTCCACATCATCTATTATACACTTCCAACTCATTAAACAACATCATTTCACTTTAATCTCTACCTTCCAATCAATACAACTTTCAACAAACTCAACTTCACTTAACCCTTACTACACCACTCATACATCATTCCATCTTCATTCTCACACTTCAAATACTAAACATGCATATATTATACTTCATTGGTAGCCCAAACCTTCATCAATACATCACCAATACATATATACATATCAAATCCACATTTAACAAACTCTACACTATGAAACTTGCATCAAATGTAACTTAAACTTACCTCAAATCTTTGGGCTTGGTTTTCAAGGCTTTAGAATGATCTTTTGGTGGCTAACTTGCAAGAATTTGGATGTGGATCTTGGTCTTGAAGTTGGGGTGGCTTTGGGAGAGAAAATAATGGGTTTTGTGCTTGTTTGAGGGGTTGTTTTGAGGTGGTCTGATTTTGGACGAAATTTGGGTATTTTGGCTTAATGTTTATCCAATGTTTGACTTTCAAGGCAGCCCACAAAAGTCATAAAGTAGCTTTTAATTAGTATTAATTAATGTTATTAATTTAAGTAAAATAAAAGCATTTATTTAGCTTTTGTTTTCCTAAAAAAATCTGCTACACTCCATTTGAAATATGTATACATATATCTAATATTACTCATTCCATATACAACATCAATATGCAAATTAATATTAAGTATTTATTATACTAATGCAAACATAATTATTCTACACTACTCAAATATATACATGTTATTTATTTATTTTAATAAGCAATTATAATCACTTATATATAATATAATATTGGGAATAAAAGCATGGCTATTACAATATTAGAACAAAATATGGAACATTGATGACTTGATTTTACTTGTGGACTATTCCTCTTCCTAAAGATGTAGTAAAGCTTAATTATGAGCTTAACATTATCGATCATTTTGCTTGAAGTAAGATATTTGAGGTTCACAAATATCCTCATTTAGTTTAATAAGTCATAACAAATTGTAAATTGAATTTAGGGATATAAAGAGTAGAGTTTAATTTGAACTTAACAAATTCACAATTCCTTCACCCGGAGCTCATGTTGCAGCTCCATCAACTACCCATATTATTGGTTCCTTCTTATATTTGTGAAAATTCTCTAAAATTTTCCATAGAACTTGTTGTGCAGTTAGATTCTTCAATGTCTACTATCCACTCACCTATTAACACTGATAGTAAGAAGTAAGATTATTTACTATCTTTATGAACAACAATAGTTTTTGTTTTTTTAATTGGGTTCTCCAATTGTCTAATATGTGAGTCTTATAGTTTGGATCATTTGTTATTGCCGTTGCTCTTGAGAATTCCTGGATTTAAACACTAGTTCATGTTTTTTAAGCGATTTTCTAGAATTATGGAACTAATCCAAAGCTTTATAATCCATAAACTTTGGAACTTTTCTTCTATCCTTCTCACCAATTAAGATTTGTATAGAAGAGAAACAAAATGGGTTTGGAAACCATCTTTCTAAATCCCAACGCAAAGGAAACAAGTAGGAACTAGAAACTCTAGAATTACATTAGAATTTCTAATTGAAAGAAGGCTTGAGTTATATATCTTTTTTTCCTCTTCACTAAAAGGTAGCGCCTATATGGTTAGGTTAAAATATAACATTGTTATATTCAAAACTACTTTCTAATAATATCCAAGGAATAAGTATAAGGTATTTGTATCCTACTTACTCTAGAGTATTGATTCTATGATAGATAAAATGTATGTGGTCATGTACCTACTCTATATTAGGAGAACAAGTTCCAAAAAAATTTACCTAAATTCTATTATATAATCTTCAATATCCACATTGTATCTTCTCAATTAAGCAAACAAAATATAGGTAGCAAGTGGGTTTATTTACTCTCATAAATGTTGAATGGGTTATGCTTATGGAAAAATTTAATAATCACCCTGTGAATTGTGAATTGAACCCTAAAATAAAAATGGGTGACTACAATACTTTGGCTTCCTCCATTGTTTTGTCATGTGCAAGGGGTCCAAGAATTATGGGACTCATCAACATCTTGTGAATCAAAGCCAGTTTCCATTGCTTATGAAATGCGAAATCCCATGGGTCAGGTAATATTGAAAATCAATCAGCTAAATATAAATTTTAAGCACATAAACAGAAAAAAATAAAAACAAAAAAGAACTATGGAATTTTTACAATTTCTGGTAAGCAGATATTTCTTTGAAATATAAGAAAATTGAAAAGAGGCATGATAAAGAAATCACTTTTCCTAGAAATGAGGAAGCAGACTTATCTGTAATTTGTGGATATTTATCTTGCACGTGTTATCATTTTCATATGATATTTTGATAAGATGTGTTGTTTCATGTAAATATTTTTTTACGATTTGATAATAGATAACACATCAAATAAAAATATTTGATGTGTAGATTTTTTTTTTTTTGACCGAAATATGTGTATAGTAGATAAATGACTTTCAATCTCTGTAAAAATATTTAATTGACTATATACATTACGACAGCAAAGAAAAATTCTCGAAAACATTTTCCGCGAAACACCGGCACACATATTCCTGATTTAGGCAAGCCAATTGGCATTTTGGCCACGCAAATCTTACCAAAGTCGAGACAATTTGGCACAATATGCATGAAGTAGATAGAGAATGTGTCTGATCTCCTGAACTATATGAACAAACACAGCTCCATATTGTGTTTATTTTATTGCATACTTGGATAGCAAATTATCAAAGTGAAGCACTCAATAGATGAAAATAGAGATAAATATGTCAAAATATTTCTCCTTTGACACTCTTACAACCTTTGAATCACCAGCAACCTCGTTTTCCTTAACCTTAGCTGCAATATCATATTTCTCATAGTTTGCTACCTTTATTTCCATTCAAAGGATGTCTACTTAGTAGATTTCATGTGCTACCAACCCCCGGATCACCTGCGAGCCCCCATTGCTAACTACATTGAGCACGCCGAGCTTGCTGATCACTATGACAACGAAACTAGCGATTTCCTAGTAAGACTTCTGAAAAGATCGGGTATTGGAGATGAGGCTTGTGTACCAATAACAGTTCATGAAATCCCTATTGATTTTTCTCTAAACCCAACGCGCCAAGAAGCAGAACAAGTCCTGTTCTCAGTTGTGAAAGATCTTTTAAACAAACTCGACGTGAACCCCAAAAGCATTGACATCATAGTCTCTAATTGCAGCCTGTTTTGCCCAACCCCGTCTATCAGCTCGATGATCATCAACAAGTTTGGTTTCAGGAGTAATGTAAAGAGTGTTAGCCTAAGTGGGATGGGATGCAGTGCAGGCCTTCTATCAATTAGTTTAGCCAAGGATCTCCTCAAAGTTCACAAGAACTCGGTTGCATTGGTTTTAAGCATGGAAGTTGTAACTCCTAATGGATACCAAGGCAAGGTCAAGTCCATGCTTCTTGCCAACACCTTGTTTCGGATGGGAGGAGCCGCGGTTCTTTTATCGAATAGGAAACAAGACAGGTCTAGAGCCAAGTATCAGCTCCAACACATAGTCCGAACGCATATGGGGCACGATGATTTAGCATATCGTTCTGTCTTCCAGGAACCTGATGAATTTGGGAATGTTGGTGTATCACTCTCAAAGGCTCTTGTACATGTAGCGGGCAATGGACTGAAGAGGAATCTAACAGATCTCGGCCCTTTAGTTCTCCCCTATTTAGAGCAAATCCGGTATGTACTTTCCATGATATGTCAAAGGTATTTTTCATTTGTTAAGATCAATGAGGTATTGGTACCAAACTTCAACAAGGCCTTTGAGCACTTCTGTATACATGCGGGGGAAGAGCTGTGATCGATGCAGTGGAGAAATATCTCAGGCTGGGAAAGGATGATTCAGAAGCCTCAAAGATGACATTATACCGGTTCGGGAATACTTCGTCTTCTTCTGTTTGGTATGAACTGAGTTATTTGGAGGCAAAAGGAAGAGTGAAGAAGGGAGATAGGGTGTGGCAAATCGCATTCGGTAGTGGGTTCAAGTGCAATAGTGCAGTCTGGAAATGCATCAGGAATCTTGACCCAAGGATAAAAAATGCATGGTCAGATAGAATTCACAGGTACCCTGTGGAGATCCCAAACATAAGCTAGTGCAATGAATACTCAAAAATCAAGTCTTTCCCTAGCCATATTATGGTTATGGATGTGTTCTTTTGTCATTTTAACAGCAATATTAAGTACCTTCAATTTTACGTGGCTGTAATTCCTAGCCGTTGACAGAACTAGTCATTTTATAAAGTTAGCAATTACAACAAGCTGGAAAATGCTGTATGTGAAATACTGTCTGATACAACAACCCTTTTTTCCTTTTTCCATTCATTAACTTAAATTCTATCATAATGAAATGGGGAAAATTCACAAGATTTGCAATAATTCATAAAAGAAAATAACAACATGAAAGAAAATAACAACATGTAATTTTCCTGTTTGTCAAATGCGCAACTTGAATGTGCAGAAGGAATAACGAACTTGCAACGGTGGCGTGCTTTCAAGACTACGGAGCTGAATGCAGCTCAAACACAACACAATATACTCGGATGCAAGTATAATTGGAGACACAAGGAATTTGTATTCAATATTTTCTGTATATTTTTGTATTACATTGTAAGGTATTTATAGCTGTAATGCAGCTAATTAGTTATAACAATTTGTAACTAGAAAAATATGTAGCACATGTGCTACCCGCAATTTGTTATAACAGTTTTCTTACAGTATGCTAACTGTCTATATTAATGGCCTATACTAATAATTGGCCCATTCTTATTTATGTCAAAGCCCAAGGCCCTGATACAGCCCAAGCCTTTTCTTTACTGTCGACAACTTACTTCACTCACTTCCACATCAGTTCTCACTGTACTCTGTTCCTTACTTTCCCAAATTTGTTCCTTTCCTCGTACCACGTTCCTTCCAGTTGCAAACCCGAACCCTAATTTGTGTTCATGTTGCATTTCCGTCCCCATTTAAATCCCTTGACCACAAGGGATTATCAGGAAAACGTAAGATGAGGTCGTGGTAGAACTCCCAGGTTGCTTCACTCATCCTTGCCTTGCCACAGGATAAGTACCATTGTTTTGGCTTCATTTCCTTGTTTAACCATCTTTCGCTCTAAGATTGTCTGTGGTATTAACTCTTCTTTGTTGTGTATGGCAGGTAGGGTGGTTGAAATGTCAGATCTGGGACCGTGGTAGCGTTTAAGCTGCGAGACGTGAAATGTCGGGTGAATAGCGGCATCTGAAGGGAGTTCTAAACGGTAAGCTACTGAGCCCACCTTGTTTAGTATTCTGTAAGGTCCATAATATCTTGCTGTGAGCTTGTGGTAGTGAGATGTCTGAGTAGTTTTGCGTCGGTAGGGTTGCAGTTTGAGCAACACCCAATCCCCAACCCTAAACTCTCTTTCGCTTCGAGATTTGTCCTCAACCTGTTTCATCCTTTGCTGAGCCCTTCGGAGATGAAATTTCAACAATTTCATCTGATCTTCTCGGTTGGTCAGTATCCTGTCCACTATGGCAACCCTAGAATCCCCTGGGATGTAAGGAAGATGTATAGGGGGAGGGTAACCATATAGAATTTCGAATGGTGTAAGCTGGGCACTAGAGTGGAAGTTGGTGTTGTACCACCATTCGGCCAAGGAGAGGAATTGAGCCCATTTGGTCGGAGTTTCCCCTGTAACGCACCTTAAGTAGGTCTTGAGACACTTGTTGACTACTTCGGTTTGTCCATCCGTTTGGGGATGGTAGGCCGTGGACATATTCATGTTAACCCCTTGGAGTTTGAAAAATTCCTTCCAGACAATACTGACAAATAAAGGATCCCTGTCTGAAGTAATAGATTCTGGAAGACCATGCAATTTGTATATGTTGTCTAGGAACACTTGAGCCACTGTAGTGGCTGTATAGGGGTGAGCTAGAGCAATGAAATGGGCGTACTTGCTTAGCCTATCGACTACAACAAGTATCACTTCTTTTCCATTGGATTTAGGCAGTCCCTCTATAAAATCCATACTGATTTCCTGCCAACATTCGTTAGGAATAGATAGAGGTTGCAAAAGTCCAGGAGTAGCAATTTTCGAACTTACAACGTTGGCAAGTGTCACATTCCCGTACAAATTGTCGACATGTCTTTCCATTTTGGGCCAGTAAAAGACTATGGAGAGGCGTTTGTAAGTAGCATTAGCCCCTGAATGACCCCCAATGGACCACCATGGTATAATTGGAGTAGCTTGGCTCTGAGAGTAGCAGAGGTCCCACTACTACTCTTCCTTTCCTCCTTAGAATTTGATTGTCATAGGAGAAGTGTCCCACATCTTGACCTTCTTCCAGAAGTTGGATTTTTTGCTTGTAGGCTGTATCCTCATACACACTAGCCTTGATCTCATTCAATAAATCTGGGGCAAAAACTTGTACAGCCATTTGATTGAGGGAAGTGGATCCCTGCGAGAGAGTGAATCAGCAGCAATATTAGTATGGCCTGATTTATATTCAATGGTGTAATCGAGGCCAAGTAGTTTAGTGAGCCATTTTTGCTGATTTGGAGTCACCAGCCGTTGCTCAAGTAAATACTTGAGACTTTGGTGATCAGTCTTGATCACGAAATGTCGGCCTAGAAGATAGTGTCTCCATTTATCTATAGCGTGTACTAAAGCCATTAGCTCACGCTCATAGACAGATAAGCCCCTGTGCTTTGGTGCTAAGGATTTACTCATGAACGCAATTGGGTGTTTGTCTTGCATTAAGACAGCCCCAATACCTTCACCACTGGCATCAGTCTCAATGACAAAAACCTTGGTGTAATCTGGTACTAAGGACAGGGGAGTTAACAAGAGCAGCTTTGAGCTGATCAAAAGCCAATTGAGCTTCTGATTCCATTTAAACTGATCTTTCTTCAATAATTGAGTTAGTGGTCTAGCAATCAGCCCAAATCCTTGGATAAATCTCCTATAGTAACCTGCCAATCCAAGAAAGCCACGTATTGCTTTAAGGTCTTTGGAATTGGCCACTTAGCCACGGCCTCCACTTTTCTTGGGTCCTTAGCCACACCATTCCTAGTGATAATATGCCCCAGGTACTCAATTTGTGTGACAGCAAACACACACTTGGAGCGTTTGAGGAATAAACGTTCCTTCATGAGTATTTGAAAAACTGTTTTCAAATGAGTGACATGCAAGTCGATACTGTGGCTGTACACTAGTATATCGAAGAATACCAACACAAACTTCCTCAAATAAGGCCTAAAGATAGCATTCATGAGCCCTTGAAATGTAGAAGGAGCATTAGTCAAGCCAAAAGGCATGACTAGGAACTCATAGTGACCTTCATGAGTTCGGAATGCCGTCTTATATACATCATTAGGATGCATCAAGATCTGATGATACCCAGATCTGAGGTCCAATTTGCTAAAATATGTTGCACCACTGAGTTCATCGAACAAATCATCAACTATAGGAATAGGGAAGCGATCCTTAACAGTTTGTTTGTTAAGATCCCTATAATCTACACACATTCGCCAAGTGTTATCTTTCTTTTTAACCAATACTACTGGCGAGGCAAAAGGACTATGGCTCGGCCTGATAATGCCACTCAGCAACATTTCTCTGACCATTTCCTCTAAGACAGATTTCTGTAAGGAAGAATGTCTGTATGGTCGTAGATTAATTGGATTAGCCCCTTCTTGTAAGTGAATCCTGTGGTTGCAATCTCTATGGGGTGGTAATCCATGTGGCTCTTCGAATAAAGCACGGAATTCCTCCAGTAAATCCAGAATTTGTGGGGAATTTGTACCAGATGAATCAAGCGAGTTAGATTCATCTACCTTGATCATCCAACAATATAATTCGAGTGGTCCAGTAGTACCAACTAGAAAATGGCTCAATTCTTGTCCAGAAATATTTTGGATAGTTTCACGTTCACCCCACAAGATACAAGGAATTCCCTTCCATATAAACTCCATTCTGTGTTGTTTGAAATTCCAACTCACTGTTCCCAATGTCATCAACCATGGCATTCCCAAAATTAAATCACAGGATTGTAGTGTTAAAGTGTAAAAATTAGAATCAAATTCCTTGCCTTCCATAGTCCAATGGAAATTCTTGACAGCACTAGTACTGTATATCTTAGTACCATCTGCTAATATAACAGCAATAGGCTCCAATGAAGATAAAGTACAATTTAATCCAATAGCAAGGCGTTCATTAATGAAATTAGATGAACTACCTGTATCAATAAGGATATTCAAGAGTTTGTTCTTGAATTTACCTTTGATACGCATGCTGTGCTCATTAGTACTCCCTTCTCCATCCACGGCACATAAGGTCAATTGAGAGAGTTCAGCTTCTGATTCCTCCACCGCCCCCTCTGTCTCTGATTCCACTACGTCCTGCTCATCTGGTGTGATCACAAGACAGTTCAACCTCTTGCTTTTACACCGGTGTCCTGGTCCAAATGGATCATCACACCAGAAGCATAGCTTCTTTCTCCTCTTTTCTTTCAGTTCCTCAGGTGTTAATCGTCTAGTAGCTCGGTTACCTTAGAAGTGGGTTCCTCGATTGGGATTGGCAGGTAAAGTGTTTGGGGTCTGGTTAATGATTGGTTGGGGGTAATTGCTTGGTTGTGGGTAAGTGTTTGGTTTAACTGCACGGTTAGTGTTTGTGTTTAGAGGGTATGGATAAGTGTATTTGGAAATGGAGGGGAAAGTATTGATGGTGTTTTTATAAGATTTCAGGTTGTGTTTAGAGGAAAGCAGAGTAGCTTCTTGAAGCTTAGCTAGGGTATAGGCCTGGGTTAGTGTTTTAGGTTGAAACATTCTAATGGGGTACTGAATTTCTGCTTTTAACCCACTAAGGTAACAACTGACTAAGTGTGATTCCGATAACTGGACCTGAGTGGATAAGTGTATAAATTCGTCATTGTATTCTTGTAGTGATCCTCCTTGCTGTAACTTTTTAAGCTCTGACATAGGGTCTTCAAAACCCTTGTCATTGTATCTAGCATTCAACGCTTGGGTAAGTTCTTCCCATGTTATTGGACCTACATCACCCCTAGCCCGAACATATGCACTGAACCACTCATAAGGCTTGGTGTCTAAGTGCATTGTTGCAATCCTCGCTTTGAGGTGTTCGGGAGTTTCATCTAGAGCAAAAAACTGTTCTGCTCTTGATATCCAGCTCCTAAAACCTTCTCCATCAAACATAGGAAATTCAATTTTAGTATTTCTAGTGGGTACCTGATAAGGAAGTGTAGGTTCTGGGTTAACCACTCCAGGAGTCATCATCAGTGAGCTTCCTTTGTTGCTGGACTCAGATTGAGTAGTCATTCGATCATTGAAGGGACCTTTGCCATGTAATTGCTGTTTGAGAGTATCAATAGTTTGATTTTGTTGCTCAATCAATGTTTGTTGCCGCTGCAGGTTCTCGGAAAACAGTTTAATCCAACTGTCCTGTTTGTCCGATTGTTCCTTGAGAAGCTTTGCTTGTTGCTCCACTTGTTCTTTGACTACTCCTCTCAGGGCTTCCTCAATCTTTTTGAACTCGCGGGTTTCCATAGCTATTTGGCTCTGATACCAAATGCAACGGTGGCGTGCTTTCAAGACTACTGGAGCTGAATGCAGCTCAAACACAACACAATATACTCGGATGCAAGTATAATTGGAGATGCACAGAGGAAATTGTATTCAATATTTTCTGTATATTTTTGTATTACATTGTAAGGTATTTATAGCTGTAATGCAGCTAATTAGTTATAACAATTTGTCACTAGAAAAATATGTAGCACATGTGCTACCCGCAATTTGTTATAACAGAATTTTCTTACAGTATGCTAACTGTCTATATTAATGGCCTATACTAATAATTGGCCCATTCTTATTTATGGTCAAAGCCCAAGGCCCTGATACAGCCCAAGCCCTTTTCTTTACTGTCAACAACTTACTTCACTCACTTCCACATCAGTTCCCACTATACTCTGTTCCTTACTTTCCCAAATTTGTTCCCTTTCTCGTACCACGTTCCTTCCAGTTGCAAACCCGAACCCTAATTTGTGTTCATGTTGCATGAACTCAAGATAGAAGAACTCGCAATTTTGGTATTTCGGTTCATATATACATGCCCTATTATGTTTAATTACCAAAAAAATCCTAATAAGAGCAATATTATCTTTAGATCCAGATCAGAATTTTATTCACACACGTTACGGAAATTATTTGGCCCGAGTCTTTTCTAGCACCTTCTTGGCTTGTGCACCATTTGAGTGCCCTTTGTGTTTTAATATCAAGACTTACTGCCGGAAGCCATGGCTCAATTCCCACAGTTTTGGCAGGAATTCTCCAGCATGTTTCGATAACAGGCTTAATCAGCAGGATTTACAAGCATGATTTCTCCTCGGACAGACCCTAAGATAAAAGCAAAGATCCTTGCAATAATTGTTAATTGCAGAATTTAGAAGGCAATATCAGATCCACATCAAACACCATTCCCTTAATCCCATAGAAGGGTTCAGCTAAGAGCTAACTTGATGCACATAATTGCTCACTACCTAGAGTGGGGTAAAGGGAGGGAGAAGAAATATTTCAAGCTCAGCACTCAATTATATTTTTGAATTCCTTCATCCAGCCTTCCATTAGCTCCAAATTTTCGCAGGGATGTCCATCTAAGATGACAGCAAATTTGGGACCTTCATGGCTTACAATAGGGAAGAAATTAGCATACTTTGATTGTCAAAAGAGAAACAACAAAGCCATATATCTCATTGAGTCCAGAAGTTTAGTGAATATGAACAGAAGACAGAAATAAGAAGCAGACGGAGGACACGGATGTCTTCTGGAAAAACTGACCCAAAAAGAAAAAAAAAAAAAGAGAGAGAGATCAGATGGAAGCAATTTAACAAAAAAAATAGCAAATTCGCCTGAAAAGATATAGATGCCAATCCCTACTCGTTTCCCAATTTTGTATCTTTTTGACGAGGAAAAGATGTAACATTTGGATTCTTCAAATGAGAAACGTCTACAAAGTTTACTTGTCCTATTTTTCGCCTTTCATTTCTTATTACAGATCCACAGAGACAATACATTGAAGCAACACTATGTTGGTCATCGCATCCACGTTACAATTCCCCCACCAGAAAAAGGATACAGAAAGAAAAAAGTAGAGAAAGGGATTCAATTGTTCGACCAGCATAAGCAAAAGTCAGCCAGGTTCCTTCTCTACAATTCGCCATGTCAGATACGTCAATTATTCCTTCCCGACGAATTTTCCCAGCGCAAATTTTCTTTGCATTCTAAGGTTAACACATGCAGTTGAAGAGCACCCTCTATTTTGCTTCAAATTTTATTTATTCATCTAGTTCTTGTCTTAACAAACTTGCCTCTTGAAGCTTTCTTTTCCAACTTCTCCCTCTTTTTGCGTGTCTTTTCATCCTCCTCAGCTCCCTAATGTACAAACAAATATATCAACATGTATTCATAATAAAGGAAATCAGTCTTAGAAAGGAAACAAAGATATCATACCTCAGAACCAGCTGATAAAAAGCCCTTGATAAAGTCAAAAGACTTGTAAATTCCAAAAGCTGGTATCTGGTAAAGACATGGCAGAATGGTAATATATCAGGGCAATCCTCCAGAAAAATGATCATGAAAGTGTACACATGTATAAAGCACAGCTAAGTTAAGCTTCATTGGGTAATCTAGCTATCTAATAACTTATTATATGGTGTAATTGGCTGGATGCCACAGCATGATAGCTTTTGAAAAACAATTTGCACCACTGGAATAAAAGGAAAAGTAATTGCCATACTATGACCACCTTGAGAACAGTACCTTGTTAAGTTTTCTTTTGAAAGAGTTCTAACATTTGAGGTTGATAGGATATGTTGTGAAAAAAGTGACTATTGTAGAATTATATGGTCAAGCAAGAAATATGAGCTTGGACAGCCTTGAAAAATTGTTAAAAACCAGCAAATACACCATAGGAAGCTAATGTTTCAAGCTGACAAATCCAAACAGCATGAAGTACAAATAAAAGCACAGGAGTTAACCTCAACTTATTCTAGATAAATTTTTTGGAGTTAGTATCAGAAGTTCAATAAGTACAACACTTCTACGTTACTGCTCGTGATTCACTTCACATGCAACACATTAAGTACATGAAACTTACCACCAAGTAAATGTACCAAAATTTGCCAGATATTATGGATGTAACTTGCACAAAGCTCGTGATGTATATGATGTCGTGCAAATAGCTGCAAGACGAAAGCTCATGTAAGGCCAATTGTTTCTGTCAATGAACAATAATCAGAAAATTATGTGCAACGATTTGACTGCCATAGAAAATTGCCCCCAACTTGCACAATCACAGTAAGGTAATCTCCATTTTGAACAGTGATACTATTTCTCAGGGAAAATTGTCTTAAAGCAGAAGTCATTCACAAACAGGACGAAGTCATGCACCCTGAAGCTACAAGAACTTAAACAACCAAATACAGCAAATTTCATACTAGCCCTTTATAACCTTCGAGGATCCCAGGTGAGGCACCTAAGACATTACACGACCAGAATATTTTTTTATTAATAATTACCATACTTACAAAAAAAAGTACAATACTTTTATTTTATGATTAATTCTATTCACAGTACCTGAATTTTCTCGATATAACAATTTTGTACCTAAAAAAATTTCGAACCAGAATATTTTTTTATTAATAATTACTATACTTACAAAAAAAAGTACAATACTTTTATTTTAGGATTAATTCCATTAACAGTACCTGAATTTTCTCGATATAACAATTTTGTACCTAAAAAAATTTCGAACCAGAATATTTTTTTATTATAATTACTATAATTACAAAAAAAGTACAATACTTTTATTTTAGGGTTAATTCTATTGACGATACTTGAATTTTTTTGATATAACAGTTTTATACCTAAAAAAATTTCGCCCACAAAATACCTAAACTTTTTAAACTTTACACTAATGGTCATTTTGGCCAGATTCTGGCCAGAAATCCAGTGCCTTGCTAATATGGTAAGGCATTTATATTAAAAAATTAATTTTTTATTTCCAAGTCAGCATCTCTTTTTTTCAGCTTTCCCCCCTCTTCTCTCTCTACTGCGTCTCCCTCTTCCTCTTCTTTTCTTCTTCTCTCTTGCCTCCCACCGCCCCACCCTGTATCTCTCTTGCAATCTCCTCTTGCCCAACTTTCTTCTTCTCCCTCTCGATGATCATCTCTCTTTCATCCTCTCACTCTCGCAAATCTCCCTCTCTCTATCTTTAAGCATTCCTCCATCATCCTCTTCACCATTAACCAACACCAAGGAACACCCATAATCACCAAGACCATCCATAACAACCAACAATCACTCAAGACAACAGCACAACCACCACCACTCAAATCTCCAACTACCAACCACAGAAATCAACCCAACTCCTCCTCAAACCGACTTCTTGGCCATTCACACACTACATGCAAACAACTAGCCACTCGACACCAACATCACCGCCAAGACCATCGGTGATTTTAAACTCAAGCCCACAAGACGAAGCTCCACCATCACCATTTTCACCATAAGCAACCAAACACAACAATCAAACAATAACCAAACATCAACACAACACTCCAAAATCAACACCTAGTGCTTCACCACCGCCACCGCCAACGCCAACTCACACCAACCATTACCAAATCAACCACACTTCGACCAAAAGAAAAGAGGCGAGAGAGAGTCAACCTCCTTGTTCAAGCATGCCGACGGTTCGAGGTCAACATGTTGGTGGTTGTAGTAGTTGCGATTGTGGGCGGCGTTCATCTTCATGGAGTTGCGTTGGTGGTGGTTCGGCGTTTGGATGTTTGGAGCTTGGTTCTGTGGTGGCTGGTGGCTGTGTGGTTTGGTTAAACTTGTAGAACATGGTTGGAAGTAGTCATTTCGGTCAGTGTTCCGGAGTCGTTATTGGTGATGGTGGACATAGGCTGATGTTTGCGTGGTGATGATGGTGTTTTTGGTTGTTACCGCCATTCGTCTAGTGGAGTTAGGTGACAAAGCTGATGGGGGTTAAAGAGAAAGGGACTGGCAGTGGCGGAGGTTTTTGAAAGAGAGGGAGGGGTAACTAGTAAGCGAAAAACAAAAAAACAAAGGAAAAAAATTAAAAATACACTGATGTGGAAATTAAAAATTATTTTTTTAATGTGTATTGTCTGCCATGTCAGCATATATTGGACTTTTGGCTGGAACTAGTAAGTGAAAAAAAAAAGGAAAAAAAACTAAAAATACGCTGATGTGGAAATTAAAATTATTTTTTTAATGTGTATTGTCTGCTACGTTAGCATATTGACTTTTGGCCGGGTTCTGGCCAAAAATACCATAAATGTAAGAATTAAAAAGTAGAGGTATTTTGTAAACTGAAAATTTTTTAGGTACAAAACTGTTAAATCAATAAAGTTTAGATACCATCAGAGTAATTGACCCTTTATTCTACCCAAAAAAGATTTCCGTAATTGTAAAGACTTGGAAACCCACCACTTTGCAATATTTACATCAGAAAATGCTGACATGAAGGTAATTTATTTTGCTTATCTACTTGCCTAAGCTGCATTGGATGTCTCAAGTATCAAAATTAAAAAAAATATTTTTTTGGGATGGATGAGGATGGGATTTGTTGCACTAATCCAAAAATGATTGCACCCAAAAGCAAAAAATAAATGTATATGTTAAAGAGGTTCATTAGAGAATATGTTTTTTACTGCTAAGTTGATATCTGAGACATTCTGTGTGATTTATATATGGTCAGAAAAGCAAGCCAGATAAGCCTCCTGTCAGTTTTTATTCACATTAGCTTAATAGGATGGTTGAAATCAAAGTTTTTAAGTTTTATAGTCATTGTTAGTGAAAATTGAGTTGAATAATGATTTGGCATATGTAAAATTACAGTAAGAAGAGGGCTACGTATGATAAGCTTGATAAAGAAATGCCAAATCTACCTAATAAGATCAAAAGCAGAACATGAAAAAAACAGAAAATGCATATATGGACTTCCAATTGCAAAAATTACATGCCTACAAATTCCACCGGTAGTCATATCAAAACCACCATCCAGAAGATCCCCATCATCAGCATATGTAGGCTTGGCCATATTAGCAAGTTGTTGATATGGAAAAAAGTAAGCTGCAGAGGTGACTAAGAGACCAATCCAGTGTTTCCAGGTAAAGGAAGAGTGGAAGATCAACAACCTCACCAGGATATATACACCCTGTATTAGAAAGCACATAAATTAAGCCCCCAGTTAGTAACCAAGTAAATCAATATCAAGTAATTGACATCACGGAGATAAACAAACAACTGAGACAAACAGATTTAAATAAAGCGGTTGAATAAGAGTTGGAACTTGAGAGGCACTCAATATAGTATGGAATAATGGAAATGTTTGTAAAGCATTTAGCCTTACTGATTGCTTCCTAATTTAAGAAAAATAAGATCACTGTTTCTTACAATGGTCAATCAAAGAACCCGGCAGCAAAAATTATAGATAGTGTTGGCTCAATGGTACTTGCCCCAAGACCAACCGCCATGATGCATACTCTCCAATGACAGGCAGAAGAACAGAAATCATTTCTGCCAAGTAAGATCAGGCTTGGTCATCAACTTAATTGTTCATTTGCTTGCTTACGTTTCTTGCTTTCCTTGTATTTCTCCATGACTCGTAAGCAGTTAGCTTAAAGAGCCATAGCAGCTAAAGATCATTCTTTTGCATACTCTAACTAGCCTTGTGACTTCGAATGATTACTTTCCTTTTACCTTCATTGCTTTATTCTTGATTTTTTTATTTGCAATAGAATTTGTTCTTCTCTTTCTATCTATAAATGCACAAAACACCCCCAATTGCATGAGACTTCGCACGCAATGATAAATGGACACCAAAAGATCCTACATAACATTGTTAATTGCATCGTGGTTTCATTTGAAAGAAATTATTTTTAAGGTTGCTGTCTCCACAACTTATCTTCATTTACCTCAATTACTGTTATACTTCTTAAAGTGGTTTATCTGCTTTCAGAGGCAGGAAAAGACACCGCAAAAGTCAGCCTGTGAAAATTAACTTTTCTTCCCCAGAAACCCACTATTAGATCCTACCTTATTATCCTGAACCAAAGGCCTCATGCATGCCAGTTTAAATTTCACTTTGACACAAGGACTAGAGTCATAACTCGCTTTCTGACATCCAAGACATGGCAAAGCAGCAGATTGTTTTCAATGTGTTGAGCTCTAATTTGTGGAACCACTCATCAATCCAAGTGGCAAGCAGAAACTCACCGAAGCCTTTCTCAATCGAAAACTTTCGAAAATGTTCTAAACACCATCTTCACAACTACGCACTCCCCCGAGCTCAAGTTCGAAACAAGAACCATTCCACGCATGTCCAAATGCATGATTAGATCTTCCCACACACAAACTGATCTAAAGCATTTGACTTTACCACCTTTCCGCCATTTTATGCTAAGAATCCGCATTTATTAAGAAATAAAAAATAAAAAATTCACAACATTAAAGGGATGAAGGAAAATCAATCAAACCAAGTTTCACCACGTAATTCCGATTCCCTCAACTCAATTGAATCTCGACCGAACCACTCAAAACCCTAGTGTATTTTGATTGATCCGAAACCCGAGCATTTACAATGAAATGAAGAGAGAGCTGAGTTACAAGAGCACGTACGTTGCACGCGATGATCAGACGACGGAGATTCGCCATGTGGCGGGCGTTCTCTTCCTTTCGTTTCTTTGCACCTTGATTCGCCATCTCTTTTCTCTCTCTCTCTCTCTCTCCCCCTCTCTCCCTCTCTCCCCAAGGGCAAAGGGGCAAATCCAACAAGAAGAGAAGGGTAGTTAGGAAAGTAAATTATGTAAGAATGTTAAGATTGGCAACTGTACAACAAACTCTAAACAGGAGGTGAGATGTTAAAAAGGAAAATAAAACGAAGGAAAGGAAAGGAAAGGATATAACTTTGTTTTTTACAAACCCGCTCCGTGGTTATCTACCAGGGACTTGCTTGTGGGATTTTTCAGTCCCACATCGCCAGTGGTGTATAAGCGTGTATCTTTAAAGCTTGACGAATGACGGCTCATGTTGAGCGCTCATATTAAGTGCTTTAACGCAAGTTCTTCTTTTTTTCCTCTCTTTCCTCGGACATGAATTTCTCCTTTAACTTCTCTCTTTTAGTTCTTGGTGAAAAAAAAAAAAAAGACTTTGTTTGCTTTTTTTTTTTTGTCAAATATAACTTTGTTTGTTGTTCGATAATAAGAGTCAAAATAGAAAAATATAAATGGAAATTTTTTTACTCTACTTGTTTGATCAATTAAATGAAATAAAAATAAGAGAAAGTAACATAATAACTTAATTAGGGCATGCACATCTGCATTGTGTGTGCAATTATTAAGTACAATAACATAGTAAACTTTTACTTCTTCTTCTTCTTTTAGGTATAATATACTATTAGTATAACTAATTACTAAATCGAAATATGTACACAGTAGATGACTGAAGAATAAAAAATTGATAAATTAAAGATATGGCAAAAAAATTAAAAAAAGGATAAAAAATAATAATGTGTCATTAATGTTTTGTTAAAGTATAAAAAATTATAAATAATCATAATTTTATTTATTAAGAATTTGATACATAGTAAAATAAAACTTATCAATATGCATCAAAGTTATATAGAATGGGATGGTATATTGGTAAATTAGCAAGAAAACTAATAATATAATGAACTCATTTCACCTTTTTTTTCTTAACTTGGAAATGATATTTTTTTTCTTTTTTCTTTCTACTTAAAATAATTTAGCATAGGTTGGCTTATAAAAAAAAAAATAAAGGATAATTTATATAACAATGAAAAAAAAATATTAAGATTATAATCCCATTTTAAGATATTAATAAAAAAAAATCGATGGTTAAGGTTCCATTTTTATTGACTCATATTATAAATCATCTAATAATTAAGATCATAATGTGATTGAAATATCCTAATAATTACTCTATTTTCAGTAGGAAGACGTGAAGTCAAATAAAATTTAAAAAAAAAAAGATGTGTAAAAAACATTAGAGCCATTAAAAAAATTATTAAATGGACCTACCTAGACATCGGCACGAGACGGTTCCAAACCACGAACAGCCCCAAACTGTCCCAGTGGTTCCGTACCCCAAAACCATCCCGTTAGGGATGGTTATGAACCGTCAAAGGACCCGCTGGTCGTCCACGTGGAACCAGCGGTTCAACCTGGTCGGGAACCGCTATTCCAGACCCGGAACCAGCGGTTCTGACCCAAGAAATATAGAAATTAGAAAAAAAAAAAAACAAAACACAACCAAAAATTAATATTCAGTTTCCTAGTAGTAATGGGACATCAATTTCTTAAAATTTTTATAATAATTTTTCAAATAATGAATTTGAAAAAGAAAACTGAATTGTGAGTAAATTCAAAATTTTAATTCTCAAATTTACGTGCACAACAAAAAGATATTGTACATTGTTCTTACTTCATAGTGGAAAAATATGTTGGAGCAGCTACAGTACTATTGGGTATGAGAAATGACCGGCAAAAGACACCACCAACTTTGTAAATGCTAATATAAAAAAAAAAAAACATGGTTCACGGTTCGCGTGGAACCGGAACCGTTAAAACTGGCGGTTCCACGGAACCATGAACAGCTCGACTCTAGCGGTTCCGGTTCCACGAAATGTGGAACCGTGAACTGGTGGTTTCCAACTCGAACCGTGTCGATGTCTAAACCTACCTTTCTAATTATGTTAAAGAATTTTTAAAAATAAAAAAGAAGATATTATAATATATAGATATCCCAATCCGAACTTATGATAATAATCCATCCAAATAAAGAATTAGGATCAATTGTACATGGTTTAAATAAGATATGAATATTTATTATACATATTCTTTAAATCTATCATTCTTTAAGAAAACCTTAGAGAAGAGAAACATAGAGAAATACCTTAGAAACCCACCAAGGGGGAAAAAATCCTTAACCAAATAGCAACCAAAGAAAGCCAAGATCATAAAGAATAAGGCAATATTAGAAATCGTGGGAGGGGCGGCATAGCAAAAAGACTAAGTAATACTCTAGACTATGGGAATTATGAACAATCTTTGTAGCTCTTTAAATCAGAATTGCATTAGTTGATTATGGATGTGCAAAAGGCATTGGTATGTTAGCTTTATCATGGTAGCATTAAGGTGGTGATCTAGTTGATCTTCAGCTACAAGTGCAAGGAAAAAAATATAATACTTAAATACGTATTTTGATTATGGTAATTATAGAATTTATGTTATAATTATATTATAAGATATTAATGGAAAAAAAATTAATCTTATAGGGTATTGAAAGATTCAATGATCGTTGGTTCCTTAAAAAAAAAAAACAAGAAGAAAAGAAACAGAAAATTTTGTCACTAAAGTGTTTAATTTGTTGAACAAGAAAAATTTGTCGCAATCGAACCATGTTATATATAAGGTATAGAAGTTATAGGTATAAAGGGATTTATAGATTGAATTCTTCATAGATGTGTGTTTAACAAAAGGTATGTTTTGATTCATCATTATAGACACACAGGTTGAACAATCATGATACAAAACATTCAATTAAAAGTTTTTTCTTATTATACATCGGTTCTGTTTGGATTATCTATTTCTTATCTATATCTGTATTTAAACTTTTATGTATAAAGGTGTATGATTTACAACTATTTTATCTGTATTTGGTTTATTTGGCGTTTTCATGAAAACTATCATATGTTTTCCATCTATATGTATTTCTTAACAGACAATTTGTTAAGAAAATATAAAAAAAAGTGTTGGCATTTGTCGATGCCAAATAGACCCGAATATAACGTGATCAAAGAAAGAGGAAAAAAAAACACACACACAAAAACTTTATTTTATATTAAATTTATAAGTTGTTAAATAAAATAATTATATTTATTATATAGATTATATTAAATTAATGTAATTCGCATATCAACATAATATTAATATTTGTTATACCCAAAAAATAACTAATATTACAAAGAATAGTTGAAATAACATAGTAACAACAAAAACTAATTATCATCATTAATAATAAATGAAAATGTAATAGCAATAGTTTTAATTCTTATAAGAAGAGTGGCATATAGCGGCAGTAGTCTTATGAGTAACAGATAGCAACTCAACCAAGAAGAGTGGCATATAACAACTCAAAATAATCCAAGCAGGAATCAACCCAAAGGGATTAAAAAAAAAAAAAAACGAGAAGAATTCGAAGATTCAATAACCAAGCAAACGACCCATAGGCGGCTTAAATCGAGCATGCAATTCTATATGCTTAAATCAAGCTTATAAATCGAGATTTCTAAGAGATACCAGCTTTATTCAAATCATAATCCTTAGGTCCCTTTATTTAAAACGAAGCTTTTAAAATATGGCTCTTGGGCCAGTTTTGGTGCCATGTCATGCCGTACCATGAAAAAAAGTGCAAACACCATTAAGAAATCGATAATTAAACATAGGAAATTTTATGGTTTTACCATTAATTTTGATGGGATCAGTCTCATCATCATCCAACGGTTCATACTATACCAAACCATGATCAAATCCTAAAATAATTAATATTTAATTTACTATATCTATTTTAACGGTTATGTTGATGGAACGGTCCTGTTGACGAGATCGTAAAGCTCTTGAACATATATTCCAATAATAAAACCATGACGCGGCAATCAAATCGTCCAACCATATAGAATTAACTCAATAGTCTGCACACTTACATCATCCATAACCAGCTCACATATTAAGCATATTAATCACATATTCAATAAATCTATCATATCATATCATATACTTACTTAAGTAAATTCATATTAATTGTAAACAACAAGCGGATGGCTCACAATCTTTCGACTATTTCGAATATCAAGCAACAAGCAAGGGATACTCCTGGATGGTACAATCTACTAATTCGCTCGTACTCCAAACTCCTAATTGCACTACAATAAATCAATACACCATTTGTAATTTTACATATAGTATTATTTAGTATAATAATATATATATATATATCATATAATAGATGAGGTTATCTTTTACTATATCGAGCCATACTTTTAATATTTGCATTTTTTTTCCCGAAATGGACACTATCATTATGAAATAGTGTAAGATATACTTACCTATTAAATTTGGCAATATAAGGAGCTTTAACCATTCTTCGGTTGCATTAAAAGTGAGGACATCTAGTACTTCGTCACTGTCGAAACCTATGTTGGAAATTATAAGTATGTCGTGGGAATTCCAGGAGACTTCTCTCTTCTTTTTTCTTTGTTGTTTGTTCTTATTTATTATTATTATTATATTATTATTATTATTATATCCGAAATTAGCACCATACGTAATGGTAGGAATCCTCTCTAAGTCAGATCCATTGTGGAATCATAAGCATGTGTTGAGATAAAAGACTATTTGTATTTGGGAGAATTTTCTTGTTTATTATATTAGTAATTATAATACATCTAAAGTCCAAATGAAATTTACAGCAATAATTACCATGTAATAAATGAAAATGTTTATTTAATGAATAACTAGTAAAAATAAATAATTTTGACTTTCCTAGAATTCACCTTTACAACATGAAATGGAATTAATAGATTATCTTTAAAGCACGATGAGATAACAATCTTTAAATTGAGTACGCTTGGTAAATCAAAGCATCCTTTTATACGTTGCCTTAAATTAATAAAATCATATTATGTTACCAAACTATTGTGTTATTAACATAAAATAAGAACATGAAATATATTACTAGAAGGTTCAAAGCTAAACATTGTGTACTTATCAAATCAAACGGATCCTCATTTTATTATCTTTCAGAATTAATATAACTTTATAAACTTTGCCATTAATTTTATAAAACAGCCACTATAACTAGTGCTTACTTGTAAATGCTCTATGAACTGATGCCTTGGATCCGAGACTCCAAATATCTTTTGATGAGTAAGGAAATCCCATGAATCACACCTATATATATATCGCAGGAGGTTCTTTATGGCTTCCCAAGTAAAGCAATTTAGCGCAGGGAATGACAGAAACGCTTACTTTACGTGTCTAATTAGCTGTCCAATTCCAGTGTCAAATGATTCTTACTCAGGAAGAATAGGGACAGTAATTTCTTCCAGAGGAAGGATTTGGATTTTCATCAAAATTCCTTCACTGGCTGAAATAAAAATTCCAATCTAATATAATTATACGTGACTCATTCAGAGACTAGTGGTATCACAAAAAGTTAGAATAAAGAGCTGAAAAAACTGCTGAAGCATGCACCTCAAGCCAAGCTAAAAAATAGTGAGGAAATTTATGCAATAAGAAGATCCCTGTAAGATCTATTGCAAACACAAAGACCGTCATTTTATCATGACCAAGTTTAGTCATTTGTACCTATTGTTCAGGGACCATTGAAAAGATTGATTTACTTATCAATGAAAATACAAGAAGAAGCGCTACAAGACAGAAAGATTGATGGACCTAAACTTCTATGGAAAAAAGGTCACTCCTCATGGAAACATTTACAAGGTGGCAGAAAGAAGTAAAAGAATACAGGATTTTATTTAGTTTTTCCCTCAAATACATGCAATTGCAAGAGAAAAGAATTCACAAATGCTGATTTTAGACATAGCATCCGGGTGTAGCGGCTTCATCATCACACGAAATTAGGTACCGGTGAGCTGAATTTCTATGCCTTGCTATATAAATGTTGAGTCTATCCTATCTATCACTCATAAATATGGAGTATTGCTGTGTCCCTTAAGAGAGTAGTAGTTGAATGTCAGCCTGCATCCCATTTGGAGGATGGAATTTGTTGGTACAAGCTGCTTGTGCAATCCTGTAAGCACTCATTTGAAGGCGAAGACAAAGAAATCTCCAAATTTGGTGTGTCTTGGATATCCCTTCCCAACAGCAATTTTGTCAATATATCATTATTCGGTTCTGTCAGCATGGTGTTTGCAAACTATAGATCTCATTAGTCGCATTAGCACGGCTATAAAGTTCAATTAGGCACTCATAATGCTCCTTAATAGGTGTTATTCCATAGCGTTCAGTCATATATTTGAACAACCTATATGCCATTCCCAGATCATTTCTATGTACACAGGCGCACAAAACCCCAACAAAAGTGATCGCATCAGGTACTACATTTGCCTTCTCCATTTCAGCAAAAAGAGCAAGAGCTTCCTCTTCAAACCCGTGCACACCCAAGCTCGTGATCATTGAATTCCAAGTAGCTAGACCCTTTATTTCCATCTCTTCAAACACCCTCCGTCCATCCTCTAAACTACCACATTTGCTATACATGTCAATGAGAGCTGTCCCAAGAAAGACACCGAGTTTGAAACCATTCTTGAGAGCATATTCATGAATCCACCGGCCCAATTGCAGGCTCCCCAATTCAGTGCAGCCAACCAACAAACTAACCAAAGTGTACTCATTAGGTTTTACATTATCAATCTGCATTTCCCTAAATAATTTAAATGCTTCCTGAGGTTGACCATTCTTCACGTATCCATTGATCATTGCTGTCCAAGCAACTACATTTTTGTTTGGCATTCTCTGAAAAGTCTCTCGAGCAGCATCCAAGTCGCCACAAGAAATAAGACCATTTGTCATGGTTGTCCAAGAAACAACAGTGGGGACAACCATCTTCTCAAAGACCCTACACGCACAATTTATATCACCGCACTTAAAGTAAAGATCCATCAACGTGTTTTGCACGAACATGTCCCTGAAGAAACCCTTTTTTAGGGCAAAACCATGCACTTCTCTTCCTTTATCAACAAAACACAAGGCTATGCAAGCTCTAACAACAAAAGGAAACGTGAACTTGTCCGGACGAAATCCACCACAAATCATATGGTTATAAATTAGAATTGCTTGACGAGACATTCCATTCAAGGCATGCATCCTAATCATAAGATTCCAAGTATACGTATCCGGGTTCTCTACCTGATGAAACACCAAAGCAGCATAATCCAATTTATCATAAGAAGAGCACAACTCCATCAATTTCCTAACAACAATCTGGTCATGACATAAGCCGCTCCGAATTACCTTAGCATGAGTTTGCTTAACCTGCTTGAAATTAAGGCACTTCTGGAAAATAAGCAATGCATCTTGAGAACCGAATTTTTTCACTGGACAAATAAAAGGGTTTCTCCAGTGATGAGCATCCGGGGCACTAGAGATACAAGCAATCATTCTACAAAAACAATGACTCAATTCTCACTAACTACTTGCCTTGCCATGCTGAAGCGAAAGATAAAAACACGGGCTTAATGCTAGTATAATACAAACACTATATCCATTCAAAATAAGTTCTGGAATAGCTAAACCAACTATGCACAATAATACTAAAGGAAAAGCTATCTATCTGAGCGACAGTGGTTCACAGGGGCAAATCATCGAACGGGTGGTGGACATGAGATAGACACGATAAACCGTTTGCTGCGCCATGTAATATTCATCACATACACCCTATGAGCTAAACAGAGAAAGGTTGTTTTTGGTTTGGATTTTTAAGTAGCCGGAGTTGACTCTGGCGCGCCGGTGAGAGAGAGAGACTAGAGAGCTCTCCGTTTATCGGTTTGGCGACTGCATTCCTATATTATTGATAATTCTATTTTTTTCTTTCCTTTAATATTTTTTTGGATAAAATAATTCAGTGGCCCATTTTACGTTTCATCTGGACTTTCTTTTTTTTTTTTTTTTAATTTGGGAAAAAAAAGCTACCAGGAAAATTGCTAGAGCAGGGATGTATCATTGCATGTGTGTATAGGCCTAACTATTGGGCCTAAGATATCTAACCGAGCCAGCGGGCTTTGGGCTTTATCGTGATCCTTTTTCCTTACGGAAAAAAAGAAAGATAGAAAGAAATAAAACCTTTTATTAGTAAGGTTTAAGTCACTTGTTTACATATCTCTAAGTATATACCATGTGTATATAATAATTATACAAATTAAATAAGAAAATTACACATACGTATTATCTTTTACTATTATTACTCAAACTAAACAGGGTTATGTCACGAACGGTAATTAGAGCTGTGCATGCGGAGTGGGTTATATGGGCCAACCCATATAACCAGCAAAAAGGTGCTAATTGGCTAAAAATTTTAGTCTGTTTAATGTGTGGACCAAAATGGCCTGCCTCGCATAACTCGCAAGTTGAAGCGGGCCAACCCATTGCAAGTTGGACTGTCCCGCGAACCCACACTTAAAAAACATTTTAGAAAAAGAAAGAAATATAAATCTTATGAAAAAGCCTAGTGCATTACCTCTTTATTTCTCTTCACTTCACTTTTATGTTATTTAGTTGTTGAATATTGATTATGTAATTTTTTTGGGGTTGATGTTTTAAACTTTCAACTTTTATGTTTATTATATCCTTAGTCCTTTTATCAATATTTTTTCTTTTATTTTTATAAGACATTTGATGCTTCTATTTAAAATAAGCAATACAATATCGATTAATAATTTTCATGATGTATTTTTCCTTGCCATGTCAAAGAAAAAAATTGGAATGAATTCTAATTTCTATTAGTTAAGATAAATCATTTTATGTTGAAATAAAAAATTTTCAAAATAGAAGTCTATAATTTTTCCATACACGATTATCATCTAGGATTAGTATGTAAGTAATTGGTGACATAAAAAGAAATATATTCTATATTTAATTATTAAAAATTTAAATTTGAATTCTTATAAAATTTTTCAATAAAACAAGCCAGCCCACATAACCCACCACCCGCATAAGGCAGGTTGGGCTAAAAATTTTGCCCACATAGTAATGCGGGCTGATAAGAGGTGGGTGGACCCGCATGACCCGTTTGCACAGCTCTAACGATAATTGAACTTTGATAAGATTTGTAATTAAATACTTGAATTTTAAAATCGATTAAGTTAGTACTTAAACTTTAACGCTGATCAACTTGGTATCTAAAAAAAAAATCGTACACTCTAGTAGTACATTCATAGATACTACATTAATTAATTTTAAAGTTTTGCATGTACTAAATTGATTAATTTCAAAGTTGAAGCACTTAATTACATATTTTGACAAAGTTCAAGTATCTTATATAACATTATCCCATAAACAATACATTAAGAGTAAGTATGTACTTGTTGCTCGTTTGAATCTGGTAGAGGCAGAAAGGATGTTTAATTGATTGGACTAGTGTATGTGTTGAGCCTACAAAATAGAATACGGTTAATGATGCATCGAAGCAGACCATATGCAACTATTCTAATACTTAAGTTAGCAAGTATGTTGACATAAAGGATGATTGATAAGTATGAGAGAGAGAGTCTCTGTGGCATTGCCTCTCCTATAGAGTAGGAGGAGATATTTATAATTGATGGAGTCCTGAGCAGTTGAGTGCATCTTGAGATTATAGGTGAATAGGTGATTGACGATGATTATCATAGACATGGGGTGAGTCTACTAATCTACGTTCAACTGTGTCTACCTAGTGAGGGAAACATGGTGATTGGCCTTAGATTGGGTGTAATCTAGATGCAACAATAGGCGGTTGGTAATCAAGTCGAAGGGATAGGCGTTCTAGTGAGGTTTTGGGCCTTGTTAAGGTGAGTTAGGCCTAGGCCTGATGGGTCGACCTACGTGGTAAATAGGTTAAACTATACTTGAAAGACTCATGATCCATATTTGATTATCAAATTAAGTGTAAGACTCTACCCATTCTTATTATATAAGTATAAGTTCTCAAATTTTTAAATCTAAACCTATTTTATGGTCTCCAAACCACCTTGTAACTGTAGCTTATGGAACCCAAAAAGTTTTCTCTTATATTATAATATTATAATTCAAAGGTAAATTTTCAACTACTTAATATGGTTATATAAGCTCACAAAAAGAAAATTTTATATAAAATTTAGTAAATATTAATAAATGCACTTTTCTATGGATAATTATATTTCAACTTCATACTTATACATTTACATGCATAATATCAATAGCTTAGGTCTACAAATGAGTTGAATTGAGACGATAGAATATAGAGTACAAGTTCGAGATTGAGCATAAAATTTTAACTCAAGTTTTTCTTTAAGTGGAATTGTACAAACTTGAGCTTAGCTCAATTAAGTTTATCTTGACTCAATTTATTAAAAAAATATTTTCAATTCTAATTAAAAAAATATTAAAATCTAAATTTGATTGTTCAACTTAAGCTAATCAAGCTAAATGCTATGAATTTCCATCCCGACTCAATATTCTACTCGACTAATTCAAACTTAAGTAAAAATTAAGTTGAATTCGAATAGTTTGCATGCCACTTTGATTTGTTTGCACTTTTAAACTCAATCGATGACTTAAAATCATTCAACTTTCTACTGTTTAAGACATTTTTGCATGTATTTTCTTTTTTATAATTTAGAACTTGAAAATATAAACATAATATTATTTTTCAATTATTATTATTTGATTACTTTTATATGATAGAAACAAGAAGCTCTAAAACTTTTACCCCATATATTTTAAAAGCATAGATCTTAAAATTAGTACATGATATAAAAAGGTCATATTTGTGCCTCGCCCTATGAGCAAGTTTCAAAAATATGTACATTGGCAAATCCTAATTCACACATGACATTACTAAAGATCGTCATTAACTGTAGGAGGAGTGCCGGTCACTTCAATGGTCCCATCACCCATGTCTCCCCTGAATCTTGCTTGAATTTTTCCCCTCCAATCTGCTTCAATGTACTCGATTTGATCTTCCAGATTTTGAATTCATTTAAGATTTTAGGGATAAATTAATCAATAACAACTAAATTTTAATAAAATATATAATTAGTTATCTAAATTTTAAAATTAATTAATTTGGTATTCAAAATTTTTTTAAATTGATAAATTTAATTTATGAAAAAACTTGACAAAAGTATTATAAATGTATGAAAAGTTATTTTAGGTACTGAATTTATTAATTTTAAAGTTTAAATACTTAATTATATGTTTTATCAAAGTTTGAGTATGACTCATAATATTAACCCAAGATTTTACAACCACTAACGGCCTGTTCGTTTGATATAAAAAACTATTCATTCTCTCATAGTTAAGCGTAAAATTATTATTACGTTGTTCATTTGAGAGAAAGAGCTATTAAAATGATGGATAGCAATCCATGTCCCCATTCTCATGAATTGTCACTCAATGGTTTATTTTTCAACTTTGCCACAAATACTTTTATCTTGAAAATATCACCTATGCAATTATCATCCGTATATAGGGATATTATAAATATTTTACATTTTACTCTAATAATTACTTATTTTACTTTTTATACAAAGTGAATATTATAATAGCCATTGCAATTTTATTATATTTTCTTTAAATTAGAATTCCATTCTCTTCTTCTTCCATTCAGCGAAGTGAACAAGCCGAATTTTACTACATTGCAAAACGTTGCTCTCCTACATAAGTTATCATGTAATGTAACTCTTTTCCTCCGCTTCAACTAGTATTAAACATCTTTTTACTTAGGATACAAGCCATTTTCTAACAATATATAATGTGCATATATACACTGTTTAGAAGACTGAATCCTGCTACGTATTACAGGAAGTAGCTAATGCACTTAAAAAAGAAAAAAAAATGGAATGGGAGAGAGAGAGAGAACACATAAATGAAAAGCTTTTAGAAGCCGATGCGTCATGAGTAGTTATATAATTAGGTAGTCCTAATAGTTCAGTATGCGCTAAATCATTTCTTCTTTTTTTTTGCCAGGCCCTAAATCATTTATTTTTTTTCTTTTTAATTTTGCCATGCCCTAAATCATTTCTTTTTTTTTTTCTTTTTAATTTTTTCCAGGCCCCAAAATCATTTCTTTAAAAATACTACTCTAAATGTCACGGATGCCATCTAAAATTATTACATGTTTTGGAAATTGGAAATTGCTCTTTTTATTCAAAATATCTCTACGTTTTTTTTGTCCTTAAAAAATTTTGTAGTGGCTTCGACTCCAATCATCACTATGAAAGACCATTAGCTAACCTCTATCTTATTTTGAGGTGGAAATCATCAGAATAACAAGAGTCGATCTCATGATCTCCATAGATCATGGACCGAAACCTTACCAGCTGAGCCAACATCTGCTGACAAAATATCACTACTTTATCCCTATAATTCTCAAGTAGAGGGCTTCAACATTAATTTATATTATTTGCAGAACTCATTATACAAACTTTAAATAAAAAATTACTAAAAAATTATTACATGTGGTAATTTTCCAACAAATTGTTTCCTACTTTGGCTTTACCTATCATTTAACCAATACTTAGGCTACAGTAAGCTAGGGCCTATTCAGATGGATTCTTTTTTATCTATGTCTGTATTTGTATTGAAATAATATGTATAAATATGTCCAATTTTTATTTATATTTTATCTATATTTGATATTTTCATGACAACTATTAACTCTTTTTTATCTGTATATATATTTTTTATAAATAATTTGTTATAAAAAAGTTAAAAAAAAAGTATTTATATATGTTAGAAAAAGCTAGCCAAACATACCATATGGTATGTAGAAATTGTTTGAAATCAAATAGATTAAATGATTGGAATAAAATTATTAAGAAAATGATTAAGGTCTCCACGGATAAAGACAATGACATTTATAACCTTTTGTGTTCTCTCCACTCCACAAATATAAAGCTAGGGCTAGCCCTTTATTTCCGTCCCCCAGATTTCAGAAGGAAACATTAAAAGAGGAGAGTTGCTCTACAGGGAAGAGATGGATGTTTTCATTCCAGAAGACTACGTCCTAAAAAGACACCAAACTAAGAAGATCATGCAACAGCAACAGAACCATCATCATCATCATCACACTGCAGCAACAAATCAAAATACCCAACAACATAGTCATGTCTCAAATCCAAAGCAACAAGAAGCTAATCAAGGGGTTGATACAACAATCGCCCGGTCTTATGTATTTGAATTTGATGTTTATTCAGCTATCTAAAATATGTTATAGAAATAAGATGTGTTGTTTTTCTTTCTTTTCTTTTAAGAAAAAAATAAAGTGATGAATTTAATTATGAGGGCAAACATTAATTAGATCTTTTATTTATTTTCAATCCACAGTTTTCTGGCTAGAAAATTTTGGACTGGACTCTTAAGAATTGCTCCAGTTGTGTTCTTGGGTTACTTTGCTTGATTTAGAATGAGTTTAATGTCTTCTAACTTCTAACTGCTCTTCAATATTTTATAAATTGTATGGTTGGGTTTAAAATAAATGTGCATATATATAAGCGTACATAAGTAAGATAATTTGTACTTGAGTGTCTCTCATTAAAATGTTCTTTAGCTAATTAAGCAATAGATTTTCTAATTACTCTTCAGCCAGTAGGAACAACAATTTTCTTAGGTGGATATTATTAAACTATAAGATCGACTAATCCCATCAATATTGAGATATGAGAATACAGTCATAATTATGGGGTGAGATTTTCATACAAGCTAAATAAAGAAGGATAAAAAACAGGGTAAAAAAAAAAAAGCTAAATGAAATCCCTATTTTCACAAAGCAAGATTTATTATTCATTAGAAACACAGTTTTGTCACTCACATAGAAATACAAGAGCTAAGGGGTTAAAAAATGCTTATAAAGTGGAATATATAAAACCTTTCTTCAAATAAATAGAAAATAAAAGACGACCCAATATTCAAATGAAAAGCATGAATTTATTTCAATACCAAATAATTAAAATCTAAGTATATTGTGATATGTCATAAGATATTCTAATAGCTTGATTTATATTGGGTTTATGATATTTATGTTTTAATATTTTCACCTAGGACGTGCTCTTACGTGAAACTAATTAAATCAGGGTTGACCCTGCAAGTCAAGGCGAGAGAGCTACATGATTCATCCTCTTATCCCAACCACTCATTAAAAAGAAACTGAATGAAGATTTGTTAAATTTTGAAAACTTTAATTTTCGTGGCTCAGAACAATTGATATCCATTTGTCATGCTCGAGGATTAGTATACTAATGAATTTAAATTAAATTTTAATAAAATATATAATTAGATATCTAAATTTTAAAATTAACTAATCTTGTATCAACAAATTTTTTTTATACATATAAAAAATATCTTCATTACTTAGTTGATTAATTTTAAAATTAAGAAACTTGATCATATATTTTATTAAAGTTGATGTACCATTTGCGACGTTTATCCTCTTATAAAAAATTAGCACGATTGGATTGAATTTTCAGTATAAATTAGATTGTAATCCATATGAGCATATAATATGTGGTATTATGTAGTTTGTAATCGACATTGTAACGGATCTTTCATGAAAACATTGCACCATGAATTCTCTGTATATCGTATTTGTGGCCACAAGATGTCGCAAATCGTCGCTGTACGAAGAAGGAAGGACATCCAACTAAAAGGGTAAACCGAACAGACCATGGTGTGGTCAGTGGTGTTCTGAAGCCTGAAATCGGGTAGCCAGGACCGTTGAGCGCCACACCAAAAGGTCCAAGTTTTTCCAAGTGAAGCCAAATGAATTTTACAGGCTCTTTTTTTTTCCCCTTTAATGTTCCGTATATTCTATATCCTACGTGGCATCATTCACACCAAGACTATGGTATGATAATGACCTTTCATTTTTTTTTCCTTGTTTATTGTTAGTTTTTGTGTTTGATTTTTTCTTTTTTAAGAAATATTTCTTCAGTAATATACGGTCTGTTATGTAAGAAATCCCCAATGACACACACACGCATATATAGAACTTGTAACATCTTTATGGTTTTTAACATCTTCTTAGTGCTTATAAGATAGAATCTTTATAAGTTATTTAAAAAAAAAAAAATAGGGATTATGAGCAGGTAATATCATTTAATTTGTGTTCAAGACACCATGTTGGAAGAAGATGCTATATCAATCTGTTTTTCAAAGAAGAAAATTTGTGTTCAAAGAGGAACACTCCTAGAAAACATGGCCCTTCAAATTCTATACATTATTCATTAAGTCGTGATTTGCAAGTTACAGAAATAAATGGTTGAGAACACACTGATGTACCTGGCCAAATACTACAGTCTTGCATTTTTTTTAAAAATATTTTATGAGGATAGGCTTATTTAATCAAAATATTTGCCTTGAGTTAGGTTTATCACATATATTGAGTTTTTGTAGACCCCAATTAGTTTTTGAGTATTGATGAAAGACAATTTCTCTCTTCTTTCAAAACCTTACTCTTGGTTCTTATTAATCTTGACAAATTAAGGTGAATGCTCTATTGAATCGGATATACTAGTTCAATTAAACGTTTAGTTCAATTCCCTTCTTGAGTGTCATATCCACAAAGGAATTGTCTATATCTCTTTCATTTTTGTGTTTTCAATCTTATAAAGAAAACCCTTAAAGTCATAAAAACATAAAAATAAACGAAAAAATTTCAAGGCTAAGCTTTTCCATAGAATTTTATTGTTCCGTAACTTGAGATATAGATTTCATCTATATCACAAATACAAACAATAATTAGTTAAGTTTCACTTTCAATATGGTTGACCTTTGATACTTGAACTTTGTGAAATTTTGCAATTAATCACCTTTAGTTTAAAAGGATTAATTATCTACCTAAACTTTACATACTTTTGCAATTAACTACCTTGTTTAAGTATTATAAATGAACTCAAAAGTTTGTAATTAGTAAATTTATAACTTTTAAACTTTGAGTGGCTAATCACACAAAATAATAAATTTAAAGCATCAAATATGACATTGACCCTAATTTATAACTACCAAGTACAATATATGAATAAAGGTTTGTACCTAGAGTCCAAATTCACTGTTTTTGCTGCCACACTTAGAAATTTATAAAATACGAGTTACCATATAACTAATGGAAAAACTACATTTTTAGTCCACAACTTTTGCCTTTTCATGAAAAAATATTGAATTCAGTACTTGAACTTTGGCAAAAAATTTCTATTATGTACCTAAACTTTGAAGATTCAATTTGATACCCAATCGAACTTCTTATAGCTACCCACACTACTACATGGATCTTTTAGCAAATGAGTGGCTAACTTGATTCAAATCTATCAAAGTAGGAAACTTTAATATAAAACAAGATTTGTGTGTGATTCTTCACAAAGAACATAAATATGTCATCCTTTTTCTTTAAAAATCGACCAAGGGAAAGAGTTGGTTGTGAATGGGGTTTGCCTAGTTCATCGGTTCGCATCGAGTTGAACTAGGGTTCAATGTGAGTTCGAGTTGAGGGTGTTAGTTGTGAGTTGGCTTGGTATAGCTGTAGATGGTTTTGGAGGATGGCATGTCGAAGGGTGAAACTTTATTTGGTGGTTGAGTCATATTCGAAGCATGAAGATTAATGTTGGTGACTATAAAGTGGCTGCCTTGTAGGTGTAGTTATAGGTCGATAGATGGGATTGCCATACCAATATGAGTTAGAAAGAAGATCTTGCATTAGTGTTGGTATTGGAGAGTAGGTGTTTGATTTATTGGAGATGGTGACTCCAATGTAGGAGATTGTAGTACTTGCTAGTGGTAGGCTCGATTTTTGGGTTTTGTAGCTTTGTAGTGTGGTGAATGGGTCTTAGCAAAGATGATTGGTTTGGTTTGAATGGCTCGAGTCGAGACATTGATGGGTTTTGGTGACTGTTTTAACATGGTAAATTTGTGTGACTTCGTGTTATGTGAGGTCATCAATTTTATTGTGTCGTATACACCTATCACTCATTGATTTGCTAAAAGATTCACGTAGACAGATGGATTTAATAAGTTAAGTGGGATATTGCGGGTAGACATATAAAGTTCAATCAGGTATTAAATTGAAAATTTTAAAGTACAAGTACCTTATTGAAAATTTTTTGCCAAAGTTAGAGTTCTAATTAAGTTCAACATTTTCCCATTTTTTATTTAAGGGCTTAACTTTTTATTTCTTCTATTCAGGTCCTCCATATGTATTCTAATCTTTACAAATTAAGACTTCCATTAACTTCCTTAAATTTTCCATTCATAAATGACGCATTGAAACCTATGATTGACTAATAATAGTATAATTTAAATAAAAATATCATTTTTTATAGATCAATTAAATAAAAATAATAGAAAAATTAAAATAAATGAGAAAAAAAAAGAAAAACAAAAAAATAGAAGCCAACTAGACCAAACAAACCACATAATTTCTAGTCTTTGTGTTATTTTTTCTCCAATATTTCTTGTCACTTTGATCTCGTTTCTTTTTTTTTTTTTAAATGTTGGTGTTGTCTATGTGTGATTTTCATTTTAAACTCAATTCCTAAAACATTTGGCGCTGTATTTTATTATATGATTATTATTTTTCAAATTTGTGTTTTTTTTTTTTTTCAGATCTGGAAAATTTTACTCTCTTGATTGCTTCTTAGATTGTTGAAGATAAAGTTTTCTTTTTGTTTTTGTTTTTTTCCTTTTCCTTCACTCTACATCTGCATTAGAACCGACTAATCACCCACTTTTATAGTTGGTTCATTAACTTATTCCAATTGATTTGTTATTGTAGTATATTGAGCCTTTCAATTAGCTTTTCATTGTTGGCCGAGGTAGTAATTTTTTTTTTAATTTGCAACAATTCACAAGCACTTCTCCATCCGAAGTATTATATCATAATGAATCAAAAGTCAACTTTTTATCAGCAATGTTTTTCATCATGTACTAAATCTACAGTAAAATCAACTTTGGCCATAGCATTTATATTTTCTTTGTAATCCTCTTGATTTTACATAATCTGATTATAATAAATATTATAAATAAAATATAGAATCATAAAAGAACTATAATAAAAATATCAGAAATCACTTCAAATATTTCGCGATTTAAATTTTAAGTATAAACAAATTAGAATAAAGAATCCTTATCAATATGACTTTAAAAATATAGAATGATCGAAATAAAGTAAATAAAAGAATAAATAAAACTGTTTAATATTTAAAAACCTAAGTTTCAATATTCAAAACATATCAGTACATTTAAGTTAAATAATTCCGAGTTTATAAAAACTAAAATTCTGATCTAACATTGTAATTTTATAATTAGTAAAAAGAACAAAGTAACAAATATATAATAAATATTAAATTTCTAATCTAATAAAAATTTTAGAATAAATCTATAAATAGTAATGAATTCATATGTAATTTCAAACCCTATAAATTTATAATAAAATCAAATTAAGGGCAATATAATTATTAATTTATCAAAATACTGCCAAACAAAATTTTTAAACAGATAAAATATAATTTACGATAGCATGTATAAAAGCTGAAAAGTAAAAGCCTTAAACTAAAGATTGTATGTATACTATAGTATTCAGAATATTTAATATTGATAATATGTAAATTTTCATCTAAAAATATTTTCGAATAAGTATTTATTATACGTGTCACTTGGACCCACAAAATAGACTTTTTTCACAAGTTCATATTTTTCCTCACTCCTTACACAATTGTTGGTTATAAATTCATCATCTTCTCTTTGTTTTTATATTTCCATTCATCATATCTCTCTTACATTTTTTTTAACTTCTTTTCATGTTCCCTCTTTCTTCTCATTTTGATTTATCCCTATACGTAAACATCACATACACAAAGATACACATACATATGTCATTAATAAAAGCTTTAAATAAAATTTTTGAAAATAAAACTCTTGAATAATTATCATATTTGTACCCATTTAACTTAATAAACTATCCTAAATTTTAGATAATTATTAACTAACTAATATTATATTAATATATACATATGTATTTCGGTGGAAAGGGACACATACGAATGGAATTTGTGCAAATTTTCCCAGTCGAAAAATCACCCAACAACTTGCTTAAAATTTGCAACTCATAAGTCAATTTGACCAAGGGAAAAACCAATGAAAATCACCCATCAAAACAACTTATTTAACATAACAAATCATGCATGCAAAGTTGGAGAAATCCAGTGGAAATGTTGGTTGAAAATGTGGAGCTGATGTCTCCCTTCTTCTATGTATATATATAACTCATTGAAGAACTAAGGAACAAAACAATTAAACTCATTTGGACAGCCAACAAATCACACAAACAACACACCAAAAGCCACCAAATTCGTCCTTCTTCTACATCATAGAACACTTACAACCACCACCATTAAAACAAGCTTTAACAAGGCTCAACACAAGCTTAAGAAACCAACAAAGAAAGGTAAATGAAAAATTCGTTCTAAACAAGTTTATATGTTAAACTCTAACTTAAACCATGTTCCTATTAGCCTAGGATTGTATCAAGCTTTGGGAGAGGGTTTAGCAACACTACAACAGCTCAAACAAGGTAAAACTTAACTTTAAACTCAATTTACATGTTATAATATATGTAGTAGCTAGAAATCATGTAATTTGATGATTATAGGATATTGTATGTATTGTAATGACACAAGAAATAGTGATAGACTACGTAAAAACACTAAGAAGTAGTTTAAACACAAGTATAATATGTATATAAATTAGGAAAATTGAAATTCGAGACAGAGAAAAACGAAGAAGACGATGAACAATACCTACATTGGCCCTACGTTGGCAGTGTATTTGCCAACATCGGTGGTGTAAGTGGATAGACCGGCGATGTTGAGTTGGCGTACACTGGAACAGAAGCTACGTAATTTTGCAAACATGTAAAATTGAAAGAACTTCGGCATCTGGAGTTCAACGCTAGCGGCGTTCATGCCAGCGTACGTTGTGAGGCTGGCGGCCCTTGAAGTTAGCGTTCCTTAGAGCTCGAAGAGTATAAAATTTATATGAACACCGTCAATTCAGGATTCAATGCCAGAGGCATTGGAGCCGGAGTACATGTAAAATTTCTCTTAGAACGAATCTGTTCGTTATAATAATAATAATAATATTTGAAAATTATTAAACCCTAACAGCTATAGGAAAATATTAGTGTTATTAGCAACTATAATTGTTAAATACTTGTTTTATATAGATAAATATATAAGAATGAAAATCTAAATAACCTAAATTTATGAATAATATGACTTCTAAAAATGACAAAATAATTATATGAAGTAGATTAAGAGAAACATGATGACACTAAACAATAGTAAACAAATATAAGTTACTAAAATGGGTCAGATAAAGAATAATATAAAAGTAGCAATAATAACTATAAAAATATAAACTTACTAAATATCAAATTTTCGAATACCCGATAAAGGTACATAAGTATCAAACAAGATCAAGACAAGCAAAATGAAAATAAATAATAAGTAGTAAATATTCGTTGCAATAAAAAGGACCGATACAGGTAATATAAATTAAATTAAATATCAAAATATGACACTTAGACAATCATAGAAGTTTAGTTGCATTATTTATATTATGTTAATACATATTTTGGCTTAATAAGTGATAATGAATTGTAAATAATATAAATAGAACTAATATCTCTTAAATGAATTATTTTACTAAGTGAAATCATATTAGGACGATTAAGCTAATTAAAGTAGATTTAGTAATTGAATTAGGTGATTAGTTTCAATCAATTCGACTTAGATTAATATACTAGGTAAAATCATAAAAAGAAAGGAGTACGTAATTTCTAAAATACGTCTAATTTAGAATCCGTGTAAATTATCGTATAAGTTATACCATAATTAATATGGCGAATATATTGTTTCAAATATCTTATTTTCGAATCTAATAAAAGGATAGATTAATTAAATAATAAAATTGGATAACCATTACAAATAGGAAGACATATCTTATAAATTCTATAACTTTGATCATAAGAAAATAACATAATATATATATATATAAAGATAAAATTCCTAGTTAAATAAGTAGAGATATACCAAAACTAATAACTAGGACCTAAAAGAATACCATCAATATCGTTATATAAATAACAATAAATATATGTTATTCCATTTTCATAGGAAAAATAGATCGATTCTTGGATTTCCAGTAGCATATTCCGATAGTTTAGCGAGGACCACAGGTGAGTAACTTAATCATATTATCTGTTTATACTTGTAATTAGTTGAATATGTAATGCAAAGATAATAATATGATTGTTAATCTATCATTACGAAAGTGATAATACATTGTTATGATAATGTAAAATAGTATGATGATTAGTATGTGTTATGTATGACCACCATGAAACTGAATAAGAATTATTGACTTATTAAATAACCTAGTCATGCATTACATGTATTGCATTATTACATATACAAATGGATGACAGCCTGCTACGTAATAATATTTCGGTTTTTTGTTAATGCTTAGTTTTTCTAAAGTGTTAGTTCTTCCAAGGTTTTCTTTGTTCCATCGGTTATACGGGAATTAAGTGGCAATGAAGAATACTGCTCGTAGTATCGCTTTGAAATGATTAATACTTAGGGAGTTTCTAAGGATTGATACAGGAAATGGTCAGTTAAAACATCATTAAGCTAAAAGTGATAACCCTAAGACGAGAAATCGTTGATTTTCCTATAAACTTAGTCTCTCTTGGGCAGATGGGTCATAAAGTAATTGTACTTCAACCCTAAGAAAATGGCGTAAATCTTTTTCCTGTTTGGATTCTAGATCATCAAAGCTTGTATTTTGAGCATATATTTGAGTGATTGCATTTACATATGATCTGTTAATAACTTTCTTGATGTGTAATATGTCAGGTTATTCACTGAGCCTGTGGTTCGCTCACCCCCCAATAGTTTTTGTGCAGGAAGAACACTAGCTAGGATTGGGCAAGGAATATATGAAGAGTGCTTTTCCATCAGACTTTGCTAGAATTAGAAATTTAGGTTGTGATACACTTAGCATACAAAACTTGATAGTTTGTATAAACAAGTAAATGTTGTAATTTTGTTATTTGTTACTCAATTTTCATTATTTGGTAGGGGATACCGATTCTTTGCGACCTTGGTAAAAAGTGGACAACCGAATTCCATAGTTGAAATCCAGTAATATAATATATCATTTATATGAAAGACATTGATAAATAAATAGAGTCTTATATACTCTGACTCACAAGACGACTCTCATATTACGAGTGCACACATGGTATGATAGTTTTAGATTAATCCTACTAGACCCTCTTTTGAGGCGTGACATTCTTAAAGTTCCATAAATACGAATCCCATCAAGAATTTATCTAAACGATTGACCAAACCTTTTTTTTTTAAATCATGGGACTTTTCATCTTGTTTGTCAACATTGATTTTTCTTGTATTTTTAGAAATCTTGGGTAGGTGTGGTGTGTAGCTCTATAATAGCGAAATCCAATTGCTCATTCGTATGCGAAGTATCTACCATCCTATACTTTTCTTGAACTTTCATCATATAATAACAACTGTATTAAGAGTTAAACTGCTTCAACCAATCAGTTTTTTCTTTTTAAAAAAACCTTAATTTCACTTTAAATATTTATGAACCAAGGATTTGTATTCTACGATCAACTTAGCTCATAAAACAAATATCATTAAATTATTGGTTGTTTGCGAAATTGCACATCAATAACAACTCTTTTAGTTCCCTTATTTTCTATTATTTAAAAAAAAAAAGCTAGATTGGATATACCATATGGATTTACTAATAATTTACATCAAAACCGCAAACATTTTACGATATCGATACGTGGATCATCAAAAATTCAAAATCCTCTGCTTCCTTAAGGTGGCAACATCGTCCAACTAAAATTTCAAATTGAAAATCTTGCAATTATAGTCACATTGAGCTTTTGACCTAATCCTCAATTACACGATCCTCAAAGATTCAACAAATTACTCAAACTTAGCAAGCTTGATAAGCCCCTCCTGATGTACTAATATAGAGTTCCCTACCCTAAAAATCCGTGATTAGATCTTTTATGCATATATTTAGAATTGAGAGCATTTGACGATGCTGGTAGTGGAACCAATGGATCAGTACATCGCTTCCATCTCTTTAATTCTTGATCACCATATTTGGCTGAAAGCAATAACCTACTTTAGCATCTTAAGATTTTGAGAAAGATGGGAGAATAATTACTTTAATTTAACATGTAGGAGTAACGCTACATAAAAGGATACTAATAATGATAATAATGATAATAATATAAGTTATAGAAGTACTTGTAGATTTTTATAATATGTGGAAAATATTAATATTACAAATGACAATAACTTATAGATTGTAATGAATTTGTTGTAATCTTTTGTTATATTTTTCATGTAAGAGTAGTTCTAAAATCTTATTTATTTTTTAGAGGGAGTAGTATTTCTATTGATGACATTTTTACAATTGGGTTTTCAAGCCGAAGGCTAACCCATCATAGTCCTTCCACTAAAGGATGAAATAGGTCATCATAATAAGTGACACTACACTAAAGACCACCCTCCATTATATTCTTCTCAATAGATAGCATCCCCACCACCCTACAAATGCTACAGAATCAAAGGAATGTGTCTTATGTAGCATTAGTCCATCTCTGCCTATAATTACCATAGCGATATGCAAGATAAGACAATACATGACTCATTGTCCACACAAGCCCCCTTTGTTGAGTCTCACCTAGAAACCTCGACCACATACATCGACCAAACGCTTGGTCCAATAACTAGGGTAACTATACCCATCCATGCCCCTTACTCCTATTGTTAATAAAGTCTCCATTCGCTAAAGTTCTCCACTAATTTAAGAGTTGGAGTGTCTATGCCAAGAAAAACCTTGAAAGCCTCTTAGTTTACCTATGCTACTTGTGGACCCACTCAGGAGACCATTAACAAAAATATAATGCAAACATTTTAGTATCATTCATTTACAACATAAATGCCGCCTTCTTTACCATCACTATGAAGAAAACAAAAAACTCTAGTAAACGCTTCCAACAACCACACCACGATTGCTAAAATCGCGAGTTCACCATACAATTTTACAAGCTTGTAATTTTATAAGTTTTTCTTAATTAAAATTAATGAGATAATGGCAGATCAATTGCTTATACTTTCAATTCTTGGCAAATTAGTGCCCGTACATTTAAAGTATTTGTGATGTAATGTCTCTATTAAATAACATTTGATGTATATTAATTTGATGATAGGATAATGACATATATTTGGTCAAAAATTGCTAAAATCTAAAGAAATAGTACTAAACTATAAAAAAAATTATTAAAAATTGAAAGTATAGGCACATAGTTTGTTATTATCTTACTATCAAAATAAAAGTCTGTCAAAAATTACCAAAAATTGAAAGTTTAGGCATTGATATGCTATTATCCCAAAATTGATCCAAAATCATTTAGGTAAAATTATGACTTTAGGTGTATAATTTTATAAGTTTACAATTTTGCTAGTTTTACATAGTTTTATTTGATTCTAATAATTCTATGTATTCTAGTGAATAATATAATCTCAAGTTTGATGACCATGATCTACACAATGTCGATCAAGCCAATAGAGTCTAGTAACCTCAAGAAATAAAGATGTAATATGCTTAGGCAAAATAACAATCACCTTTGAGCGATGATGTATGCTTTGTAACAACTTGAAGTAGAACAATGTATCATCTTCTCCACAAAACCAAGGAAATAGTGTCCTGATTGTCCTATTCTTTACCATCTTGAGATCAGAACACCTTTACTTCTCTAGCAAGTAGATATAGCATCAATAAAGTTAAACTTCTTATGGCTCAGTCTGACCCTATGTTATATAATGCGCTTTTTGACAACATAGGTAAAATCATTAAGAGGTTAATGGACTTGAAGAACTGAGAATTGTTTGACTTACTCAATGAGCCTATTTGGTATCTCCCATTCTATTGTAGAGGAGTCTCTACCTCCATACATTGAGATTTCACTAGCGCAAATTTTGTAACGGTTTTACCAGTTTAGTGGTGTACCCAAACTATTTGTTTTCACAGATGAGCCTATATGGTATATCCGATGTCACTTTATGCAAAGCCTTCTTAGGAAGCCTTAATAAGGCAACTTGTTTATGGTATGGAGATCTCATGCTCAACAACATATCTAGGTTCAAAGAGCCAAAAAAACTCCTCTCAATGCTTCATCTTAAGTAAGGAACCATAAAAGGCTCATCTACCTTCAAACTTAAACAACTAGGGCCAATGAGATCTTGATATATTATGTTGCTAACTTCAACATAACTATGACTCAATATAAATGTGTCTTTTAACATAGCCATTTAAACGGTAAAGGCCCATTGCCTTTTCTTTTACTCCATCACAAAGAAACAACCACAGGCTCTCATTAAGCAAGCCATTTCTGCAGACCTTCCTTCTTCATGGAGTCCTAGTAGTAAAATAGATATGGCTCTTCAATCAGCTTCACATCTTTGTACAAAACATCATATCCATAAATCATACATGATAAGCAAGTTCGCCAAATTTACAAGCCCTTTTCTCTTTACCTTATCTTCATTGTACAATAATTCAATCAAAATTACTTGGCATTGGCCCTAATATAACTAACTGAGCTACTAAGACTCTCGTTTACTAACAAGCAAATAAGGCATTTATCTTCACTTTAGCCATGAGTGAACAAGGTATAACTCAACTCAGTCATCAACTAACCAAATGAGCTACCAAGACTCTTACTTATTAACAAGTAAATAGGGCATTACCTTTACCTTAATTATGGGTAAATAAGGCATTTGATTCAGTCAAGTTGATATGAACAAAAGAACACTAAAGCCTTTGCTAATTAACGACAAACAAAGCACCCACCTTTACCATGCCTATGGGTGTACAAGGTGAGATTTAACTCCCATCATTTTGGGACATTCATCGACTGGGTTCGAAGCCCTAAATGTTATAAATCTATGGTCATTGTTCATTGCTGCTTGTTGATAAATATAATGGGGTGGTGCTAACCTTCTTATAGGAAAAACTAGACACTCTAGTTGGATAATTAAATCATATGCTACATTCCTATTGTTTTCGCTTAAAAGGCCAGACAGGGCAACTTTAGTATTCCTATAAGCAAAATCAGACCCTTTAGTAAGGTAATAAAAAAGCTATAGTCCAATTTTTGCATAAAATCCTACAATTAAGTAATAAAATTTGCTCCAAACAACAGTAATGGAAAACCTTTAGTCGTATATTGCCTTTGCTTATTAATTGGTCAGATAGAGCAATCTTAGCCTTCCTATAGGCAAACCAAGACACTCTAATCGAGTAATGGAAACTTGCAATAAATTAGTCAGTTCTTTCAATTAGGTATGAAACACTATACATTTGCTTTACCCTCGATAAAGGTAAGAATATTGTAGTCATCGTTTGCCGTTGCTTAATTATGGACACAATAGGATAGAATACATATTAGGTTTTGTATCTATCTACTTTTGTACCTACATTCTCTTAGTTGCAAGCCTATAAGTTATTTAGAGTTGTGGGGAGGTAAGTAAGCCTTTTGACTTTGGGGGACATAGTTATGCCTCATCAAAATTTAACGAAGTTTAGATTACATATTTGCATTATAGTGTCCATAAATTGAAAATATATTTGGTATTTTTTTTATTTTTTATTTAATCTTATTTGTATTTGTTATGCATTTGACTTGTATTTGCTCAAAATATAATGTTTAAAAACCATATTATCTATAAATTATCTATTTTATTTTATTGATCATGATGAATAGACATCGGTATGGGGCAGTTCTGAACCGCAAACCACTCCAAATTGTCTCTGACGGTTCCATACCCTGGAACCGCCCTATCGAGGACGTTTATGAACCGCCAAAGGACCCGCCGGAACTGGCGGGTCTTAGCGATTCGTCTATGCGGAACCGACTGTTCAACCAGTTTCGACCCACCATATATAGAAATAAAAAAAAAAAGAAAAACACGAAATGAGTTGAGGGAGGGGACTGGGGCGCGTGGGGGTGGGGGTGGGGGGCGGTCTCTTTAAAAAAAAAAAAGCCTGGTTCACGGTTCGCGTGGAACCGAAACCGAAACCACCAGAACTTGCAATTTCGTGGAACCGTGAACCCGCCCCGGCTCTGGCGGTTCCGGTTCCAGTTCCACGAAATGTGGAACCGTGCCGATGTCTAATGATGAAGATGGCGATTGAGGGTATGAAAAATGAAAAGTGAAAGTTTATGTACTAAAATTCCCGAAACCTACACTTACCTAAGTTAGAAATGAGTTCAACTGAATAATAAAATAGATGGTTAATTTTAAACTAGAATTATAGTTTGACTTAGAAATTTAACTTAGATAGTTTAATTAAGTCAAATAAAAAAATCATTAGATGATCGATATAATTAAATTAGTAAATAGATTAAATTGAATTTGAGATTCTAAATATCTCTTTCAATATTTTTTTTATTGTTTCATCCATCCATTTCAACAAATTGAATTTTATAATCTCTTACAAATTTTCAAAATAGAATCACTTTTCTTCAAATCCAATTTCCTAAATCTTAAAACAAACATTTTAAGTGTTTTGCAAACTCTTAAATCTTCGAATTTTAATAAATTTTCATTTTCTCAAATCCCTATAATTTTTTAATTCAATTGCTTATTTAAAAATATCACTTCTAAAACCCAAAATCAATTTCAATATCAGTTTCTTGTAAACTAAACTTCTAATTTATATTTCTAAATCAAGTTATTAAATTCTATAATATAGATTCTCAAATTCTTTTCTAATTAGTTTTGATACTTAATATAATTATCAGAGAGATTTAAACCTAATATCCCTGCCCTAAATATATCTTTAATCTTAATCCCTTTTTCCCTTCCGTTGCCTTTTTCTCCTGCCACCTTTTCTTTCATTCTTTTTCTCTTCTCTTTTCCATTTATTCCTCTTCTTCTTTTCTTTCTCAAAATTAACTCAAAAATCTCAATCTCAACAAAATGGTAGGAGAAAATGAAGTTGGAAAACAAGATAGGAGTTGAGAATCAAGCTAATAAAAGCTACAAGAACTAGGAAAAATGAGTAGTAGTGAAAATCAAGAAGCTCATGTTTGCCAAACATATAAGCTAAGTTTTTTTCTTGTTTAGATTGTTTTATATTCATGTATATGATGTATTAAAGTTAGATGTATGCAGGGTTTTTGTTAAAGTTGATAAAATATGAATATATGAACATATATCTTGAAACTTAAGTATATGATCAAACATGTTAGAACTAGGATTTTGATGAAAATGATGTAGAAATGTGCGTACAAGTGTTGTAAGTTGTAGTTATAGAAGTCTAAATTGATTTTAAGGTGTTTATGTTGAAGAAAGATGTAAGATATGTGGATAAAATAAGTTAAAATGAACATGGTTTGTTTTCGTATAAAAGCACGAGATGTACACGAAAGGTCCAAATCAGTCATACTCCTAGTCTGGCTTGAAAAACTTTGAATTTAACTCATTAGAGAAGAAATACAGCAGGAACACAACATACCCTACCCAACTATGCTTCTCTTTGTTTTCTTATTAAATGAAGAATTAGAACAACACGACTGGTACACTGCTGAAACACGGCCACTTCTATCTTACCATGTTTCTCTCTGATTTTCGAATGTATTGCATGTTAAGTGAAACATGAGAAGAACACGACACACCCTATCTCACCATTCTTCTCACTGTTCTTCAATCCTTAAGAGCACAAAAATGAGAAACACAACGAGTTTGTTTTTAGTCATGTTTCCCACCCAAAGAAACATGGGATAAACATAACCCATAAATCTACTCATGTTTATGAACATGACCTTGTATGCGACCGTGTATTATCCCCTATTTTGCCTATGTTCTTCATAAAAGTGAAAATAAAAAAATAAAATGAAATAGATAAATAGTGAATAATAGATACGGTAAGTTAATATTAATATAATTAGGAATCATTTCAATTAATTTAATTTAAAGAATGATTTGATAGGTTTAGTGATTAATTTGAGTTAACATAGTTTCTACGTATAAAATAAACTTAGATAATAATCTTAAGTTCAACATGACTTGATGAACCTTAATGAGTTAAAATGATTTAGGCTTTTTAAGTTTAACTAGCTTAGTTAAGTTAAGTTTATACAAATAACTTGAACTGTAGAGTAGATTAATAAACTTAAGCTAATATGAATCTTATATATAAAATGAATTAGTTAATGGATCTAAGCTAACTTGGCTTAATAAACTTTAGTAAGCTAAAACGAATTAGATTGATTAAGTATAATTAACTTGGCTAAGACTAATTAATATAGACTTGACATGGAATTAGATTAGATAATATAAATATTATATGTTAAGTTAAATCAATAAACAATATAAGGAATAAGATGTTTCTAAAATATAATAGGTTAAAGCTAGGTTTAATTAATATGATTTGACAAACAATGGAGAACTATCCGTATTTTGGCGGGGCGATCTTCACAGCCATGGCAAGGTTCCTAGTTTTATGTTTTATCAAACAAAAACATGAAATGAATGTTTAATATGAAGTTTGATACAAGTTAATACAATTGAATTGTTTATATAAATTAATCTTTGAGCACATGTTTGAGTATGGTTTCTGCTTCTTCTCAACCGTGTTCTAATCTCCCCTAAGTTTTAGATAAGGTACAAAGTAACATGCTTTTTGCGTGCTAGGACAAGCATATTAAAATGAATTAAAAACTTAAAGATAGCTTAATAATTAATTAGTGTTGATTGTGTTCGTGTCATTTAATCTAATCTAGGGAGTGACAACCTTGTCCGAAGTCAGGAACGGTAGTTAGGCACTTAGGTCACCTCCTACGATGATGCAATGGTATGCTATGATGCAATGCAATTCATAAGTGGCTCAGCGAATAGTCAATAGGGAAAATGGTATCAGAATAATGTCTACGGCTCGGAGAGATATAATATAGTATGACTCACATTTATGGGATCGGTTGAGCTGTATTATATTATAGATTGAGATAAGTAGAGATGCGTAACAGTTGTGAACCCCAAATGAAGTTATTTTTCCTTTTTCGATTAGATATAGGAGATATAAGTATCTAGGATGCTTATATCAACCTCCTGAGTAGCTGTTGTTACTTAGGAATCCTAGATTCCGAGAGGCTTATTCTAGAGTGTGAGTGCTACAATGATGATTTATTTCACTTTAATGAAAGATAATAACCTGTTGTTAATGCATTACATTGGATAAAGCTTAAGTGACATTTCGTGTGTGCTTATGTTATCGTTGTATTGGGCTTCAGCTCATTGTTGTTATCTTTCCAAGTGATGATGTTGATTTAACGTGATAATGATGATTTGATGATGATCATGGTGATGATGAGGATGATGTTTGACTTAGGTATGGGAGATTCAGCAACTTTTGGAGGAGAAGTGAAGTAGGGCTGTTGGATTATTTATATTTATTTTTTTATTTTGTAAGAACTGGATTTATAGCTTTTGAAGTTTGTATCTTTCTTTAAGGGCCTGATGGAGCCCATCTGTTTTTGTATTAAGTTTTAAAGCTTCATCATATCATCGTGAAAGGTATGAGAGATGTTTGATGATATAGTTTTCTTTATAGAAATTTGTCTACTCATGAGAGTAGTTATTTGTATTTATTTTTTTATTTTGTAAGAACTGGATTTATAGCTTTTGAAGTTTGTATGTTTCTTTAAGGGCCTGATGGAGCCCATCTGTTTTTGTATTGAGTTTTAAAGCTTCATCATATCATCATGAAAGGTATGAGAGATACTTGATGATATAGTTTTCTTTATGGAAATTTGTATACTCATGAGAGTAGATTATAAAATGTTTTTGAAAGAGTTATTTTACTGTTATAAATCTAGTTGTCTCTAGAATCTAACGAAATGACTTTAGTAATTAAAATCGGTTAGAAAATATTCGATATAAACACTAATCTTTTATGGAAGCCTGAGCATAAAATACACAAATATTATATGTGGCGGTATACCCCTTGTTGAATTCTGGGGTATTACATGTACTATAAGGAGAAAATGGTTTTAAAAATATATTTTATGTATTTGAAAATGATATCTTAATTGGAACTTTTATAAAAATAAAAAATAAAATAAAATGTAGACAAGTTCTACTTTATAGAGAATTATCAGGTTTTCAATTTTGTTAGAGGGATATATAAAACATCTCTATAATTTTGTAATATATAAATAAATATTTTATATTGAAGGGCAAAAATGTCACTTGATATAAAATAAGAGGGTTTTATGATCAACCCTAATGCTTAATTAATTTTTTGTGGGTTTTTGTTTTGTTGATTATCAGATGTGTAAATGAAGATGAAGAGACATCATTAAAGATGAAGAGGCATCATTAAAGATGAAGAGGCATCATTATTAAAAATAAAGAGACGCCATTATTAAAAATAAAGAGACATCATTAAAAATAAAGAGACGTTACTAAAGATGAAGAGACGTCATTATTAAAGATGAAGAGACGTTAATAAAAATGAAGAGGCATTATTAAACAGTTATTCCTTATCTTCTATATAAACTAGGCTTTTCCCTTCTCCAAAATCATTCATAAACCTAGAAAATCCTCTCTATGTCCATTGGAGTTCGATGAGATAAAAGATTTTGGATTAGGTAAGCAAATCTAAACAAGACCCATTAACATTATAATAATTGATGATCGTTTTCCTCATATCTCTTTTCTTTTTGAAGGAGCTTTTGTTGGAGCAAACCCTAGTTTTGTGCAAGATCTAATCTTTTGGTGATTAGCAAGGGGTTTAAGGATCTAATCATGGTAAGTTTATCTTCACAAACCTAGATCTATCATAAGATGTAATTTTGATGATACATGTCTGTTTTTGCTGATTTGTAAAATTAGGGTTTTTGGAGTGAGATCTGTTTTATTGGAATTTTGAGGAAATTAATCGAGAAAGAATGTGCTATTTGGGAGTTTCCTTAAAAGGTTAGGGTTTTAGAGAAATTGGATATGTTAGATTTTGTTTTCATGTTAAAGTTTTTAATTGTTTCTGTTCATATTATATTATCAAGACAAGAGGTTTGGAGATTGAGGGTTCCTAAAATTGAAAAGGTACGACCTTTCCTTATTTGCTGTATGTATTTGCAGGATTAGTTTTCTGTATGCTTTGTTGTAGGAATAGATGAATAATGAATCTAAATCTATTTGGATAATTAATTTGTCTACTGGGTGTGTGTGGCTATGACTAGTAAAGACCTAGCAGACAATGATACTGACATGGCACCTTGATGATCTTTGTGTAGTGTTGTCCCTGGTGGAATTGCACTTAGAGATGATTCTGGTAGATTTAGGTGATTTGGCAGTGTGACCGAGGGTGTTTGAGGAGTACCCATTCTCCAATATGTGTATGTGATTATCTATTTTAAAAGAGTTGGTTGATTTCTCATAGGGTCTGAGTTACTCCAGGTTTGGGACTAATGTACAGTAATTTTGAACTGTGTTATTTTGCTGGCTTAATAAAGATAATAATTTGATTGTTTGCATTAGATTAAATTGCATTTGATATATATATGTGTGTGTGTGTGTGTGTGTTGTGTGTGCATATGCATCTGTTTTATGGACTGGCGTACTGGGCATTTTCGCTATTTCCTTTTTTTTTTGGTACAAGTGATGAAGACATAGTTTATGATCTTTCTGATTATGATCTATATTTTGATCATGGGGATGGCGATAGTAGTCTAGACTACCCTGCTGAGGAATTGATGCAGATATGATTTGGAGAAAAGAGCCTTTAGATCTTTTGCAAATTTTGGAATAATGTTAGAATTCATATTTTGTTTTAAAGGATTCTGGATTTTTATGTTTTGAGATCTTTAATAGTTTTCCTAAAACTTTTATGAATTTATGGAGTTAAAAAATTTTTTTGGATTTGTTGGCTTTGGTTTATGCCAATTGAGTTTTGATCAATAAGATGTTTGAAAAGATTGTTATTTATAGGTTTTACAGGTTTTGAACCTTCTATTGTATCCTCTGAAAGAGTTATGGAGATTATATTTTATATGCTTTTAATTGTGGTTTTTAATTTTAGAGCCTTTGCGTGTCTTTTTAAGAGAAGAACACGTGGCGGGTTGTATTCGTCTTAGTTTAGGGCGTTACAAATTTCACATATTTATATGTATTTTTTGGAGTAAATGGCAAATTTGGTACCTAAACTTTACAAGAAAGGAACAAAAAGTTAATTTAATACATAAACTTTAAAGTGGTTAATCCAATATCCAGACAAATTTTTTTGCGACTTTTTTTTACTACCTACTTAATACAATTTATTTTGTTTATTGACTTAGGAGAGACAACATATCTAGAGCTGTAAACGAGTCAAGCTACTTGAGCTTGGCTCATTTAGCTCAACGAGCCAAGTATGAGCTTTTCTTCAGACTTGCGAATAATTTCATTATGGGCCCGCGAAGAGGCTCGTTAAGCACTCATTCAATATTTGAATATAATATTAACTTAATATAATATAATTAATATAACTATTTATATTAATCTAATATTATAAATATAATTATATATAATTATTTACATAAACAAGCTGAACTTAGGCTTGTTTAACCAAATGAGCCTAATGAGTCGAGTTCAAGCTCGCGAATCCTCAACAGGTACGAGTTTGAGTTTGTATATTTCAAGCTTATTAAAATTCTGACTCGGCTCAAACTTGTTAATTTGTTAAATGAGCCAAGCTCAAGCCTCTAAAATTCAACTTGGCTCAGCTCGATTACACTCCTAAACATATTGATAGAAGAGAAACACTCAATATTGATCCTTTTTTATTATATTTATTGAAACAATAGAAAATGTCCTTATATAAGACGATTACAAGAAACTGGAAAGACTAACTGATAAATGAAAACTTAAGACCAATTAATTACACATTAACGCAAAACTTAAATACCCATAAATACTATTAACTAAAACATAATAACAATTATTAATGCTAGCTATTGACCATGATTTCTTTTTAATTTTTTTTACTAACACATATTATGTGATTGAACATTTACTATTTCTCTTAACATCGTGTAGCACTTTAAACTACTCTTTTCATGTTAGGAAATAAAGAAAATGGTGTTAGTAAGGTATTAAAAATAGTTTTAAAAATAGTTTATTTGATATTAAATTAACAATTTTAAAGTTTAAGTATAAAACTGAATTTTTGTACCAAATTTAATATTTTCCCTATTTTTTAAATAAGAAAATGAAAGAAAGACAAAACAAAGTACCGCATATTCCACATAGCATTTGGAATATTTTTTATTAATAAAATTTAACAAGACGATTGAAGGAAGAAAACTTCAAAAGATGATTAAAAACAGGATAATGTGACTAACTACATTGGAGAATAGAAGGCTACCGTAAAACTATCTCAAATGCTCGATGTTACTCTCTACATAATCTTATCTAATTTCTGTCCTTTCCAACTAAACTTTTTATATTTTTGCATGGCAAAGAAAGTGTATCTGGGCCAAGAATGATTGACCCAAGTCCTAAGTCCAGATTGAGGTCATGAAAAAACCAAAAATATATATAAATAAAAAAGACATACAATTCTAATCAGTCATCACATCAGAGTCACTCATTTGATTATTTGATGGTATGATATGTGGAAGGGTAGAGATAAGGCAAGCAAGCACAATGTAAAATTACAACCATTCATTGCATAAGAGGCTATCCTACTCTCATCCACACCTTATTGGTCACACTTCAAAACACACTGCCACCAATGAATTATACCATTAAAAAACGAAAAACCAAACATCCCATGAAATTTATTTCTACAAACTATATTGCCACGGTTTCATCTGCTAAGTTCTCTTGTCACTTTAGCTGCTAAAAAAGAAAATGGCTTCTGCTGCTCTTTCTGTAGCCAAGCCATCTCTCCAGGTTAAATATTTTTGCACTGTCCATGATAACGTTATTTTGAAGTTGAACCTTTCTCTTTTTTATTGTGACTAGCAGTAGTTTAGAGGATGAGGGTTTGATCATTTCTTTTTCCCTTTTTGTTATTGAATTCTCTCAGGCTAATGGCAAGGGGTTTGCGGAATTCTCCGGCCTGCGAAACTCGCCGGCTTGCCTTTCTTTCGGGAAGAAGAATGATGATTTCCTTTCAGTCATTGCATTCCAAACGTCAGCTGTAAGACTTAGAAACATTTAGCATCTACATCTGCTTCTAAATTCCAACTCAAAGCTATTCATAACACTATTATCTTCAGATGTCAATCATATTAAAACATGATAATTTTTTGCCAAAAACTCTTGTAGTCTCATGTTATGAACATTAACCGGTCTCCCCCAAATTGTAGTATAAACTAGTTGGCAAAAATTAAAAAGAAAAATCATAATTTTTAGTTGCATTGTAGGACTACACGCTTGTGGAAAAGCAGGGCGCTCATTGAAGTATTACCAACCAACTGGCTTTGACTCATAGACAGTACAAGAAAATGTGCATATGTATGATGTTTTTGTTAGTTACATCTCTACAAAATCCCAAGTGACTATGTATTAGTCCTCTCATTTTATTGATGATCAATTCATTTAATGACGCTTAGTGGACCATGGGCTGCTTAATTTATTAATAACTTTAAACTTTTATGTCAAGTCACCTATCACTTAATCATGAGTCACTACTGAAAAAAGAGGCAATTGAGTTTTCACTCTGATGACGAAGCTGGATAAAACCGGGTTCATTTCATTCAGGCACATTTCCTATTCGATTGCCTTTTTGTTGGGGGTTAATATTTTTATTTAATGTTCCTTTTTAGGTTGGAAGCATCGGAGGATACAGGAAGGGAGTGGTGGAGGCCAAGCTTAAGGTAGCCATCAATGGATTTGGTAGAATTGGCAGAAACTTCTTGAGGTGCTGGCATGGGCGCAAGGATTCACCCTTGGATGTTGTTGTCATCAACGACACTGGTGGTGTCAGGCAAGCCTCTCACCTGCTCAAATACGACTCCGTTCTCGGAACCTTTGAGGCCGATGTGAAGCCTGTTGGCGACAATGCTATCTCTGTTGATGGCAAGGTCATCACTATTGTATCTGACAGGAACCCTCTTAACATGCCCTGGGGGTAAGTTTTCGAATTGTGAATCCCTGGATTCTCTCTGCCTAGAGTTCAATTAGATGAGGTGAATAACGCAAGTACTCTTCACTCAGGGACATGGGAGTCGATCTAGTCATAGAAGGAACCGGAGTGTTTGTCGACAGGGATGGTGCAGGGAAGCACCTTCAAGCAGGAGCTAAGAAAGTGCTTATCACTGCTCCTGGAAAGGGTGATATCCCCACATACGTTGTCGGGGTCAATGCCGAACAATACAACCCGGATGAGCCCATCATCAGCAATGCTTCTTGCACTACTAACTGCCTTGCTCCATTCGTCAAGGTCATAGACCAAAAATTTGGTAATTTATCTCACCACCTTCTTTACCTCTTGTGAATCCTGCCTTTTGTGAAAGTTTTCGATTTCCTCAAAATTGGTCAATTATCATAAGTTTTTCCAATGTGTCTTAGTTTTGCCTTTTCTCGATGGCATCCTTCAAGGAAAAAGGAAAATGTGACAATGTTAGACCAACTGGGACACAAGGGTCTAAGCATATAAACGAGTTGAATCTACTTGCTAGCTACTCGAGTCTTAGAACGTTCTGATAATTGATTTGTGAGGATGAAATTGACAGGCATTATCAAGGGTACCATGACCACAACCCACTCTTACACCGGTGACCAAAGGCTACTAGATGCGAGCCACCGTGACTTGCGTCGTGCCAGGGCTGCTGCTCTCAACATAGTCCCAACCTCCACTGGTGCTGCCAAGGCTGTGGCCCTTGTCCTGCCATCACTAAAAGGAAAACTCAATGGGATAGCACTCCGTGTGCCGACCCCGAACGTTTCAGTTGTTGACCTTGTCGTCCAGGTCTCTAAGAAGACTTTTGCTGAAGAGGTGAATGCTGCATTCAGAGAAAGTGCTGAAAAGGAGCTCAAGGGCATCCTAGAAGTTTGCGACGAGCCACTCGTGTCAGTCGATTTCCGGTGCTCTGATGTGTCCTCAACAGTTGATTCATCGCTCACCATGGTCATGGGAGATGACATGGTTAAAGTGATTGCTTGGTATGACAACGAATGGGGTTACTCTCAAAGAGTTGTGGATTTGGCCGACATTGTTGCCATCAACTGGAAATGAATCATACCATACTAGCTTAAAATTTTCAATTACAATGTTGTTTCTGTTTTTTGTTTTCCTGGTTTTCAGGGTTGTTTTAAGAACTACTACTTTTGGGGAATATGTAATGAGACAATGGAGCCATTTCTCTTTCTTATCATCACTCAATGACACATTCTTATTTTTCATATAAATGTTGGGATTAGTTCATTCAATCTATTGTTCTTAGTTGAATTTACATGTCAAAGTCCATACGAATAATCCAATAATGCGATGTACGATGATTCTCTGATCAATAGCAAAATGTTCAAATAAATCAACTGGAGATGTGACTTTTATCAGTTTATGGTTGCAATTGATTTCGTGGAATATTTTCCTATATAGTTTAATATCTTCTTGTATGAGATTGAGAGTGCAAAAACTACTCCACATAATATATAGTTGTTGGCTATGCAAATAGAATTTTAAAGCTAAGTTCCTTAAAGTTGTGGGATTTTAGATTGTGAAAATTGGGGATAAAAAAGTAATTTTGAAGAAAGAGATTAAGTAACGGGACAACGTTAGTTGGTAATCTTTGGTATGAACAGCTTGGAATCTTTAATAAGTTATTATAAAAATACAAAGAATTTTCATAAGATAATTAGGGTTATTAGGAAAGGGAAAATAATATTACTAATTTTTTAAAAAATCACAAAAATATTATTGGGATAAAAATAATCCCACTTTTAGGCAAATTGAACTCGTATCTTGACAAGACAGAGTCATAAATGGCTGACCTCGTCTCTTCAAAAGATGTGTTTAATTATAACAACACAACCTTGTCTCTTCAAGAGACGAGGTAAAATATATCTCCTTCACTCTTGTCGGGGCTTTCGTCAAATTAAAACCTTTCAATTGTCTCGTCATTAAAAGCAAGAAAAAGTGTGTACACTCGGTCGGTTACTCAACCCCTTAAAAAAAATTATGTGCCAATTTTAGATTTCTAAGTCTTGAAGAACTACTCTTCACTGCCAACAAAACAAAGATTCAATCTTTCAAGGTTTGATTTCAAGTCTTACTTTCATATATGTTCAAGCTTGGATTTTTCTAATCCTCTCTTCTTCACAGTTCAATTTCGTTTGATTTCGTCATTCGTAGCTTAGTAGCTTAGTTTTTCAACTTCATGGGAGCTTTACTCATTTATTTTATTTCAAAGTTGGGATTTTTCATTTCAAGTTTCAAGATTTTTTGTGAAAATCAAGATTTTGTGTTGTTTTCTGCATTTGGGTCTGATTAATTTCTATTCTCACAAATCGTGAAAAGGATAGGGATCGATGATGAATATTGAATATTAATTTGACGAAAGCTAGAAGTTGGCACGAGATGAGGTTGTGTTATTACAATTAACCTCGTCTTTTGAAGAGATGAGGTCAACCACTTAACACCTTATCTCTTGAAAGAACAAATTCAACTTGCTTAAAAATAGGATTATTTCATTCCAGTGACGTTTTTGTGATTTTTTAAATTAGTAAGATTATTTTACTTTTCCCGAAATTTTGAGTAGTTATTTGAGTTGTAAGTGTAAAACAAGGATTTAACAATAATGCAAGCAACATGAGTTTGATTTCCTATGGAGAAAATCTGTTTTGGTATGATTCAAGTTTCAATGGGTTTATTGTCTAGAGGAATTTTGTTTGGCTTTGTGTGTTAGATTACCGTAGACTATTGAAAAGATAATTTTTAACTCGGCGTTCATGACATACCTAACTAATATTAGGAAATATCCTACTAAGTACTAACTACAAACTAAGTTACATAACGGGTTAATTTTGTCAATGGCACATGAACCTTGAAAAAATATACAATCAGAAACATAAACTTTGATATTGATCAATTGGGTATTCAAAATATTTTTCATGCATGCTAACCAGTACATTCGCGATATTGGTTAGCATACATAGAAAGTAATTTTAGATACTAAATTAATAAGTTACAAATTCAATTACTAAATTGATTAATTTGAAAATTTAGGTATTTAAGTTCGTGTATCATTTGTGATATTTAACCTTACATCAACATACTAAACTTACCAAAGCCGATTAGTAGAACTTTGAATAAATTAGAGAATGACTTAAGTACTAGTCAAAATTTATAATTTCGATTGCTATACTTGGAAACAATTTGATATATGGAATGCGGAGTCATGGGAAAATTTAAATAAATTAATAAGAGGTAAATGTCACAAATGATACTTAACTTTGGTAAAATATGTAATTAGATACCTGAACTTTGAAACAGATCGATTTGGTACTTGAAATTAGTTTTTGTTTATGCTAACCAATATCATGAATGTGCTACTGGTACGTACAAAAAAATCTTTTAAGTACTTAATTAATTAGTTTCAAAGTCCAATTACTAAATTAATCAATTTTTAAGTTTAGTTATTTAATTGCATATTTTGTCAAAGTTTAGGTATCATTCGCAACATTAGTCTAAGTTTGTTGATGGTTTATAAGTACTTAGATCTTGAAGTAAGAAACTTGACGATATTGAAACTTTAGTTCTCATTTAGGGTAGGGAATTCTAAAGTAAGAAACTTGATGATATTGAAACTTTAGTTCGCATTGAGGGTAGGGAAGTCAGGTCGTTAGTGGTAGTGTTGTTGGAGTTGAAGCGGGGATTTAACTTAGACATGCTGGGGGACAGGGATTGGGGGGTCAAATTGGATTCAATTGGGAGTCGAATTAGGGTCAATAAAAAGCAAAAATATAAAGAAAAATTTAATTTTTAAAGATGAATGTATAACACGTCACTCAATTACACTCATATTTGAATCAAAACCATTAATCAGCTATTACATTCATATAATGATTATATTTTGTAACTTTATAATATTATATGAATATATTTACGGTATATAACTTTCTATGATATAATTAATATGTTTTCAAAAAAGTAATTATTTGAATAATTAACACAAGTATGAATTTTTATGTTGTATTAATTTCTTTGTAATTAATATTTTTAATACAGTGAAGGAAAAATTTAACATAAAAATTCTAATGAGTTTATTTTTTCAATTGCACACCCCTTGAATTGAGCCAAGTTGACTAGGTCAATGTCAATCAGGGCTAAATGCATTGACCGATCAATTATCATGGTCGATTTTGATTATATTTGGATCGAGCTAGCCAAGTAGATCTAATCTAACAACATTAGTTATCGAAAGAAGTTGTTAATAGTTGACTTGGTTTAAAGTCTCATTAACAGTCGTTGGATCTAACTATTTATTAATGACCATTGGATGTTGTATTAATTTTTTTTTTCATTTTTTACCTTTGTGATGAGTAAATAAAAATTAAATAAAGTAGAGCATTTGTGGAAAAAAAACACTCAATTTTGTATCTCTCCACATAGAAAATACCCAACCGCTTTCCCTTTTTCATTTTCAAAGCCTTAAATCTTCTTTGGCCAAAACAAAACCCCAATTTGACTAAAGAAAATTTCATCCCTAACGTCCCATGCAAAATCGATAATTTATATGTAAGTGTTTCCCTTTTCTCCTTCTTTGCACGAGATTTTAGTTAAATTCATGCCTAAACTCTAAATTTTCCATTCTAAGTTTTCTTAAAAGTTATGATATGGCATAGGTGTATAATCATTGAAATTGCATTTGATGCTGATATGATAAATTAACTCATATTGTTTTCGTGGCTTTAGGTTTTATGGTGATGCCGATTAGTCAATGTAGGTAGTGACAAGTAAGAAGTAAAGTAAGTAGGGAAATATTTTAAATTTTCCTTTAAAAACTTGTAGAATATGGAGAAGCATTTATTTTGTGGCACATTATATGTACGAAATGATTGAACTGATTCCTAGAAGTATATGTGGTTAATTATAATTGTTGATGACATCATGTGATTTTAATTGTGATAATGGTCATGCAACAAGATTATTTCCGAGCATGAGTTTGTTGTCCATGCTTCCTTTAATATTAGTTATGTGTTATGTCATATAATGTTTTCTTTTCCTTTGAGTTGCTTGTGGGAATACCTGTTAGGGGCACGCTCGTCTTTTTGCTTCAAATAAACCCTAGAATATAAATTCTCTCTTTTCTTTTATCTCTTGTCCTCAATCGGATAAGAAACACGAAACCTTGACTCTCTCTCTGTTTTCTCATTATGTTCTGATATATTTCAAGTTCTCTTAGTTTTGCTATTCTAATGGTTTACTTGTTTGATAGGTGTTGATCTGTTCGAGCCAGATCCAGCTCCTGTACCTTGAGGCACCAAAGTTCTGGGGAAAATCTGATACCCCTTCGAGTATCCCAATCTTTTTATTTATACTTTCTGTTTTGTACAATCTGTTTAGAACCTGTTTCTTTTACATGCAAGAGTAACTACTTGTTGTTATAGCCTGTTTTCTTTATATGCAAGAGTAACTACTTGTTATGCTGTTGATATCTAGTTACATTCAGTTTAGATCTAAACTATTCTGTTTGAGATCTATACTAGACTTAGTAAGATCTATGCTATTCCAGTTGTATTTGTAACTAAAAATCAGTCATGTGTAATAGTCTGTCATCCACGTCGGCTTGGTCTTGATCCGATGTGGTTTGTCCGTAACAAGTTTCCCTTGTTCTGGAAACACGACCTTGTCCTCAAGGTCGAAATCAACATAAATCTTACGAAACTCAATCCAATCTTCCCATATAGAATCTTCAGTGGGTAAACCCTTCCACTAGACTAGTACTTGAGGAATAGAGGCACTATTCTGAACTACGAAGCGAGAACTTAAGATAGTTAAAGGTTGGAGTAGTGGACTCAAGTTATAAGGCTCGTGTGGCAACTCTAGAGGTTGAAGATCAGTACCATGTGCCGATTTCAACAAAGAAACATGAAAGACCCTATGAATTTTAGAGTAGGGTGGTAAATCCAATTCATATTGACATTAGCCAACCCGCTTGAGTATAGTGAATGGGCCATAAAATTGTTTAGACAGTTTATGGCTTTTATGAAAAGCCAATGATAACTGTCGATATGGTTGAAGGCGAACATATACTTAATCTCCCACATGATAAACCACATCAGATCGATGCTTGTCAGCTAAACTTTTCATTTTAGCTTGAGCATGCTGCAAATTAGCATGTAAAGTCTTAAAGGCTTGATCCTTAGAAGACAATTCTTCATCCACAGCTGCTACTAATGAAGATCCCCCCAAGTAGGACTGTAAAATAGGGGGTTCTCTTCCATACACTATCTGAAATGGAGTCATGCCAGCCCCTTCATGATAAGAAGTGTTATAGGCATATTCTGCCTAAGGTAGAAACATAAACCACCGCTCTGGATAATCCATAACAAAACATCGGAGGTATTGTTGAATAGTTCTATTCAACACTTCAGTCTAACCATCGAATTGTGGATGATAAGCTGAACTCATATTGAGTTTTGTTCCACTTAAATGAAATAATTCTTTCCAAAAATGATTGAGAAAATAGAATCTATGTCAGAAACAATGGTTTTTGGAAATCCATAAAGTTTGACGACTATTGTCAAAAATAAGTTTGCAACTTTAGTAGCTGTGAAATGACTATCCAATGCCCCCAAATGGCAATATCTGGATAATCGATCCACAACTACGAATATTACTTAATAGCCCTTAGAATTGGGAAGATGTGTAATGAAATCCATCGCAATATCTTCCCAAATTCTAGTAGGAATTGGAAGTGGGGCTAACAATCCAGCTGATGCAGTAGTCACATATTTAATCTGTTGACAGATGTGACAAGTACGAACATAATCTTCAACCTGTGACCCCATCTTAATCCAATAAAACTGGCTGGCTATTCGTTTGAATGTCTTAGTCACTCCAAAACGCCATGCCATTAGAGAACCATGAAATTCTTCCAAAATTTTTGGAATCAACATAGAGTCAGGCACCAAAAATAAACGAGTGCCATAGTATAAGAAGCCATGTCTCCATTCAATCTTCTGCTTGGAGACCTGTCTTGTTTGTAACTGAGAAATCAACTATTGAAAAGCTGGCAATGTCTGATACTCTTTTTAAGATCCTCAACAAAAGTGAAAATTGGCATAGAAAATGCCAATAAAGAGGCATCACTGTACTGTCGAGATAAGCCATCATCCAACACATTCTTCATTCCTTTCTTATAGACTATTTCATAGTCATAACCCAACAATTTGGTCACATAATGTTGCTGTTCAGGAGTCTGAATCACTTGAGAAAGGAGTTCCTTCAGGCTACGATGATCAGTTCGAATTTGAAAATGGTTACCCAACAAATATTGTCTCCATTTTCTGACTGATTCAACTATCGCATACAATTCTCTTATATAAGTAGAAGCTTTCCTTAAGTGATTAGGAAGTTTCTTACTAAAATATGCAATTGGATGAGAATGTTGTAACAGCACTGCTCCAATACCCACCCCTGAGGCATCCGTTTCAACCACAAATGGTTGAGTGAAATCTGGCAAGGCCAGAACAGGAGCATTAATCAAGGCCTCTTTAAGCTGAGAAAAAGCTTGATCAGCCTTGTCTGACCAATGAAACCCATCAGACTTCAACAAATTGGTTAAGGGACCAGCAATTGTGGCATAACCCTTAATGAACTTCCTATAATAACCCGAAAGCCCCAAAAATGCCCGTAACTGCTTCACATTCACAGGAGTACTCCATTTGGCTACTGCCTCTACTTTAGAGGGATCTGGTTTCAGTTCATTAAAAGAAACCACATGTCCCAAATACTCAATAGTAGTTTGGGCGAAAGAACACTTACTCTCCTTCAAGTAAAAATGATTATCCAATAAAGTCTGTAAGACCAATGTCAAATGCTGCAAATGGTCTTCCATGTTGCTGCTATAAATCAGAATATCATCAAAGAAAATAATCACAAACTTCCTCAAATAAGACTGAAACATAGTATTCATGATGGATTGAAAAGTGGAAGGAGAATTGCTTAAGCCGAAAGGCATTACAAGAAATTCATAATGCCCTTGGTGAGTCCTGAAAGCTGTCTTTTCCACATCCTTAGGATCCATTCGAATCTGATGATACCCTACCCTAAGATCCAATTTGGAAAATAAACAGGCATCCCTAAGTTCATCAATCAATTCATCAACAGTGGGAATAGGGAAATTATCCCTAACAGCAACCTGATTTAAAGCACGATAGTCCACACAAAATCGCCAGCTCCCATCTTTCTTTTTGACCATTAAAACTGGTGATGAAAAGGCACTAGTGCTCCTTTGAACAACTCCCTGAGCTAACATATCCTCCACCTGTCTCTCTATCTCAGTTTTCTGAAAATGTGGGTAATGATAGGGTTTGACATTGATTGGAGAAGTGTTAGGAAATAGATGTATCTGATGTTGAATAGTGCGAAGGGGTGGCAATGATGAGGGTGCCTCAAATACAGAAGAAAATCTGCCTAACAATGCTTTAATAGCAGAGTTGTTGGTGGTATTCGCTGATGTGTCCGTATCCACTTTCTGAGCCACCAAATGATAACAAATAGCAATGGCATCTGTACAAACTAGTCGACGCAATTGATGTTGTGATATTTCTTCAATCAAGTTAAACTTATCACCCACTAACATAACGGTTTTCCCCTTCGAGAAAAATTCCATTGTAAGTTTGGAATAATCCATAGTCACTGGACCCAACTTATTTAACCATTGAATACCTAAAACCACTTCAGCACCCTGTATAAGAAGAACATAAAAAGAATCTTGGAAAGTCCAAGATTGAATAGAAACATTGACATCAGAACATATCCCTTCACAATGCATTGTGGAACCATTACCAATCATTACTGAAAATTGGGATGCTGGTTGTACAATCAATCCCAAATGATGAACCAATCTTGCTTGCACAAAATTGTGCGTGCTGCCTGTGTCAACCAAAATCAACACCTCATGGCCATTAATATATCCCTTTTGCTTCAAGGTACATGGTTTGGAATTGCCTGATAAGGCATGATAACTAATAGAACCTGTCTCTAAATCATCATGGTTCATATCAGATTCCTGTGCAATTCCCTCAGAATCCTCGTCAATATCATGCAATAATAAAAGAAATTTAGATTTGCATTTATGATTGCAATGATATTTTTCATCGCAATTATAACAAAGGCCCTGCTCATGTCTAGCTAACATTTCAGCAGGTGTCAGTCGTTTAATTGGAATGGTCGGTTTCTGTGTATGTGGATTATGAGTAGGATTGGCAGAAGTGTTTGGGGTACTAGAAACATAGGTAGAAGGAGAAGTATATGGTTTAGAAAATTGTAAAGGGGATAAGTGTTTAGAAAGAGGAGGTGGTGTGTATGGTTTGTGAAAATGAGATTGGCCATTATGTTTACTTTCATGCATTTTGGCAAGCCTAATAGCATGCATTAAAGTAAGGGGTCGGGTAATCTGAACTTCTCGTTTTATATAGGGTTTAAGACCCGATACAAAACAATCGAGAAGAAAGGATTCAGGTAAACCAACAACTCGATCAGATAAAGATTCAAATTGAGTCTGATATTCATCAACAGATCAAACTTGAACAAGTTTGGAAAGGGTACCTTGAATTCTTCATATTCCGATGGGCCAAAACGAACTTCAATGGACTTCTTGAAATTAGTCCATGAACTGAGTTGTTTATTGTTGTACATCCATTTGTACCAATCACGTGCACGTTCTTCTATTGCAAAAGAAGAAATGGTGATCCTCTGTTCGTCTGGTATGGCATGAAATTTAAAGAACTGATTTGCTTTGAAAATCCACCCTAAAGCACCAAGCGCTATAAATTTAGGAATTTCCAATTTTATTCCTTTCAACAAGTTTTCGGCCATACTTCTCCCATGAGAAAATGATGAACTCGAATGTTGATCTATAGAATGATTTGATGCTGGGTTCTGATTCTGACTTAAATTCTTGGAAAGTTCCTCGAATTTCTTATCCATTTCAATCCGTAAAGCCTATAATAAAGAAGTTTGCAAATTATTGGCCAACTCAACAAAGTTATCTTCCATCGTCCCTGCTCTAGTAGAAGGAGCCATGGAACGAGACCACCAATTTGTTAGGGGCACGCTCGTCTTTTTGCTTCAAACAAACCCTAGAATATAAATTCTCTCTTTTCTTTTATCTCTTGTCCTCAATCGGGTAAGAAACACGAAACCCTAACTCTCTCTCTGTTTTCTCATTATGTTATGATGTATTTCAAGCTCTCTTAGTTTTGCTATTCTAATGGTTTACTTGTTTGATAGGTGTTGATCTGTTCGAGCCAAATCCAGCTCCTGTGCCTTGAGGCACCAAAGTTCTGGCGAAAATCTAATACCCCTCTGAGTGTCCCGATCTTTTTATTTATACTTTCTGTTTTGTGCAATCTGTTTACAACCTGTTTCCTTTACATGCAAGAGTAACTACTTGTTGTTACAGCCTGTTTCTTTATATGCAAGAGTAACTACTTGTTATGCTGTTGAGATCTAATTACATTCAGTTTAGTTCTAAACTATTCTGTTTGAGATCTATACTAGACTTAGTAAGATCTATGCTATTCCAGTTGTATTTGTAACTAAAAATCAGTCATGTGTATTAGTCTGTCATCCATGTTGGCTTGGTCTTGATCTGATGTGGTCTATCCGTAACAATACCACACCCTATACATTCACGTATTTTAATATGTATAGTGCTATAGGATTGTGATAGGATTAACGCTTTGCTTTACTTTGGGTATAATGTTCTTCAAGCATTTGAAGCTTGACAAAGTGGGCAAGGATTAGACATGAATGTATGAGGTTTAAGGTTATGTATGGCCTGTAGAACTCTTTAGCAATTGAATATGCTTTTTAAGTTTTACTAATCCTATTAGTAGTCTTCTTAACCAAATATTGGTTTTTTTTTTTTTTTTTGACCAAATACTCGTTAAGGATCCTCTTTTTGTATGGGGAATACAATAATGCTGTACCTTATCCATGTCATGTTAGTAAAATTTATTTGATGGTGTAGAACTATAGATACCTTGTTTTTGCCCATTAAGGGTTAAGATGTATAATAAAAGTAAATATTATATTAAGCCTAAATATCCAAAATTTTTGAAAAAAAAAAGTATGTGCATGTATATATGTAGTAATAATAATAAATAAATAAATATATGTGTAAAAGACTAATATTATAAGTCTTAAATAATAATTTAGATCTAATATAATATAGGTTTATTCCCGATCTAAATAAATAACCTATAATATACTGACTTATTTAATTGGGTATAGACTTAAAAGCTTTAAAACTGATTTGGTTGCAAAACAAATTAAGATATAGGCTAATAGTCTGTATGAATAAATCACATGAGCAAAAGTTTCCAATATTCAAGGTTTCAACAATTTTATCTTTAAAATTCTACTTTTGCAATTGAAATCGAGCAATTGCACTACCACTAGAAGGTTGCTGGTGATGAGAACTGTGAGTTGATAGCTTGTTTGGGTTCCAACGAAGCCAGAAGAAGCTTCTACGACATCGTCGATCGCTGGACGCAGCCACCACCGCAAAACACCATCATCGGCTACTATCTATAGCAAACCACCGGTACTGAACTATTTGGCGTCCCATACCCGATCATCCTGGTGCCTTCTTTGCTTCGAACGTTGCTAGTTGGCCTAAAATCATCACCGTCGGCCGCTAGTCCTGCAGCGTCGACCCGCGACCCCAGCGTCGACCCGACTCGAATTCGCGCCCAAGCCCACTATCTGACTCGAGCACCCGGTTTAGTTAAGCTACTCCCACCTAAATAAAATTAAAAGAAGACAAAATAATAAATAAAATAAAACAAAAATAAAAGAATACACGTATATATAATAAAGTAGAAGCGTTTTGGTTGCGTAAAAGTTAAATAAAAAAAAGGACAAGTAAAGATAAAAATAATAATTAAATGGGATAAAAATCAAATAATAGAACATTTTTCTATTATGTAAAAAAATTAAATAAAATAGTAATATATTCTTAAATAAAAGTAAAATCGATAGTATAGCCATCACTCAATAATTAGGAAAAGAAAATTCATATATATTTTTTAAAAATTACAAAAATGCCATTAGGATAAAAATAATCTCAAATTGACTTTGTCTCTTAAAGAGAGGACGTCATAAGTGACTAATCTTGTCTTTTTAAGAGACGAGCTTGTTTATATTACAACAATCTCATCTTTTAAAGAGACAAGGTTCATTCTGTTCTATTCTCGTCTCTTCAAGAGACGAGGTCATCCACTTGTAATATCATCTCTTCAAGAGACGAGTTTAAGTTGTCTTTTTCTAGAATTTTTTCTCATATGACAGGATTTGTGAAATTTTTCCTTTAAAAAGTTACCATTTTTTTCCTTAATCCCTCAAAAATTCTATTTTTACCAAAATAATAAAATGAACTTAAATTGCAAACAAAATTTAAAAACAGTCCAATTCACTAAATTTTTTTAAAAGGAACCACGTGATGTTTGATCCCAAGTAGTAGGTACATACACACCTATAGGACGATAGAAATTTTTTTTTTTTTCGCTATGATAAGCAATTAATCATAAATACTACTAATTTGTAAATACAAATGTAACTAATAATTGCATGTGAATATTATCTTATGAAGAGTACTTTAATTGATAATTACCTGTAAGTGTTATGGTTATGTAAATATTTCAAACATTAATAAAATTTTAGGGTATTAAGGAAATGAAAATTAATAAAAGAAATTGGGGTAGTAACCATACGATTTTAATAAGATAGCCTCTAAATCAAATAAGTTTTGGCTTACTAAAACTTTATTTTAAATAACCTTTTATCGTAGACTAAGTGGCTAAAATAAGATCAACCAACCCATTGATCCTAATTTTAGTTTTTTTTTTCTAACCTCAATTAGTGGTGACTCATAAATTTTTTTCAAAAGGTATGACTTTTTTTTTTTAGTTTTTAGTCGATGTTTTGTATCAAATGGGTTAAGGTTTAGTACAAACTGAATTAAAAGAAATTATCCTAGAAATGAGAAATCCAAGTTTGACAAATGGATATCGTCAAATTTGATAAAGGTTGTAAAGAATGAAATAGGAAAAATTAACCATGTCGGTTTTACCTTGAAGCCACAATTATTTCTTATATTCATTATGTTTGTTTTGTTTATAATTTATACTTAAGTTAACATTAACATTCGATCTGAATACTCATGATTTTACATTTGAAGTTGCTCATGTTACTATAAATAAAAATATTAAAGTTCTATTTTTTATTTTATTTTTAATTTTTTCCATTTTAGAGTTCTTTTAGGTACCATGCAATTTGTAGACGTTTTTCACAAGTACAATTTTGTACATAATATGAAGGCGCTTTATGAGATTGCTATTACATACTTTCCACTACCTATGGAATTTTTAATAATGCCATTAACATACTCTAAGAACACTAATGGGTTGGATATGGGATCTAGGGGCATGTTGTAGCTACAAAGATATTGACAAATTCTATGCTACCATGGTCAAGTGGTTTATCCTTTGGTGTAAATTTCTAGGGGCAGCAAAGCAGCTTTACGAAGTTATCCGATTCTGGGGGTATGAAGCTATCAAAGTTCTATTTATTTAATTTATAATAGGGTTAATGCCAAATTTGGTACCCGAACTTCCTTGAAAAATTCAATTAGGTACCTAAACTTTCAAAAGTTTAATTTCAGTACCTAATTAAACTTTTTGTAAAATTAAACTTTTTGAGGTTATATTTGGTATCTCACTTAGCAACATTAAACTTCGTTGCTGATGTGGACTATACAACTAATCATATGCCAACACATATCCTATAGCATAAAAAGACAAATAAAACAACCTAAATGTCTTAACTGGTCTCCCATCTCTCTTCTCTTTCTCTCTCTACCATCCCTTTCTCATTAAGTTGGTATCAACATCTACCAAAACCCCCCAACACCAGAACAACCCACTATTGAGAGTAATCACAATCATCTAACACAAACCTTCATTATCGGTCGAGCTATTTCCAACGATTGCGACGGCATCACAACTTTCTTTGGAACCTATAACCAAATCATGCAAACCTCATACCCACTGGGTCTCCCACTTACCATCTTTGCTTCACTCATCAAGACCACTTAAAAAGAGAGAGCGAAGGCCTACGTTTGCTTTGTCATTAATTAATTCATACATTATTAATTAATAAACTTTAGAAAAAGAAATTTTCTTTCTTCCATTTATTCAAAAAATTAAGGAGAAAAACTAGAAAAAAAAAAGGAGTTACTCGGTGGTGGTGATTATAGAAATAGGATTGATTCTGCCAACATTCCTTCAATTTCTTTATTCAAAAGAGGGAGCTTCATTATCCTCATTGTAACTCTCTTCATTAATTTCTTCAAAAAAACATATATATTTGAAGAATGAAGAAAAAGATAAGCTTTGAAGAGAGAGAGAGAGAGAGAGAGAGAGAGAGAGATGACTCAATTTATCGGTGTTATCTACATGCATAGTGAGTTTCATTTATAAAAAAGAAGCTCCACTCTGCATTCCAGTCTATTGAGCTTGAATTTCATGGAGTCATCACCGCTATCTCTTAGTCTTTTAGATTAAAAAAGATTCATCTTTGAAAAAAACTGATAGAGATGGAAGAGAAATCTATTACACAGATAGAACCTAATTGAGAAGTGGAAAACTTGACAGGAAAAAAAAATTAGAGAAAAAGTGCCTCGAAAGTGTAGAAACAGAGTTGGTTAGGCTTCGATTGAGATGTAGTTTCCACAAATAAAATTAATAGCTAGGGTTTCAGATCGCAAGTTATTCGAAACTCAGTGTGGGCTAGGGACCTTTGATAGCCTATGATCCACCGTAGTTGAGTTACAATAAGGTTGCTTTATTTATTGATGTTTTTATGTCATAGGACACGTGTCAACATATAATTGGTTAGATAGTCCACATCAATAATGGAGTTTAATGGTGTTAAGTAAGGTATAAAAAATAGCCTTAAAAAGTTCAATTAAGTATAAAAATTAAACATTTGAAAGTTCAGGTACCTAATTGAATTTTTGGGCAAAGTTGGAGTACTAAATTAGACATTAACCCTTTCTAATATTGTACTAGGCACATCATGCTATGTAATGATAATGCTACAGTTCTTGTGCTGCAGGCATTACTTGCCATTTAATGTTGATTCTTCTACAATCATTGTGGAAATTATACCTAAGAAGTGAACATATAAAGCTAATATGTACTTCATGTTCTAACATAGTTTATGCATTGGTTTTTTGAAGGATGGGAAGTCATTACCATGCAAAAAATGTATATATAGATAGTAACTAATATATTTAGAATCTTTTACATAAACATTGATGAAATAGACGAGGAAGTTAAGACATCTCCCCTAATGGGTAAACGAAAGAATTTGGTCGACCATAATAACCATTGTGAAGATGGAGATGTGAAGGGACAATTGCAAAAGGTAAGATGAAAATTCAAAATTAAGGAAGTCAGAAGTATTGTTTCAATTGGCAAAATTTGACATGCTATTTTCCTCATTTCCATGTAAGGCTTAAGGCATTGATGCACTTCTAATAATTTGTGTCAACTAATAGAGGAGTTTATTCTAGGGAGTGAAAAGCAGAGAATGATTAAGAAAATAGGATTTGACATTCTATTATATGTGTAATTCCATTGTTTAAATAGGGATATGGTGAAGTTCTTGCTAAAGAACTTTGATGAGCGCTCTCGCTCCCTCTCAGTAGAAGAATGTAAAGTAATAGTAGGTGCAAATGATGTCACAAACATTGTGGAATTGAATTCAACAAGCTTATAAGTCCACTGCTATGAAATATGCAAGAATTTAGAAAAGCATCTCAATAGCTTTATGTCCGAGGGTGGTGTCATGCTAACTAAGCCACCAAAGTTGCTTTTAGAGCATGAGGCCAAGATACTCAAACAATTTAAGGTACATGCTACATTATACTTCATAGGTAGTTATATTAGTCCTACATCAACTATACAAGTGTCTAGATCTTACCTAAATGTTGTTATTAGACAAACTTTGCAATGGAACATCACATTGGCAAAGTGGTGAACTCTTGCACATAAGTGGTTGTGTTGCATTATTAGGGGTAAGTAGATTTAACCTTCTTGTACTTGCATCTCATGAATGTGTTATTTTATAGTATAAAATAATTCGTTTGCATTTAAAATTGTAAATTTTTGCATGTTGGTTGAATTGGAACGTCTAATAAATTTGTTTTTTCTTCCTTTTATATTTTTGGTTGGGCATGATCTATAAGATTTACAGTTGTTTTACCATGACAATGTAAAGATAGGATATTTAGCTGTCCCCATTGCAAGTAGACCAAATCCACAATGTGCAACATGGGATATAAAGACAAAGAGGGCAGTTTTGAGGAATTTTTGCATTGCTGGTGGTCAAGCTCAACCCTTCGTAAGTATTCCATAACCTACATGTACATCATTTTTTTCATTTTACTTCATTTCATTCATCTTTGGCTTATCCTTTAAAGTGGGTTTAAATTACCAAAGTGTTGTCATATTATTGATAGAGCTTAGGTTCAATTCAGATCCAAAAGTAGGAGAGCACAAAGCAAAGAAGTAAAATACTGTTTGCAAGTGCAATAAAATATCAACACAACCAACAAATATCATATATCTAATATGCTATGTTCATGCAAGATAATTCTGCCAAAGTGATTGCATTGAGAACAGGGGTGGTTGCGTTACGTACATGCATGTATGTATGGCTTTGTATCTAAATTTTTTTTTTTTTAGTGATAAGCTGGTGGAGGAGCTAAGGCTTAGTTGTGATAATGCTAATCCTCTTTCCATGCTTGATAGGATTTACTTTACATTTGTTTCCATTTGCAATGTAGGAATATAGTAGGTAACTAAAGTCCTTAAAGGCGGGAGTTACAAATTTTAGTGCTCAATTTGACAAGATGTCTGGTTACCTATTAGAAGATATAATTGGTGAGGTATGAAAAGCAATAGTTAAGTCCTTAGCAAAGCTACAAATGGAGTCACCATTAAAGAAACATTGCAACGGTAAGGAATAGGAGCTTTCTATCAAAGAAGGATGACCCATCATGATGTTGTTGTTGGAAAGAGAGGAGTAGATGAAGTGGCATTCATTGGTTTGAAGCAATCACATCACATGTGCTTGCACTTGCTCAGCTTCCATCTTTAGAGAAGGTAGCTAAAGACACATAGCAACATGACTTAGGGGGATTTAGATTCCAACAAAAATCACTTTGTTTGCTTGAGGTTTCCATTTTTTTTCCCAAACTTAATTGTGATAATACCTTTTCATAACATCTCATGCTTTTATCGTTATAGCAAGTAAATGGCAAAAAAAAAAAAAAAATGATCTCCCATCTTTTTCTAGTGTTAAACAGGAATACGTTCCCAGACAATGATAGAACCCTTTGTGCTCCCAATAGCGCATGAGCTCCCACCAACACAACGCATGCCAAGACATGGTACGGTGTGAGAATCGAAAATGCATGAAAAAAGGCTAGCTACAAAGGAAAGAGATAATAGGTTAGCATAACCCAATCTTGATGAGTATTCAGTAGTAAACCTCCATATATTTTTCACTGTTTACTTTGATGTTGCATGAGAATTTCAAATGATCACATACCCTATTGTGTATGTTCACAAGATGTTCATATGTTGATCTCATGGATAGTGTAGCCACCTAAACTTTGCTAATTATCTATAGACCACCTCACTATTTGAATTACGAGTTTGACAATGGACAAGACACGTAGCGAGTCCCTTTCATTGTTCAATTTTCATGTTCTTTCCTAGTTTGGCCTTTCAATATAATTTTCTCTCACTCTTGAATTACATAGGGAGGTGCTTATTCGATGTACACATCAACAATTGGTTCAAGAGCATGTCAAGTCACTTAGGTGCATATTCTATGTTAACCATCAGGTTTGTATTCGTTACTCTTATGTGTATAATATTTGACGATAAACCTTTCATCAAGCCTGCTTATACAAGTATATAGTATTATGTGGATAGGTTCACTTTGCACCACAAATAAGTAAGTACTTTTCGAGCATTCTAACACAACATATATCCTTGTGTTGGCAAGATAATAATGCTTTCCACCTGTTGTTCTATGTTTAAATTATATATATCAATATTGGAAATTTGCAATTGCAGGTAGTAAATATAGTGGCTTATTAGTTGAGCATGAAGGCAAAGAAGATTGATTCAAGATGGTAACTAAAATATCTCAAATTCCATTAGGTTAATTAAAAAAGTGTGAATTAAATAATATAAAAATATGGAAAAAGTTGAACCAAATGAGAATCTAAACTAAAAATTTGAGCTAAATAATTTAACTGAGTAGATTAGGTAAATTATGTAATATGATTAGGTGAATTAGTAAATTTAAGCTAATATTTAATTTCAAATAAAAATAGAGATTAAAACATATCAATTTCCTATTTCATCATACAAAATAAATTAAACCAAACCAAAATATCAATTTAGCCATCCACCTAAATTACAATTTCCCAATTTTGATAATTTTCTACAAATTCAATATCTAAATTTCTGAACACTCTAAATTTTAATTAAATACATATCCAACAACCTAATTAGCTAAATTTATTTCACCATCTTCAAATTTGTTAAATTAAAATTATTAAATTAATCTACTTATTTCCTAGGCCCATTTAATCTCTAATTACATCTTAAGATCCTAATTAAATCACCAACCCACTCACTAACCATCTTAGCTTTAAACCTACCTAAAAATCTTCTAGAACTCAACAGATTGCTATTTTATCTATCTAGTTTTTCAGCAGAATTTGGCATTGTATTTATCCATTTTAACCCCTTAAAAGGCTCTATAATATATTTTATAAAGGAGCCACCTGTTGTACTATCTTCTATCCCACTTTTCTTTTGTAAAAACCCTAAATTAAACCTTAGGTGGACATAGACACCCACTTTAACCTCCAAAACGAGTAGAAAAATTAGCTTCACTTTTTCTCTCAAAACAAACCTTAAGATATTACAATCCTCTATAAAAAAACCTAACAGGTACTAAATCCTTTATGTTTTATTTATATTTTAAACTACCTAAAAACCCTCTTTAATATCTATTTTTCTTTTTGAAATTAGGTATTTATCAAGATGAATTTTGGATTAGAGGTAAAATGAGCTTCATCAAATTCTTAAGAATAAGGTAATAAAGGGTCTAATCTTGTATTGCTACTACAAGTAAGTATATTGATTAATTTGTATAATAATAAAATGTATTAGCAAATAATAGGGTATAATAATAAACATACAGAAAATAAAATATACAATTTAGATAAAATACTATGTATTGTTTAGCTTAAGTGAAATATGTTAATTTTGCCATTATTCTTATATGATTTAATGAACGTATGATATAAATATGATGAATATGGAATATTATGATATATATATATATATATATATTCTATTTTAACATGTTTCATGTGATTTTTCAAATAATTTTTCATGATGAATTCGAATAAATATGCTATTATTTATGATGGATAGTAATTAATTACTTAGAAATATAAGTTTTGTGATATTATTTAGTGTATTAAATAAATTTATGTTTGGTTAAAATTAATTGAAATGATAGTTTATTAGTTTAGGATGTAGATTGAAAAGTTCGACAATTTCTTAACTTGATTTACTATTTTTAAAGGCCTAATAAGCATGCTAATTAAAATAAATAAATAAAATATCAAAAATTTTATTTTTTCATGAAATTTTTTATGAACGATATCTTAAATTTCTAGTAATAAACTAGAAACTTTCATATTTTTAAAGGTTGTTTACTATTTAAAAAATCAATTTAATTTCATATGACAATATATAGTAATTTGAATTTTTTAAATATAAATGAAATATCAAATAAATTTATTTCATAGGAATGTTATTTGTGATTATATTTAAACTAGAAACTTTTGTTATTTTTGAAAATATTTTACTATTTTTAAAATTAATTTAATTTCATTTCACAATATATAGTAATATGAGTTTTTAAATCTAAATAAATAAAATATCAAACAAATTTATTTTTCAATGAAATTTTTGGAAATGATATTTCAATATGTCTACCTTCAAACTAGAAGTTTTTGTAATTTTTAAATTCATTTATATTTTTAAAAAATAATTTAAATTCAACTAACAATTTTCCTACCCAGTTTTAAAATTTAAAATTGCATGTTTCGGCTTGAATAATTAATTTATTTGTCAAACCGGCTTGATTGATGTATAATTACCTATAAGTAGTAAACTTATGTATTGATAGAAATTAGCTTCCAACAAGTCCTATTACAAGAGTTCAAGCTAAGGGGTTACAAAATTTAGCTTTGAGAATCCGATCAAACCAACCATCTAAAGATGAATATAACTTTCTAAATGGCTATGGGGTGTATTATATAAAGAAACATGGATCAATTTGTAAGAAGTTAGAAGGAGAACACGAATAAATTGAAGGAGATAGGTCAGTCACAGCTGTAACCCAGGTCGTTAATGGTAAAGAAAGAAGCAGAGGAGAACACAGGCAACAACATGCCTACAATGAGGGGTGTGATCTCATATCATGCTCGTGCTAAGGGTTGTATTTGAATCACGTCTGTGATCTTGCCCATGACCAATATTAGAAAGTTTGATCCGAGGAGATCATGGCCTATGATACTCCTATGATAAGGCTCGTTATCTCAATATACCTGTGATCAAGCACGTTGTCAACATTAGAAATTTTGCTTAGAGGAGATCACAGCTTATAATACAGCTGTGATGGGGGCGTGATAGGAGATAATGCCCGTAATGCTAGGAGTGATCAATGTTCTATATTTTGCACGAATTTTCCTTTATTTAAGTTGTGTTATTTACCATTTTACCATTAATGAGGGCTATATAAATACTCTCTTTTCATATGTAAACCCTAATCTAGACATCAAGTTTTTAACTTCCTTTGTATTTGTCTTTCATTTGAGAGCTAAAATACCTAGTTGTTATCACTTTACTCTAGATTGTGGCGAATAACCACTCGATCGACCCTATTCATAATATCAAGTGAGAGAGTGTGTAGTTCAGGTTAGTGGCGGTGCGTAATATTCGATAATAACACTGTTCATATCTTTATTTTCATTGAAATCAAGTTCTAAGGCCTACTAAATCATAATATGAGCTAGGTGCGTATCATCATTTGGTATCAGAGCCTTGGGTTACAACAAAGGTAAGTGTTGTGTAGAAAACCCTAGGTATATTGTGCTTTTTGTTGAGGTTGTAGAACTAGTACTTGCTGTAGTGGATTGAGTTGTAGAACCTTATAATGTTGTTATTACCATCACTATATTGAAGTATTTAGGAGTTGTGATCTTGTTTGTGTTGTGTTCTTATGGGTTTGGAAGAGTGCATATCAACTGTTTGATGAAATGTCTCAACCAAGTCCTTCTTTAGTATTGAATAATTTGAGTGGTGGTTATTGTTACATTGTGTTGATAATTGTGTTGGTGGAGTATTTTGGTGTTGTTAGGTTGTTGTGACATGTAGAGTTACAATTGAATTAAGGGTGATATTCTTGCACACTAAGTGTTCGATAACATTTCTGTGAAGTGTTGCATTGGTGTTTAGGTTAGTTATGTCCAATGAAAGTATGTACAGAGGACAATCAGGTAATCAGGGACGAAATCCTACAGATACTACTACAATGACCACTGATCAACACCTTAATTAGTTGACTACTTTTGATGGAGGGAATGCTAGGGCATTTAGGAGGATAACCCTTAGCTGAAGGTGGGAGGCAATAATTTTGTTGCCAAGAAAGTTCAACCTTAACGAGGAAACAAAAAGGTTGAGACCAAGATCCTACTCTTCAATGGGGGACGATCGCTCAGTGATTATCTAGATTAGGAACAACATGTGGAGCAAGTTTTTGAATGTTTTAAATATGACAAACTCACTAAAGTCCAGCTTGCAGCATTAGACTTCTCTGGGTATGCCACATTGCGGTGGCGTAATTTATTGACTAGTAGAAGAAGGAGTAGAGAAGCTGAAATTACCACATGGCGAATGAAGAAACAAGTGATGCATAAGAGATTTGTTCTAGACTATTATCAACATGAGTTATGCTTGAGGTTGTAATCATTGCGACAAGGTGGAATGAGTGTGGAGGATTATGTCAAAGAATTTAAAACACATATATCTCTTGCAATGTAGAAGAGCCTCAAGAGCAAACTATAGCTCGCTTCATAACTGGGTTGAATTTTAAGATCACCAATGTTGTGGAACTTCAAAGTTTCTACACCTTAGAAGAAGCTATTAATTTAGCTTGCAAGGTTGAAAGGCAAAGAAAAAGAATTCCTTATCGATCCTCATCAACTACTAATTGAGGATCCAGTTCCAATCAATCATTCCTTGATTGAAGAATTAAAAGAGAAGGTGGTGGAAATACCGAGAAGATGGATACACATAATGACAACTGAGATAAGGCGATTGCTAAAACTAATGGTGCCAATACTAAGGCATAGACAGTTGGCAAACGTAGTAGCCTGGTAAAATGCTTTAAATGTTTAGGGTATGGACACATGGCTGCTTAGTGTCCAAACCGAAGAGGTATGGTTGCTATGTCTAAACATGCCAAGTTAGAAGTTGTGAGTGAAGATGAGAAAGAGGAGGAGGAGAACTTAATAGAAAAATTTGATGATGAGGAAGATGGAACTGCAGGGGTGTTAGGCACCATTACTAATATATCTTTAGTAGTGAGACACACCTTGAATGTAGCTCAGACTACCAATGATGAACAAAGAGAAAACATATTTCATGTTAAATGTAAGGTGAAGGATGCAACTTGTGTAGTCATAATTGATGTAGGAAGTTGTTATGGCTATTTCTATGGTCAAGAGACTCAAGTTTCCTACTATCCCACATCCACATCCTTATAAGCTACATTGGCTATGCAATAAGGGGTCGGTTCAGGTAACTTGATAGGTTAAGGTGCCGGTCTCGATTCCGAGAAGGTATGAAGATGAGATACTATGTGATGTTCTACCCTTGAGTGTTACTCATATTCTTTTGGGTCAACCTTGGCTTTTTCATTGACGAGTTCTTCATGATGGATATAAAAATACTTATGCCTTTATGAAGGATGGTAAGAAGGTACTTTTAAGACCTATGAGTCTACCTGAGGTTAGGATCACCTATTTTGAAATCAACCTACCCAAGAAAGAGGCTTTGATGATAAAGGTGAGTTGAAACAAGTTATTGATTTAGGTGAACCAATATTCTTATTACAACTTAGGTAGATATTAGAGATAGATAGTCAAACGACTTTACCTAAGGTAATTCGGTGTCTTTTGAAGCGCTTTGCTAATGTCTTTCCTGATGAGTTGCCACTAGGATTACCTCCTATTTGGGGATTGAGCATTCTATAGATCTTATTCTAGGGGCAACATTGCTAAATAGGCCTATTTATCGCATGAATCTAGAAGAGGCAAAGGAACTCAAGTGACAAGTAGATGAGCTAACAGACAAAGGATTCAATAGGGAAAGCATGAGTTCATGTTTAGTATTGACTTTATTAGTACCCGAGAAGGATGGTCAGTAGTAGATGTGTATTGAAGAGTGGTTATGACTAGATCTGAATGAGGCCAGGAGATGAATGGAAGACAACCTTCAAAACTAAGCATGGTCTCTATGAATGGCTTGTGATGCCGTTTGGGCTTACTAATGCTCCAAGTACTTTTATGCAGTTGATGAATCATGTCTTGATGGAGTTCATTAGTAAGTTTGTTGTTGTCTATTTTGATGACATTCTCATATATAGTGTTAATTTAGAAGAGCATGTTGGATACTTGACTGCTATTTTTAAAGTGTTGAAGGAGGAGAAATTGTATGGAAATTGGCGAAATGTGCGCTTTGTCAAGAGGTATTATATTTTTAGCTTTTGTGATTTTTGGAGATGGAATTAAAGTAGATGAGGTGAAGATTCAAGCTATTACTGAATGGTCTACTCCTCAGAGTATATCTAATGTGAGAAGCTTCCATGGACTTGCTTCATTCTATAGGCGGTTCATTTGGAACTTCAGCTCTATTGTTGCACCACTTACAGAGCTTATTAAGAAGGGTGGAGAATTTAAGTGGAATGAAGAGGCTCAAAAGAGTTTTGAGGAGATTAAGTAGAAGCTGACTACACTCCAGTACTGGTATTGCCTGATTTTGAGAAAATCTTTGAGTTAGAGTGTAATGCTTCATGAGTGGGGATAGGCGCTGTGTCGATGCAGGAGGGCGTCATATTGCTTATTTCAATGAGAAGAACATTGAATGACTCTATTTATGACAAGAAGCATTATTCCTTTATTTAAGCTCTTATCACTTGGCAACATTATCTCATGCCTCGTGAGTTCATTATTTATACAGATCATGAGTCCTTGAAACACTTGAAGAGTCAGAATAAATTGTCTCAACGACATGCTAGATGGATGGAGTTTGTAGAGAAGTTTAGCTACGCGATGAAATACAAGAAGGGAAATTTGAATGTAGTAGCTGACACATTGTCCTGTAGGTATTCATTGATTACCTCTTTATACTCTAGATTGTTGGGATTTGGAGTAATTATTGAACTATATGTTAGTGATGATGGTTTTACACTCGAATTGGCTAAATGTGTTGATGGGAGATCTGTAGATAGGTAATTTATACATAAGGGCTATTTGTTTAAGCATAAAATACAGTTGTATTTAGCTACTACGGGTCTATTCCATGCTCCCATCTCCTAGGAGAAACAAACACTAGATTGACCACCCTATATGAATGATCATATTGACCACCCTGAGTTCAAGTCAGCTATCAGACTTGGGGATTTACCATATAAGCATAAAATATTCCATAGGCCCCCCATTATGTATGAACATTGCTTATAAATAGACCTTCACACCAAATGTATGATCCATCTAATCTAAGCTTCCTTGTTTCTCTCGGACTTACTACCAACTTAAGTATTGGAGTAGTCGCGTTGAATAATCTTTGACATACCACTAATTATCATCTGTATGTGTACAGGTACATGGTACTCTGGCACCCTCACTTTACCGAGGGATTACCACTTGCAACCTGCTTGATTTCTTTTTAAAAGATTAAGGTTATATTATGTTACATTTGTTTTTTTAAAAAATTTTCAAAATTTAAAATCGTATTATAAACTCTTTTATTTGAAATTTATGATTCTATTTAATTGTTTTGGTATGAACTGTTGCATCTAAGTCTAATTTTTTTATATGCTTTAGATCTCTATCATATCTAAGTTAGAAAATTAAACAATTTTATTATATAGTTTTATATAATAATTTTATTTAACTCTCTTACAATATTATTTATTTGTTCTATCTCTCTCACTTTTCTCTCTTCCATTTTTTCTTAATTTTATCATTCTTCATTCTTTTATATTTCAGCAAGAAACTTTTATCTCGTAGAAATTTTTTTTATTGTCCATGTGGAATATTATCTCTTTTAAAAAAATAGAGGCTGCATTTTGCTTCTTTTTTAAGTAATAAGGTTCTATTATGTTGCATTTTTAAAAGTTAAATCATATTACAAACTTTTTTCTTTGTATCAATTTTTTTAATTGTCTCTCTAATTTTTTTATTTGAATTGTTGCATCTAGGTCTAAATTTTTATGTCTATTGTTTTTGATTCTATAATATTAAAGCTAGAGATTCTTATTTGTTGTATACTTTTCTTATGTCTATTATATTTGAGTGAGAAATACTTCACTCCTTGGACACTTTTATTATATCTATCACATATTATAGTACATATATGTGAAAAAGGAGTATTCGCCCACTTTTTTAACCTATTGTTATTTTTTATTTATTTAGCTCGCTCTTTCCATATTTTATCAATACATAAGGTATTTATTTTATTACAAAATAGAAAAATACTCACTTTTTATGGTAAGTTTTTATATCTCACACCATACCTCTCATGCACTTTTCCTTTTCTTGTCCCTACTCTCTTCTCATAATCATCTTATTTATTGGTATCTTTTCTCACATGTGTAAATTTTTTAATTTTTTTTCTATTATCCTTGCAATAGGGAATGTGATTAGCATATATTTTTGTCTATTTAAAAAAACATTTATATTGTATTTTGTATGGTTTTATATTTCTTTTCTTTTCTTTTTTTATCTATTGCTATCTAACATCTATTATATATATTACTTATGTGCTCTTCAATAATAAATTAAAATTTATTAACTAATAAGAATTTTATTAAAGCATAATATCTTATAGTTAGCAACTTTTCATTCGACACCAAATATATAAAGATTAGCTTTTAATATATTATTAATTTCCTTTCCATTGGTATTATTCTTTCCACAAATTCTTTCCACAAATGTTTGGTGTTCTTTATTATTGTTTTCATTTCAAAACCTTCATAATCACTTTTTTAATACATTGACTTTGCAATCATCTTAAAACAGTACAAAAGATTTCCAAAAATCTTGATGTACTTTATTATTATTTTCAAAACCTTTATTATCAATATATTTTCCATAAATACTCTATTATCAATTCTATTATATATTATCTCTATTATTTTTTATTATCTATATTTATCCTATTTCACTTTTTTCCCTTTAATATTAACTAAGGCATTCAATTAAAGTCTCACTCCAACTTGTATTATTCTAAACCAAATTGTAGTAAATATATTTTCCATATATAGTCTATTATCGATTCTACTATATATTATCTATTTTTGTTTTCAATCATCTATATTTATCCTAAATCTCTTGTTTCCCCTTAATATTAGCTAAGCACTTTCAATTTATTTCTCACTTCCACCAACATATTCTAAACCAAATCACTCTCTTTATAGTCAAATTATAAAGCATATACATTTAAACTATAATAATGTGCAATAACATAATAATGATAACAATAGAAATTGACTAATATCATCTATTATGGCTTTTAGGTGAATTTTTTCTTATTTAATCACAAAAATTTGTCATGCTCACCATTTTAGATTTCCATCCTATGCATTAAAATTTTTCTATTTTCTATGACCAATAATTTATTTTAACCTTTCATGTGTATGGAGGTTTGTTTTCTATTTATTTTTTATTTTTATTTTTTGTAATTGGCAAACAAATCAACTCATCTCTACATAGTATTATACCTCATCAAATAAAACTATTATGTTGTTTCTTTTATAAAGACTTAAATTATGTTTGATTTTATATTCATTTTAGTTAACAAATATTGAACCACATTAATTGATTCGTTGTATCGCTTACAAAAGTGTATTGAACATAATGCTAAGTAGTTGCTCTAAGCCTCTAACTGGATTTAAATGAAGAAATGAACATTTTTAGGTTCATTTTTTTTAAACATTTGCATTATTTATGTGTATGAACTTCTCTCCTATTTATGTGTTTCTCTCTCTCCATGATGATGTCATTAGTCACTAGGATAAACTTAAGTTTTTTTCTATATTTTGTAGGTAAATGATTTCATATCGAGACAATTTAATTCTATGAAAAACTAAAAAAATGAATCATGATTGAACTATTTGTATATGAAGCATTGATATGTATAAACTACAAACTTCTCATCGATTCGATTTGTTTGAGTCTCTATGATGTTCTCATTAATCATTCGAAACATCCAAAATCTTCGCCAAAGTTAGAAATTTAATTTAGATAGTAAATAGATAAGAGAAGTAAACAACAGAAAAGGATTAGACAACTTGATATAAATAAATTAGTAAATAGGCTAATTGAAATTTGATATTTCAAGTTATCCCTTCCAAATTGTCTAATTATTTTATCTAACTATTTTTACAAATTGAAATTTATAATCCCTTCCAATTTTACAATTTTAACCTCTTTTCTTTAAATTCAAATCTCTAGACTCTTAATCATTCAAATTAAATGTTTTGTAAAATCCTAAACCCTTGAATTTTATTTTGGCTTTCATATCCTTAATCCTCATAAATTGTTGAATCCATTTACTTATCCGAGAATATCAATTTTAAACCAAAACTCAATTTAAATATCAGTTTCTTGTAAACTAAATTATAAATTATATTTCTAAATCAAGTTATTAATTTCTATAATATAGATTCTCAACTTATTTTCTAAATATTTATGATACTTAAAAATAATTAGTAGAAAAGTTTAAACTTAATACCTTTACTTATAAATATCTTTCCTTTAATATTTATTTATTCTCTTTTTCTTTCCATTTTCTCACCTACCCTCTCTTCCTTTTCTTGGCTCCTTATCTTCTCTTCTTCTTTTTCCTCCTATGTTTCTCTCTCACTCTCTCTTAAAATCAAAAGCTCAATTTCAAGAGATTAAAGAAAAAATTAAAGTTAGAAAGTAAAATAGAAGTTGAGGATTAAGCTTGGAATAGCTTCAATAACAAGAAAAGAAGATCAAATGACTTAGATTAGTTAAACATGTAAGTTAGTTGTTTTTCCTTGTTTGATTGTTATATATGTGTGTATACGATGTCTTAAAAATTAGATGTATGTTGGATTTACGATAAAACTTATAATATATGAGTTTGTAACAAGAAACTTAAGTTGTGTTTATACATGTATAGACTAGATGACAGATGTTATGATTTGATAATGAATGAAGTAGAAAAATAAATATAAATTATATGTTGTTGTAATGTAAATAAGTAGAAATTTGAATAACAAATAAAGGAAAAATATGAACAGTTGGTGCTGTGTTTAAATCATGGGCGTGGTCAAACACTTAGTAGCCTCGGGGGTTTGAAGTTTGCTTGATCACAGGCATGAAAAATACTTTGGTAGGCTCAGGTTGGACAATTTTGAGCAATCATGGGCGTGATTCAAATAGTTGAAAGCTCTATTTTGAAATTTTTTTAAGAATCACGAGAGTGATGTTGCCTTTGCTAGCCTTAAGTTGCTTTTAAAATTTCAAGATCTCAAAATCACGGGCATGATCCAATTTGTGAGAATTTTTGTTTTGAAATTTTTGTTAAATCACGGGTGTAATTGATCCATTGATAGCCTCAGGTGCTTAAATTTTTGAAAATCACAGGGGTGATTCAACCCATGATCACCTATGTTGGCCTTCTCTTCCTTAATCACAGGCGTGATTTGGAATCATGGGCGTGATTCATGCTTATCTCCTATTTCACTCTGTTTTAAAAAAGAAAAAAGAAAGAAAGAAAGATGAAATGAAATAGATAGATAATATATAGTATGATATGATAATAGAAATGAGTTGAGTAAATTAATAGATTTAATAACTAAAATAACTTAATTCAAAATCCTAAATTAATTTGCATATATATATACTTTGTTTGTTGATTTTATGATTTAATTATTATAATTTAAGTTATAATAATTTTAAGTGATGATATGATAAATTGCTAGTATTGAAATGTGTTAAATATTTAATTGTATGTGTATTAGTGAAATTATGTGATTATAGTAATACATTGAATTGAATTGTTTTATTAAATGAAGTATAGTTTCATTTTAAAATTAGAGGGTCTTTTTATGCAGCAATTTTTGTTGAAAACTCAAGCCTAAATATATTTTAATTATCAAACCAACCCCACACACACACAAAAGCCCAAGCCCATGTCTGGGCATCTTCTATACTCTTCTAAATTGTCTCAAAAGTCAGAGGCAACAAAAATTTCATATCCAAACAGACCTAAAGGTCATCTCTTTCTCTCCTTCTCTATCATCCTCCCAAACACAAATAAGCTTAAATTTTCACCTCAAAATTTCATCCAAACCTTACTCCACAATATCTTAAGTAAAGAATCAAACTAAAAGAGAAGTAGGAGTAAGATTTAAGCCAAGAAAGAGGAAAGAGAAGCTTGTTTGATCTTAGCAACTACAAAAGTAAGTAAAGTTGATTTCTTACATGTTTTGTTTAATTATAATTTCTAGTTGATGTTGATGTTGAATGGGAGTAGAACTTTAATTCTTTAGACAAATTAATGATATAATAACATGTATATTGAACTAGACATATGTACTTTAAGTGTTTGAGAAAATGAATTTTGAAGTTTATGGTAAAATGATGTGTGTGTTGATGTTGTTAATAGTAAATGAGTAGGACTTTAGTGATTAAGTCAATAATAGAGTTTAAAAAGGATGAATGATGGACTTATGTCTTTAGGTTAAGACATTATTGTATATACATACATGAGGAAGGAGTACATGAATACAAATGAACTTGATGTTGCTTGATATTATGTGTATAAGTTAACTTTAACATGTTTCTACAAACTAATAAGATCTTAGTAAGGAGTTAGAAGATATGTAACTTTGAAATTCTTGAAGCAAGTATCAATAAATGAATACCCTGTTCATCATGGGCTTATTCGAGGGCATTATTTCCTTGAAATCATGATTTCCTGACGATCACAACTGTAACTTGGCTGGTGATCTCCTCTAAGTGCTAATAAAACATGAAACAGCCTTGATCATGGTTATGATCTCCTCTGACCTCTTTTTCGTAAGTGATAGATCTAGATTGTTGCCATTACTTGGGACGTTATCTCTCCAGAGGCTTTTTTGAAAAATTTTAACAAAGCAATCATAGACGTAATTTTTAACACGACCTACATGACGTCCATGATTGGGGTGGGGGGGGGGGTGTTGATCTCTTATCACGGGTGTGACAAGGTAGTGATATACATCACGAATCAAGATCATGGCCATGATGATGCTTGTGATATCCATCACTGCCCTTGTTACAGGCATGATAGATTCCCTGGTATTATTCATAAAAAAAAATAACAATGATAATAATAGTAGTAAATGAAAAATAAGAATAGGTGGATGGATAGTGGAATGTGATGTATATACATTTGTATGTGCATGAATATGAACCATGTGATGATCTGAACTTTATTTAAGTTTGCTGAAGGTTTAATGATTTGGTATTCAATTATGGATTAACATTATTTCATATGAAATGATTTTCCCTGACAAATTCCTATAGCCAGTTGTATTTGAAGACTGGTCTCTTGTCTGATAGTTCTGAATATCTAAGTACGTAGTAATTGTTTGTTGAGTCCTAGATAGGAATTATTAAGTCAATTCTAATTAAATAATGGCTTAAAAATTTGTTTTAATTATTTGTGTGTGTGCCGTTGAATTTGGTCCGTAGAGCGGTGATCCTGTTAATAAGGTTAAAATGGTAATTAGGCGTTTAGATCACCCTAGTCATGATGCAATGGCATTTATAAGTGGCTCAGTGAGTAATTGATAGGGAAAACGATATTGGTATAACATTTGCTTATTTTTAAAAGGAAATAATATGATTTAGTTTACATTTGTGGGCACAATTGAACTAGGTGATATTATGGATTAAGTTAAGTAAAGTTAAGTAACGATTGTGAACCCTAGATGTGATTATTAATTGTAAAGTTATGTAGAAGATATAAGCATTCGGGCTGCTTATATCAACCTCCTGAGCAGCTGCTGTTACTTAGGACCCCTAGATTCCCAAGGATTACAATCGAAATTTGAACACTCCAATGGTGATTTGTTTTACTTAAACAAAGATAAATAATTTTATTATTTCTTGCATTGCATTACCTTAGGAGTGTATGCCACTTTGTATTTGCTTGTGTTACTGTACACTGGGCCCTTAGCTCACTTTTTTTTCGACAGGTATCAGAGGTGATGAATATTATGATGACTTGGGATATGGTACAGATTGGGAAGCATTTCTTGAGGAATAGGATGACTAAGATTTTTCAAATTGTTCCATGTGGTTTTTCTTGGAAAGGACAAACACAAGCGCTTGTTTTTGAAATGTAATAGTATAGATTAAGGCTTACTTATAAGCCTATGTTTTGTAATACCAAGTATTTAAATTTTCTATCATGTATCTTAAAAATATGGTTTTGTAACTTTTGAAGTACGAGGATGATGGTACTACCTTGTGTATAATTGTAAAGTTATCCACTCTTAAATGAGTTGTATTTGTGAAGTTTTTTATTTTACAGGTTGATCAAGCAATTAGTATAAGCACCTTCCTTTTTAGACAACCTTATGTATAATACTTTCATGTATTATGTGTGGTTGGGGGGCTCAGTATGACTAAAAGGAAATTAGTGCATGTTGGGTCCTTACAATAACTAATTAGACTCAACGTAGATTTTAAGTAGAAAACAAACTTAGTTAATAAACCTAAGTTCAACTTGATTTAATGAATCTAAATGAGCTATATTAATAAGATTCTAAGGATATATGGGTTTGCCTTAGCGTAATAATGGATTATGACTTAGTAACTAGGCGAATTGATTAACTATAGTCAACTTGGCTAAGTTAAGTTGAAATAAACTTAAGAAAACTTAGAGATATAGGTACTCGAATTGCTTATATCAACCCCCTGAGTAGCTGCTATTACTCAGGACCCTCAGATTCGTAGATGCTTGTTTTGAACTGTAAGTGCTCCTATGTTGTTTGTTTTACTTTAATTTAAAGATAATAACCTGTTGTTGTTGCATTGCATTAGTTTAAGCATATGTGACATCTCATGTGTGCTTGTGTTATTGTTGTACTAGGCTTCGACTAATTATTGTTTTCTTTCCAGGTGATAATGATGATTTGATGATGATGATGATGATGATGGTGATTGATTCAGGTATGGGTGATTCTGGGGTGTGAAGTGAAGCAGGGATGTTGGATTATCGTGTTTTATTCTATTTTGTTTTAGGACTGGTTTATATTATTAAAACTTGTATTATTCTTTAAGGGCATGGTGGAGCCTTTGTTTTGTAAGAAGCTTTAAAAGTTTTGTCCTACCATCAAGTAAAGGTATATTAGATACTTGATGGTATGGTTTTGTTTTATGAAAAAGTTGATCTACTTGTATGAGTAGAAGTTACAAATGTTTTTATAAAAGTTTTTTTACCATTATAAATCAAGTTGTTTTTAGAACCTAATTAAATGATTTCAAAATAAAGAAGTCTGTACGTGTAATATTTAAGATATTATATGTGGTCGGGGACTAGGCATGCTTGAATTTAGATTTGGGCATGTTGGGTTCTTACATCATTAGACTTAATGTCTTTTTCATCCTTTTGCATGTAAATAAATTCAATATCTAGATGATACAACTTCAAGCAAAAAGTGAACACAATTTTTCTTTAATGAATCTTTGATTAATATTTTATTATTTATTGTCATAAAATTTTTTTCATTTATTTTTACTATATTTATGTTTTATAATTTATCCCATCTATATAGTATGTGGATTTTAATGTATTTAATTAATGCTTTTGTGAAGAAAAAAAAAATTAATGCTTTTGCACTTTGTAATTACCAACCTCTAAATTGTAAATTTATTTATGAAATATAGAAATCATTTCAATTTTGTAATTTACTTAAAACTCTCGAAAATAAATACTTAATTTGATAATACATTTGTCACGTGTGTGTAGCTTTTTTTTCCCCTTCCAATCATTCCCATATACTTTTGGTTAAACACATATTTGATCAGTAATATAAAATATAATTAAATTTTATCAATATCTTTCCAAATATACCGTTACCTTTAATTATCATGAAAACATGTTATTAGATATATTAAACAAATATTGATAGTCCTACAATACAATTTGTTAACTATATTGTCATACTATCCTTTATACTACAATTTAAGTTGTTTTGTATTTTATTTGTTTTTATGCACATGCATTATGTATGCCCATCTGCTAGTAATATATAATACATAAAACATGCAATAGTATATCTTTTTGAATACATCATTTGATAAGTATATAATATACAATGGACTAAATTCTTAATACAAATTAATATGTAACATATTAGTTAATAAATATATTTATATATATTTTATCTGTCAAAAATAAACGTAGACTTCCCACAAAACAAAAACATCCAACGTACATGTATGGTCAGCAAGTAGATGGAGTTTAGGATTTAGGAGTCAACTAGATTTGGTTCCTTTGTTTGGTCTCTCTCCACGTTAACCCTGTAAACCCTTGTCCTCAATGGCATCACCCGCTGCAGCGAGAACTCTGCTCCAAACCTCCACCAAGCTCCTCTTCCTCGCTCCTTCTTTACCCAAACCCACCACCTTCCTCACTCTCTCCCCACTTCGTCACTCTCCACGCGCCACTCTCACTTCTCTCTCTCCTTCCTCGGCTCCAGGAAGCCCAACACGCCCCAACATTGTCAGCATCCTCGAACAGCGAGGCCTCCTCGAATCCCTGACAAGCGAAACCCTCCGCTCAACTTGCGTCTCCTCCGAGTCAAAGCTCCGAGTTTACTGCGGGTTCGACCCAACTGCTGAGTCTCTTCACCTCGGTAATCTCCTCGGTCTCATCGTATTGTCTTGGTTCCAGAAATGCGGGCACCGGGTCGTCGCGCTTATAGGTGGTGCCACCGTACGTGTTGGGGATCCTTCTGGGAAGAGTTTGGAGAGACCCGAGTTGGATATCGAGACGTTGGAGAAGAATACAAAGGGAATTGAGAAGATTATCAGTGGAATATTGGGTAAGAGTCGGAATTCGAATAAGGATTTTAATTCTTGCCATGAAAGTTTGGATAGTTATGGCGAATTTGTTATTTTGAATAATTATGATTGGTGGAAAGATGTGAAATTGCTTGATTTTCTTAAGAAAGTAGGTAGATATGCTAGGGTAGGGAGTATGATGAGTAAGGAGAGTGTGAAAAAGAGGTTGGAATCGGAACAAGGGATGAGTTATACGGAGTTTACTTATCAATTGTTACAAGGTTATGATTTCTTGTACTTGTTTGAGAATGAGGGTGTGAATGTTCAAATTGGTGGGAGTGATCAATGGGGCAATATAACTGCCGGGACAGAATTGATTCGCAAGATTTTGCAGGCGGAAGGGGCCTATGGTTTGACTTTTCCTCTTTTGTTAAAGAGTGATGGGACTAAGTTTGGAAAATCTGAGGATGGTGCCATTTGGCTTTCACCGTCAATGCTTTCTCCTTACAAGTTTTATCAGCATTTCTTTTCGGTTCCGGATGCGGATGTTGTGAGATTTCTTAAGGTCTTGACGTTTTTAGATATGGAGGAGATAAATGAATTGGAAAGGAGTATGAAGAGTCCAGGGTATGTGCCGAATGCTGCACAAAAGAGGCTTGCGGAGGAAGTCACCCGTTTTGTACATGGGGAAGAAGGTTTGAGTGAGGCACTTAAGGCAACCGAAGCTTTGAGGCCAGGGGCTCAGACGAAACTGGATTGGAAAACTATTGAGGGGATTGCAGAGGATGTTCCATCTTGCTCTCTGGCTTATGATGATGTGTTAAATCTTTCACTAATTGACCTTTCGGTGTCTTCTGGATTGCTTGAGAGTAAATCAGCAGCTCGGCGTATGTTGAAGCAAGGGGGTCTGTATTTAAATAACGGAAGAGTGGATAGTGAAAATAAGAGGATCGAGGATGATGACATTGTGGATGGAAAGGTTCTTCTTCTATCCGCAGGCAAAAAGAATAAGGTTGTTGTAAGAATCTCATGAATGCAATACATGCTCTATCAAAGTTTTTGTTTGCAATGTGTACACAAGAGAGTTTTGATTTTTGTTGCTGGTGGATGAAATTGGGAGGTCCAGTGGAAAATCATGACTTTATTTAACAACTGAGGTTAGTGAATATATGCTTTATTTTTCATGAAAAGAGCAAAATCTTACTGAAATTTCTGTGTTTTGCATATGCAGATTTTTATGGTCTCTGTGTTCACCATCTAAATTGGGCTTTTGGTGATGATTTTGTCGCTCCTATTTCAGTTTTAGCTTCAGATGATTGTTGAAGTATTGTTGTTATCGATAATGCAATCAATGTAACTATAGCCAAATATTGCAGTAGGCCAAATGACAGTGGAAGAATTCTGTTATATTCAATTTTTTCTCACCATGAAATAAGTAAAAGATGTTATAATTACATACTCTGTTTTACTTAAATTTGTTTATAAGGTCTTCTTTAATATTTTCACTAATATATCCCCTTTGATAGAAAAATGCAATATTCTCTCTCTGTCATTTGTAAGTTGAAAATTTTTTTGTCTTGACAATGTGTTCTTGCTCTAGGGCTTTATGTGCCATTTCTATTTGGTTGATGATAATTACTTCAAAATATTTTTTGGTGATACTGATATTAACAAGATGGAAGTTGATCCTGCCCCTGATTGAATCAAGAGAGACAATGTGCTGCTGTTGGGCTAGTTGATTCTGGACATCTTGGATTGTAAATTGAGATTTTCTGCAGAGCTGGGAATTTCTGCTTAAAAAATGCTGTTACTGAGAAAAGAGATAAGAGTGTTGAAGTATGATATGATGGGTAGGAGAGCTATAGGCAAATATTGGACAACTTGTTAATTGAAGAAGATAGACTTTATTGCTACTGAATGGGTTTTCTCTTTCTAGTCGAGTTTGTGAACTTTCAATAGCATATAGACTATTGTTGATCCGAGCTGTTTGGGTTTCTAATTTTGTTATCAATTTTGTTGAGTTTGAACTATGAAGGTTAAACCCTATAGATATATCTATTTACTAATGCAACAGACTTTATCAGCACTTAGGGCATCTAGCCTTCTTTTGCATTGTGATTTCCAATTAGCTTTGCCTAGAATGCTGTGGAATCATGTTGTGACAACCTCTTATTCCATCTATTATGTTGCATTTAGCCTACAATGTGATTCTGAATACATCATTTTCTACTTAGAACATATTTGTAACAGAGTTAACTCATAGTTTTCCATTAAAGTCGTATTGAAGCAAGATTAGTTGTGAGCACTGCTATATGAATTATGTGAGGAGCACATGTGCCCAGCTTATGCTGATGCTTTCTTGTAGTTTTATTTTGACCACTAACATTGTGGAGTTGTAAGATTGTCAGCCTTTAAAGCCTATTGGCTTGCTCTTACATTCACTCAAGAGGTTTCCTCTAGCTCTCATGTGGTTCTTCAGTGGAGCCAAAAAGAGTTGAAACTTTTTTCTTGAGGTGTATTAGACTCTCTAAGCTGGTCAGCTTAGTGACCAGTTGCATTTGTAACTTCTAAACTATGCTTTCTCAGCTTTCAGGCAGCCATGCACCAAATACTCCAATATTCGTGCTCTCTTTCTTTTTAATCTTTTAATAAATCACCTGTCTGCCAGTATCCTTTCTTAGTGTTCAGTTCACTCAAAATCTTGTTTTGCTACTTCAATTTAGGATTGTCTAATTCGGAAGTAGTGACTGGCCAGTTGAGCTATCAAACATAAACTTTGTCATGCCCTTATATATATGGAACTACCAAGTTTATCCTTTGAGAAAACTGCAGTTACCATGGAAGTGAAAACTGCTGGTTTCAGAACTTGAACTGGCAGTCTTGGAACCCTGGTTCCTTGTCGCACTACCTGTTTTATGTTTGCACATGTATTTGAATGTTGTGGCTAACCTATGCAGTCTGTCAACTGGAAGTCTTGGTCTGAGAGAGAATCCTTCAAGCACTTCCATTGCTAGCTTAACAGGTCCTGTACGGACTTTGTGGCTCTTTTCGATGCAGATCTTTCTGGCTTTTGTGATATTTAGGTATTGCAAAGGCTGTGGATTGCAGCAGAATACATTGGGGAAATAGGATCTGCTTTTTTGGTCTCACACTCTCACCTACAGAAATTAAGGTCTGCTTATCGTTGCTGTTGATATTTTAATTTGATGTTTTTAAGGATGGATATTTGGAGATAAAAGAGAAAAGACAAGCCTGCTATCACCATGCCTTGATTACAAAATGTAATGTTTTTTTAGCCTCCAACTCAAGATGTAATTGGGTCAAAGTTGGGTAAACTTTGAGCTCAAGCACAAATGATGGCTTACAGCAACCGTTCTTCTTCTTCTCCTTCTGCCAGACAAAGGGGACCTGATTCTTCCTGTTTTTTTTTTTTTTAACGTTGGGACATCTTGGCCGTGTATCATGTTCATTTTTTGGTTCATGTCAAGAATTACAGGTCTGCGTGGCAGTGAAAACCATACCAATAGATTATTTCCCTTATAGCAAACGGATTAAGCAAACCTAGTTACAAAGTTACAACGTTTTCCAACTGCCCCCCACTTGAAAGTTGTTACAAAGTTAAGCCATGATTGTCGATTGATTGCAGTCTCTGTTTCTATCTTACGAGATGGCTTGGGTTGATATGATTAAAAGCTCAATCAGAATGGAGGATAGATAAAGCACAATTAACCCGAATTGTGAACTGATTATGATGCAATATGAATCGAGGAAAGTGATTTGTTGCACCGAAATCTTCATTCCCAATTAATATCCCTTCTTCTGGATGCTAGTCACATGGATTAGAATTTGTAGATGTGAGCAGATAATTGCTTCGGCCAAAAGGTTCGGCTGCTATTTTTCATATCACGTGCCACTCCTTATCATCGATTGATTACTAAATTGTCAATTTGATTTTCGTGATTGTCTTAGATTACATCATAAACTATCAACATTTGAGTAAGTTCATTTAATGTACCAATGTTTCGAAAGAGAGAGATGAATGTTTCAATAAAACCGTTGGAAAAAAAAAAGTTAATTAAAAGCTTATCCAAACCAAATTATATTGTAATGCATTTCAAACAAATACCCCAATTAGCCATTTTGTCCAGCTAATTCTGAAATTACCTGGATGGATGCTCACTAAATTCTCCAACAATCCAGAAAATTTACTATAAATAAAAATGATTCAGAAACTACCATTAAGTTTGACATTAGACAATTTGTGCTTTCTAACAGGAAACGAGAATCATATATATGGCTCAGATGAAGCAGGTGAATGGGTTTTGTGCTCGTAAGGCTATCCTAAAGCAATTGCAAAGAGTGTTCGCGCACGATATTTTGTGAACCAAACTGAGGTGTACAGATCAGCTAAGCTGGGCTGGATAGCCTCTTATCGCACACTAGCCCTTTCACTTGAAGGTATCGGCTATTTATTTACTCCTCGTCCTATGTAAAACTGTTTAGTTGAGAAAAATTATAGTTTATAATTAATTGTTATTATACAAAATATTGAAGAGCAATTGATGTTTCCATACATATGAATTGCAATTCAACAGTTTGTTTTTTTATTTTTATCATAAATATCTTTGTCTTGAAGATATTACCTATAAAATTGAAATCTTTTGTCAATATATATATATATTGGATATTATACATCTTTTTATTCAAATTATTATTGTTTGAAGTCATTGAATTGGTTTGCTTGAATGAATTGATACCTGTTTTAATGTTGTAAGTGTACTCTTTATCTTAATGATGGATGATTCAGGTTGTAGGAGTTTTTTTCCCTCAATATCAGAGGTTTTTTATTTGGCCAAAAAATATAAGAGGTTGTAAAATTACTTTATCAGCAATAGGGTTATTAATTATGAATTTGTCTCATTTTATATAATATGAACTAATTACTTTTGGTTGTCATATAAAAAAAAAGAAGGAAAATTAAGAGCTGACTTCTAAAAGCCTCTCCACTTCACATACGTTTTGAAAATACCGTAAAAACATCTTTTTATATTTCAGTATAATAAGAGGATGTGAGGTAGCTATTCAATTTCTTTAAATTTATTTATATTTCAAGATAGAAAACTTCTATGCCCTTGTCAACAGATCATTTAGTCTATCAATTAACCATTAAAATTAATGTAATAATTGGTATTTTAACTGTTTTAATAGTAATCATGGTTAGACAGAAATTGGAGCCATTAAATAATGGTTCATTTAAAATTAATGCAGAAGCATGAATATTCCTAAAAGATAATTTCTATTTTTAGCAAACTCGGTGTCTGAGACTCTTAATAGGAATTCCTTAACAAAGGATCTTATTGTACGGATGTTGGGAGTTTTTAAAACTTTTTGTAGTTTTGTGCCAATATATAAAAAGAAAAAAGTTTCCTCATAATATTTTATTATTATTAAATGTAAGTAAGAATATTATTTGTGAAGGAATTTATGTTATTGTTGATTGCTATCTGGTTTGTACCCGTTATTTAACATATGATCATGATCCACGAGTACTTTTGACAAATACAATAATATTGAAATGGTAGCCTAATGGGCCTAAACATGGAATCCCAGACAACTTAAATTCAATGCTATTGGACTTGGTTGTTTCCAAAATGTGGCCCATAGCCCCTGAGTAACTTAGTCAAATTCCAGCCGAAGTGTTTTATTAATAATTGCATGTGTAGCTTAGCTATCCGTCTGACGCGGTCATGTGGATGTCATATGAATATTTATTCACGATTCAGAATAGCAATAAGTAGATGTGGGTGAAAATATGTCTACTAATTTTAAGAAAGAAATTATATGAATATAAATTCTACAAAATAATTATCAAAATATCGATATAAAATCACATACAAAAAATACGATTAACATTCTTTTTTACAAAATCACTTGTAGAAAATGCGATTTAATAAAAGTGTCACAGTACTAAATCACATCTTATAAGTGTGATTCATGTATGTTTTATATGAATTGCATATAGAAGCTACAATTCATATATAGCTATATATGAATCGCATGTGTTATATATGATTCATATTTGCGTTACACATATGATTCATATGTAAATTTATAAATCATGTCTAATAGACCGATTTAGCATTGGTAATTTAGTAATTATTTTTATGTAGTTTTTATTTGTGTAATTATTATTTGGGCTGGTTGGTAATTATACGTTTAAGTAGGTGTAGTGAACGAGTTCAAAGGAATGATAAAAATGAGAATAAACAATCTCAATGATGCTTTGGAATTAAAAAATAAAAAGAAAAAAAAATTCTCAATCGATGGTATTCTATATTCTTAATTTTTGAGTTCATAGATGTAAAATTATAAAATAGTTTTGAAAAGCTAGTTTTAACAAAAGCAACTTTCCATGCCATTAGTATTATAGTCCAATGATATTATCATTAGTTTTTTAAATGCGATGTATCAATAGGGTTGCTAATGAGCCGAGTTGCTTGCAAACTATTTGAACTCGGCTTAATTTGTGCTTTTTTAGTAAATGAGTTGAGTTCTAGTTCAAAATAGAGTTGAGCTTGGGCTCATGAATCTTAACAAGTTCAAACTTGAGTCTACACGTTTCAAACTTGGTAAAAACTTGCCTTGACTTGTGTTTATTATTTTTTCAAACAAGCTGAATCGGAGCCCTCACAAGTTTAACTTGACTCGACTCGACTAGGTTTGTCTGCAACCCTATTAGGGATGCAACTTAGGCTAGATTGGGATGGGTCGCATAAAACTCGAACTCAACCCGCTTCCTTATGGGGTCTTTTCCAAACCCGACCCGAAACCTTATAGGATTTTTATTGTTATACCCAAATCCTCTCCTATAGAGTTTTGGGTTGTCACAACTTGACCTTATAGGTTCACTCTATTCTTTTTTTCTTTTTAAAGTCATTATTGCATGCTATTAATTTTTTTAAAGGATTTATGTAAATGTGGTAGAACCTTAGAAATCACTTATTTAATCTTCTTATCATTTCAATTGGGAAAAAAGGGGAAAATTTGTGTTAGATAACATTTATAGTATGTTTCATAAAATCTAAACTAGTGTCTACGCATGTAACATCATTACAAAATATGTGTGCATGAATTGTTCAAACATCTAATCAAACTATAAAAATATTATCTTGATAAATAATTTGTACAATTATCTTCTACTGAAATTATATCATGAGAGATTTACTTCTTGTGACTTCTTTTTTTTAGTTTGAATTGAATTTTTTATGATTATTTTATTTTATGTTTAGTTATAATTTATTGGGTCGAGTTTTCCATCAGATCATAATTATTATCCGTGACCTAACCCCTAACCCCATAAGGTTATAAAATTTTTTCCAAATTCATCCCAAAATCTTATTGGATTTTTAGTAGGTTAGACAAGTTGGATATTCTATAAACATCTACTCAGTTACATCTCTCAACCGTATGCATCAAGTTTGAATTTCCTTCGTAGTTATAATTGAAAAATACAAAAAGAAAAACTCCATGTGCACCTTCTGGTTTCTGGGATTTTTCCTAGTGGATAGGAAGAATCTTGAATATGGTTTGACCTTTCCAATCTCGGGGACTCTATCCTAGAAATTTGTTCGGTATTGTCTTGTTCATCGTGTAAATTGGGCCATACATCACATGGACGAAGTATAGGCACAGGATTTGTTGTCAGGATTGAATTAGAAAATTCAATCAGACACTAATCACCGACCTATTCTCATCATTTTTTATTATTCAATTTACTTTTTGTTGTTTGCTGTCACAATTTTCTGTTAACGAATTTCAAAATCACTATTTCCGAACTTGGGACTTCTTTTAGTTCAAAATTTGAAATTTAAAATCGTATAATGTCGTATTCAACCAAAATTTTCATCTAATTACTCATTACTACATTTGATATTACCCATAGTTATACTTAAATGAAAATTCTCTGGTAGTTATTTATTTAATAATTTCAAATTTCAGTTATAAAATCTGATAAGCAAAATTTTAATTAAACACTGGTATTTTATGACATAATATGATTGAAAAAAACTTAATCCAACTAAGAACACTATTGTAGAGTAAAAGTACAAAATTAACATGATACATGAGATATATACATAATTATAATATGAATTTTAACTAATAATATGACCATGTTTATACATTTTTAGCATTAAAATGTACTCAACACGATACATGAATTCGATCTTTAAACATGATTTATCATCCAAATGAACTTGAAATTTAGTAAAATTTATATTACAGCTATAGAATTTTTTAAATTACCCTCATTTTTAGATAGAAAGTTTCACACTATTCATTTTCTTTTTACTGGACGAGAGAACTCACTATTATAACAAGTTTACTTTGCATTTTGGGGAGATTAGAATTTATGACGTCAAACGGTTTTATCGCTTTGCATTAATACCCATTAACACTTTTGAAATTAAAGGTCGTGCAATAGATTTAGGACAGTCAATCAAATCTCCTGGAGACAGGTATGCAGATTTTTTGTCTGCTTCCCCTGAAAGTTACACTTGACTGCTCTCTTTCTAACTTTTATCCTGCGACGTCGGTGGGGCTATCGTTTCACAAGAAACCCTAAAATCCTTAACATCTTGATGATGTGAAAGGGTGGACTAACTGCTAAAGTTGTGTTTGCGATTTTCAAATTTTCTTTTTGTTTTCCACTTTTCCTTTTAGATTTTAAATTAGTCAAATATTATTCTTGTAATCATCATGCTGAAGTTATAAACGAAATTTAGCCGCAAATCATGCTGCATTATGAAGGTGACAGCAATAACTTACGGTTCCGTATAGAAAAATGAAGATAAAATTTTGATTCTTTATTATTGCTTCATGTGATTTTTATGTAGCCCTTGAAGGTGAACTGATATAGTTTTTATTAAACCATCACTTGTTGTGTAATTATTATAATAATATTTAATAATTATAAACATCCAATTGGTTTTATTTACAAGTGCACTGAGTTTATTTTTCTAGTTTTATAAGAGGAAACACACTTTTGATATTATTTATAAGTACAAACATATAAGTAATACATAGTAATAAAAATAAAAAAAAAGTTATTTAATTTATTTTTAACTCCTTAACAAGTATCGTGAAGTAACTATTGATATTTTTTCTTCTAACAAATATATACTAAAAAAATTTTTGGAAAGATTTTCCACCAAAAAGCACACTTTAAATAAAAATTTGAAAGAAGAGCAAGAAAAAAAACTTCATGCACCAATGTAGTCAGAAAGACTAAGGGTAAAAATCAAATTGATTATTAAAACAAACAACATAAAAAAAAAAAATTGCAATAACAATTGAATTGTAATTTTACAACACAGAATCTTTATTTATTTTCTTTCAATATCTTAAGCATAGAACAAGAATAGCCCAATAAGGAATAAGGTTTCATAATCCTATTACATCAAACTCTTATAATGCTCACTATACGCCTTTTTAAACTTACACGAGACAGGGAATAACTGGCCGAAAATACCAAGAAAATATAAGGGAATAAAGAAAACTCCATCCACCCAAAAGATTAAATACCCCCAGCTCTAAGCATCTCTGTCTCTCTTGCACTCCGGAGGCATAGTTGGGTATCTTTTTCTATCAGTACAATAGTTGTAGATAGTGTATTTTTTCCTAACCCATTGCAATCTCCTGTACTGTGCAGCATCCAAGTCCTGATACTCCTTTTGGTCCCACCATCTCTTGCCTTGTGTCTTGCAATATGTTTCTTGGACTGATGCCTCACAGCCATCAATGTGGAAACCTTTGTAGGAAGCTATGAATGGTGCTTTTGACCAATCTGTTTTGTCAAGTCCACCCCTGGTTGCCCAATCATCTGCATTCCACAGGCTTGAATACATCTTCATGGGTTGATTGAATGGGAATTTCACACCCAAATCTTTGGAGTTCTTGAAGACCCTTATCGGCACGTTATCGACAAAGAACCTAGTAATTGCAAATAAGGTATTTGTAATTGATTATTAAGAGAAACTAAAGAAAACTAATTAAAAATTAATTCAAATATTAATACCTTAAATGAATTTTTATAAAATAATGATATTTGTTAGATTACTTTATAGAATATTAATATTTGTTTTAATAACTTGAGATGTTGATAAATAAATGAGCTTACCCCAAATATTGATTCTTTATCGTGTAATTTACCCTCTTTTTTTTTCCCTAAATGTGCAGTGCTTGGTTATAAATTCTGTGTAGATGTTGCAGCTGATCAATTTGGCTCGCCCAATATGGATGGCATTACCAATTTTTGGAGCAGTACAGTTACAGCATGCACCAAAATTTATTCTATATATGGTGACAAAACATGGAAACTTCAAGTATTGTTTCAACTATTTAGGCTACTGAAAATTAGGAAAAAGCCTAAAAATGTGACATCTAGTTCCATGATTCCATGTTAAAGATTACTGTGGGCTAATTGGTAGATAAAGAAGAAAGTTTCTGGGACTTACACAATCTGATACGTGTTCCAGAGGACAGAATAGGAGTGGTAATCTTTTGTTGGATCAAACCACAGATAGATCCTATGTTCTCTGTCTCCCTTACCCCCAGTGAACACATTGGTCTGCAAAATGTATGGCTGTCCTGTTCTGTTTCCTAGGAACTCAAAATCTATCTCATCATGCTCTGAATTCTGGGAAGATAACTGCATAGCAGTTTCAAAAAGAATCCAATGTTTTAGTATTAGTGTTAGTATTAGTACATTAACAAGACCAAAATTAATTACGCTATATAATGTAGCAGGAGTTCCTTACATAGAAAGCAGTGACTGTTCCAGCAGAATCTCCAGGAACCATTTTAATATGCATACTGAAGTGACCAAATAGGTAGTATCCTTTGGATTGAAAGCCAGTCCCTGTTATCATACTCAAAATAATCAGAATAAGCACAAGTACATGAAAACGTGAAAAGTTTTACACCCCGTGGCATTTACCTGTGTATTTGTCGAGTACAAGTTGGATCTCGTTACCACCATCGAAGTACTTGATGTGATCAAAGGCCCAAGTGGGTACATAGTTTCGGCCGAATGGAACATTTACGACTTTTTTTGGAGCAGCACCACTTGTTACACTCACCAAAAGGAGGAAACATAGACATAGACTCCAGCAACATGAGGCCATGTTTGTGTATTAAAAGTTGTAGTACACAGCTTGGTGCAGGATTGTTTATATAAAGAGAGAGAGACGGGGGGAGTTGATCAAGGGTAATTCTGTAATTTGGTAGGACTTGTTTAACATATGGGAAATTTTATGTTTATAAAAGGGACCAATGGGTCTGTTGGGTTATTTTTTCCACCTTATACTTTTTTCAATTTTTTAAATAAATTATTTATTAAAAAATAGATATAAATAAAAAAATTGACAGTTCGCATGAAAAGATCGAATAGATTAAATATAAATAAAGTATAAATGTAAATCGAACATATTTATACATTCATTTCGATATAAATACAGATGAAAAATAAACTATTCAAACATACCATAATAATATTACATCAACTTGCTGCCACGTTTTTGAACTAGCATTGTCATCTCTATGGAAAAAAAAAAAAGAAGTTAACTTTAGTGCACAGCTTACATGTTAAGGGAAAAATGAAAAAAAAAAAATCACTGTGATTGTTTGTTTTTTTCAATAAAAAGAGAGATATATTAAAGAAAAGGAGCGCAGATTACACCTGAAGATAGGAGTGCGCAAAAAAACCAACCGAACCAAACCAATCCGTAACCGAACTAATCCAAACCGAAAATATGGTTTTTTTCATGGTTTGGTTTGAAATTTTTTAAATCCGAACCAATCCGTAAATTTATAGTTTGGTTTGGAAGGTAAACCAAACCAATCCGTAAAACCGAACCGAACCAAACCGTTTTAGAAAAATATAATAATATTTTACTATATGTTTATATGATTTCATTTTATATTTATTATTTGGTGAATATTAATTAAAATCAACTTATTCTTTTTTAAATTTTTTTTAAGCTCATGATATGTAATTTTTTTTTGTGATGAACTATTGTTTTTTTTAATAGCTTTTAACTTTGTAAAGTATGAAATTTATTTATTCAGTTATAATTTTAATTATGTATTAATTGTTTAATATATTTTGTCAGTTGGTCACTTTATTCATTAATGAATTTTGTTGATGGATGATTTTTTATTTTAGCTAAATTATTGGTAGATAATTGACATAATGATTATATTAAAAATAATAAATTATGACTTACTATGTATTGGTTAGTGAATGTATTTTATTGGTGGATAATTGATTTTATAGAGAACTATAGATTGGAAGTATGATGAATTTATAAAGTATTTTGTCGTGATTTATAATATCAAATTTGTAAAATGATATAAATATTTAAGAATCTACACAAATGTAAAAAAATTATAACAAGGAAAATTTTTAGTTAGAATTTTGATTTAAACCGTAATCTAAACCGTTATTTAATGGTTTAAAAAATTTATAATCCAAACCAAACAGTTACTTAATGATTTGGTTTGGGGTGGAAAAAAAACCAAATCGTAAATTATGGTTTGGTTTGGTTTGGTTTTAGGAAAAATTGAACCAAACCAATCCGTGCCCACCCCTATTTGAAGAGCAAAGTAAAACAAAAAACAAAAACTAAACCCTAGAGTAGGGAATCATCCCCAAAACTCAAGCTATAACATCTAAGGTTTTTGTACAAGCCGTAAGAGGAAAGATCAGAAGCTAGGGGATGCAAAAAGCCATCAGGAGGCGCATTGAAATTCATCGATTCAGGTATGATCGAGTGGGCTTTGTTAGCTAGGGCATCTGCAACATCATTACTTTCCCTAGGGCGGTGGAGCAATATGCTCCATGCTAGCTTGGATAAGTTTTTCCTACAGAAAGAAACAACATTAGCATATTTGAGTTTTAATTTCATCTGATCATTTATTAATTGCATTTGGGAATTAATTTCCAGGTTGGTGATGCTCTTTTGTAAGCTCAGCTGGATGCCTCAAGCAATGGTCCAAAATTCGGCCATGAGGATATCGACTTTCTCAATTCTCCTTGCAGAAAGAAAAAATCACCATGATTGCTTGTTGGTACCTAAAAATTTGACAAGTAACCTATACTAAGGAAACTACAATCAATAGTTACAAGATCTTATATCTTTAACTAAAATCTACTGATAATATAGAGAGACCAACATGAAACTTATATCATCAAGAACTTATAAGGTACTCGGTATTTTTATTATGTTTTTATAATATTAAATATCTTCAAGTAAATTACTTGACAACGTATTAAAATATTCACATTTTTTAACTATTACGTTCATAAATACGATACAATCATAAAATTATAATTTGTTACCAAGTTTAGATCTACTTATTTAAATGGAATAATAACAACAAAGACATTACAATAACTTTGAAAAGACAAGAACATTTAATTAAGTAATAAACATAATATAATAAAATAAAAGTTCATACAAGTTTTAATGGAAACCTTCCAAATTAAGTGTTAGGAAAAGCTTGGTCATTTTCTTCTTGCCAAAACAATTAACAAATAATTCAAACAAAAAATAAAACAATCAACACCAAGATTTAACGTGAAAAACCCCAATGTGAGGAAAAACCACGGGACCGCCGCCGCACTAAAATCCTCCACTATCTGAAACAATGTGATAAAACACAAGCTTCACTAGTCTCACTAGTGGATCACACAATTTCACCACAAACCGATGGATTTATAACCATTCCCTCTTTAGATCTTTTTCTAGGTTTAGGAAAATATAAAATCGTGTTTTCTCTCTTTCTGTATTCTTTCGAAGGAAAAACATCTAATATAGATATATATTAGGGTAGGTCGGTGTAAAAAGGCCGGCCTTTTAAATTCCTTCACAATGACTTATCTTGGCTCAAGGCTGGCAACCTTGAATGCCCACGCCGATGGGGTACAAATTTAGGCTTGCGGCATTCGACCGGCCTTGGATGATCTTCGATAATTTTTTACATATTGAAGACTGACGACTTTCTTTATCAAAATTGGTGGCGATCCAACCAGTGTGTGACTCAATTTCATCAATTTTTTTGAGTTACACACTATTTCTTCTAAGTATAAACCATATACTTAGGATACTCTTGGATATAGACTTATATGTGTTGGATCTATACTCAACACCAAATATGATGAAAATATAATATTCTGTTACGTTTAATATGGTTAGTCGATAATTTTTACAGATCGAAACAATTTACACAGAACATATATTTCGTATATTTTGAGATATAAGTTTTGGGATGAATATAAATTATGAAGATGCTATTCTTATATTCTGTTTTATAAGAGTAGATTATACAAAACTGTACTCTCAAATAACATCCGAGTCGCCTATCCATTGAGGATGATAAAGTAATGAATTCCAATAAGATTACCAGTTACCACTCTACCGTTGTGCATGTCAGGAGATTTTCTATCGGCTGGATTCATTCATTTATTGAATTTTTTTTCGATTTTTTTCATTGCAATTTAGGTTGATGGTGGTGTATTTGTTACATCTGCATTTCTTTTTCAGAAGTGCTAGAACACTAAATATAAGATCAGTCAATCCATATCTCCTATGTTAATTCTGGGAATAATGATACATGGAGAGTGTCAGTACTTTTACTTTTTGATAATTTAGTATTTGATCTTTAAATTTTGATAAAAAAAATACTCATAATTTTAAGGTATTGGCATTTTAGTGTCTTCATACTTTAAAATAAAGTGTTTACACTTTTACTTTTTGATAATTTAGACACTAAAATACTAATATATTAAAAATTAGGTATTAAATTATCAAAAAAATAAAAAATACAAGCACTCACCATACCATTATCCTATTATAACTATATCAGAGTTTCTACCATCAACCAAGCTAACCATAAAATTATACTACATTAAGTTCGTTTTAAGAAAGATATTTCTTGTCTTGTTAGTTTATATATATGTATTATCTATTTTACAGAGTTGGTGTGATCTATTTTTTGTCTAAATATGGAAAATAACAGGAATGTTGATTTTTTAGTCACGGCATGTGGCGACAATTATATACGTCGACGAGATTTGCTTGGGTGAATGTGGGTCCAATTGTTCATGTTAACAAATGCAGGCCTAGCCACCTAGGCCATACATCAAAACCCAAGGTCTATGAAGAAGACTAAACCGACGAATTTCAGCTATTTTCAAGTTCTTGGTGCAAATTACTCCCAAAAGAACTACTTTGTAAGTTCTAAAATTAATCGTACATTAAAATAAGAAAAATACAGCTTGCCGAAAAGATGAAAAATAAAAGAGTACATTGCAAAGGTATTCCTAAAATCTTTAAAAATTGCATTGATCTCTTTTTTCAAAAAGTTAGTACATAGATTTTCAAAAATTTAAACTTATTATAATTGCACCAAAAAACTGTTCAGCTTTTTTTTTTTTTAAATAAACACTTGACTTTTTAAAACCCTCTTTTTTACTAAGTTTAAGTGTTGACTTTTAGGTGATTGAAACATGAACTATTTTAAATGGCAGTGGCACAGGCAATTTTAAAAGATTTTAAAAGATTTGATACAATTTGCTCATGTCTTTTAAACCTGTTTATAAATATTTGAATATGATTATATTTTCCATTAAATATATGGGAAAATGAAGAACCAAACTCTCCATCCACCCATTCAATGTAGCTATGGATCCTTTTGATGTAATAAACGATTGAAATTATGAATATCCAAGTAACCTCAACCATCTGACTTATAAACTAGAGGAAATTGAAAGGATATATATCGGAAGGATTTAAAAAATACAGCATCATGATCCGCCAGAATTAGAAGGAAATAAAAGATGAGAAGGAAATAATTTACATTTTTTCATTGTTTGAAAAGATAAAAGGAATAAAATTAGTAAAAAGTTGTTTTTTTTTTATTTTAAAATATATAATTACTGCATAATCCTTTATTGATGGAGAAAGTTGTAAGTTGAATAATTTTTCCTCTCCTACCTCTCCGTTTTGGGTTGAACGCTATTTGGTGGATGGAATCGACTCTACCCCACATTACCTACCTTTTTAATTATCCTTACTCCTAAATAATGAAAAACATAATTTTTCATCTTCTTTTAATTCTTGTCTTCCCCTTTTCACTCTTCTAAATATTGTATAATTGGAATGTACCGAGTTTGAGTTCCTCACCATTCCCGTTATAGTGTGAAAAAAAAAAAAATAAATCTGAATATAAAACAAAATTCAGAAGGCTTGAACATATATTTAATTAATTAGAAAAGAATTTTTTTCCACGTTACTCAAACTTATAAAACTCATTTTTTTCCCCTCTTGCCTGCAGTTCCTGAAAGCACCAAATAATGTACGCATCGCAAACCATTCCAATAACTTTAACACCGTCGATTTCTTATGTTATGGCAATGCAAAACCACAGAAGATAGCTCCATATATCGTGATTTTTGAAAGGTGGCGCATTGGAATATTTAATTCAATCCTCTTTGTTGGCTTTAAGTCCAAATATCAAAGCACTGAAATATATTTATATTATATAAAGCTCTCTGCTCTAATTTCAAACTATTAAATGATCTCTCATCTCTGTATATGAGACAGAAAACACAGAGAAATTCAAATTTAAAATAAAGATAATGTAAGATTAGGGCATCGCATGTGAAGTTTCGTGCCAATACGTCTTACTGAGACAAGGTGTATATGCACATGGAATGATCTTCGTGCTTGCTGTTGTGGGGGCATTTTATACTAATTGGGGAAAATTTTCATTGGGAATATCGATAAAATAGTTTTATAATTCATTCACACAATAATGAGATGACTTGTTTTCAAAATAATTCAATTTGAGTTTCTTCAAGTATCGTATATATTAATATTTACACATTACAAATACATACAAAATAATAATAAATCTTTTTCTTTTAGATCATTCTATGATCTTATCTCAATGTTAAATTTCCTATTATATCAATTTTTAAGACCGTTTCAACAATTAAATTATGAATTGGATGGTCATGTGATTAGATGAATGGATCCATAAAAATGTGTAATAAATAAATTTTATAATATTCATTTATTTTGCACACTCTTTTATTTTGGGGTTTAACCGAAAAATAAATAATTAAGATGGGATGTTATGCTTGCCTACTTAAAATTTAATGTAAGGATAGAATCACTGACAGTCTAATGAAACCAATATAGTTATTATATGTTTTTTATTCCATATGGTGGCACAATTTAAGCCGCAACAACATTTATACAGATAAATATGAAAATAATACGGTATGACAAATTTGATTATGACATCATTCCATATCATATAAGATAACATCTCTTTTGATGTTTAATAGTTTTTACAGGTTATAATAACTTGGATTATATATATTGTAAATAAATTTGTTTAAAAATATAGATATATTAATTGATTAAAAAAGAGAAATTAAGGTTAAATAAAATATTTTAATAGAAAAATAAGAAAAAAGTTAATAAAAACTATGCAATATTTTGATACCTATATAAATTTTGTGAAATTTTACAAAATGGTGATTGTTCTTTTCAATTATTTAAAATATTAATACTTAACCAATGATCTTATAGTCTAGTGATATTACCCTTGATCTCTCAAGTGAGATGTATATGAGGTTTGGATTCATATAACTTATTATATATATACACATCATTAATTAAAATAACTTCTACAATTTAGTTACTTAAAAATAATTATATAATTTAATTACCAATTCCATTAATTTAAAATCAGTTTAATCAATATTATCTACTTAAAAAGTGACTTTTAGTAATTATAAGATTAAAAAAGTACCTAACTATACCATGAGATGTGCCGACTAATTAATCCACTGAGTGTTAGGGTAGGAGCCTTTCTTACATAAATTATCCAGTTGTAACGCTGTACATAAATCAAGCCACAAATTGGAGAGAACAGACCCCTTAATATACGCAGCGAAAGGCGAAATAAGCTACTCTTTTTCTAGACTTGCAGGAAATGACAGCCAAGTATTTAAAAGTTGTTCCGCATTGAGTACTCTAAGACGCGGCTCCTTGAAACCCCAAAATCACGGTTTGTCAAGTAAGTTTACCTAGAGTAACCATGGGCTTGGTAGGATGAGGACCGACCTGGACCAATAGGTCATCAGGTCCCAGTTCGCGATGTCAACAATCGGACTTGTTTGGTGTAGAGGCGGGCTGATTTATGAACCATAGACCTGCTGGATCACAGGTGGGTTTGGAGAACTAGCCTGTTAATAGGCTTTTTAAAACATAAAGCTAGATAAAAAGATTCACTTTAAATAAAACTTTTAAATTCGAAACAAAAAATTGGATATAAGAATAATTGTTTTTAGTCTATTTTCATAATAAATTATCAAGCACATGTATTTATTTATACACAAACTAGCGGGACTGTGTACTCGTTATATGGGTGCTAAAAAATATATAGAATAAAAAAAAAAATAAAAACGACTTAACAAAAAGGGTAAACTAGAAAAAAAAAAGAAGAAAAAATGGTAACATAAAAGTGCGTGGTGGTTAGATGAGAGTTTTGAGTTTAAAAATTACATATAGAAGTTATAAGTAGTAGGTGGAGAAAAATATAATAGTATAAAAAAATTATATTTAAAAATGTGGGGTCTAAACTGATAATGTTTTTTCTTTAAATGTGAAGTCCAAATTAAAAATGTTTTGATTTTATAATAAGATACATTCTATTTTAGTTGAAACATTAGTCATTAGTAATGTGAGATTAAAGTATATTTTAAAAGAGGCAATAGAATATAAAGGGTATCATGTTATTTATGCATAAGATTGTTCAATTGGTGAAAATTTTCATAAATTATAAATTTTATTTATTTTTTTATATTATTATCAATAACGCATTAAAAATGATAAATAGATAATAAATAATTTTTATTCACATATAAAATAATCTAAACATTAATGGCTTTTTTTCTTTTTAATTTTAGAATTACTTTTTATTACATATATCTTTTAATTATTTTAATTATCATTACTATTATTTAAATATTAAGCCCCCCGAAGATCCATACTACCCGTGGACGGTCTGGATCCCCAACTTATCGGGTTGAGGCGGGATGAGTCAAATATAGGATTTGTCGTGTGGGAACCTCTAGATTTACCATTCTCGACTTTTCTATGACATGGATGGTAGTCTGTTTAGACCTCATCATGGACGGGTTGGAGAATCTGGCTCTACTATTTTTAGTTTGATTATGCTGAAGAGACAACTTGGAAGGCTTTCTATAATGCTCTTATCAAGCAGCCAAAAAAATAAAAAATAAAAAATAAAAAGATCAATTTTGATTTAATAAACTATTCAAATTCGAATAACTTAAATTTCGGTTCGTCTTGATTATTTTTAAATTAAACTCAAATTAATATCAAATTGAATCTAAATAATTTGTAAACTAACTTGATGCATGTACACTTCCCATCGGCATACGTTGACCCATACTTGAAAGCAGATTTGAGGCAGAGGCGGGGAGGCAAGATCTGGGGAAGCTGAGCGGCTGGAGTGGGAGTTAAACTAAATCATAAATGAAACCTTCCTTATCAATGTATCGTACACGTGTCTCTTCTACAATCTCTGCACATGCACTTTCACTCTCAATCCTCTCCTATAATCACTCGCAACTAATTAAGAAAACAAAGCAGGAAAAAACCCTAATGATTGAATCAAATATAAGTAATTCCCATCCTGCAAATCATAAATTATTAGACAGATGATCCTTCAAATACTTTGCTGTGTTGATCATATTTTATTTTATTTTATTTTTAAATGATCCGTATCCATGCAGATCAAAAGCACTTGCATCGATAATTCCACCAATAATACAATAATTTATTTCATTATTCTTCTCAATAGACATTGTAATATATTAATTTAGTACAACATTACTGATGCTATGATATATTATTAGTTGTTGGGTTCATTTATTAGTGAATCGTGATCTTGAATTAAGAATATAAATTTAATGGCATGGATAGTGGAATCGTTCTTATCTGGGATAATATCATAATAATGTTGTGTTCTTATCTAGCGAAAAGAAGATGAAAGATTAATTAGACCTTACATTCATTTATCATGGACAAAGGCCACCGATTCCAAGAAACTATGCATAGTCAACTTTGTGGATCAAAAGTTGGAATCTACAAAGATAATAAATATTAAATAAATGAAAAATTTAATTTATACGGTTTATCAAATTATACGAAAATGTTCCCTTATGCTTGAGATAGAAGTTCTATATATAATTATATCGTCGTGTTGCTAAAGTGTTTTAAATTAATTACGTAATCGGGTAATGACGACCATGGGAAATTTGAAGAACCGGTTGTCTATACATCCGAACGGAGAATTTCAAAAAATGCCAATCTCAATGTATAGGTTTCTTGCTGATTTTTGTAGTTCCTACTCCTGGATTTGCTTTTGTTCCCTTTTATCTGTTCTAGTCTACTAAATGCAAACCTAGGGATGAATTAGGAAAAAAATATTAACAAAATCAATCAGTTAAGCCAATCAAACTAAATAAAAAATATATATTTTTTCATAATTTAGTTTAGAAAAATTTTAAATCAATTCAACCCATAAAACTAAATGAAACCATTTCAAAAAATTCTAATGATATACTACATCATAACTTTGTGAATAAAATTAGTTATTGATGAATATGTAAGTTTTTAAAATAAAGTCTATTGATTTACCTCTTATATGATTCATTATTTGCTACTTTTAAATGAATCCAACACTTTTTCATATGAAAATTCATGTTATAAAAATATACTGTCCCTAAATTATACCAAACTATTAATTAATTGATAGGATATTTTCTAACTAGAATCATGTGGTTTGGTTTCAATTATGAATTATCATTTGATTTGGTTTTTAGTAAAAATTGATTTAATCTATATGTGTCCACTTCTCTCTATTGCTAACCGCTTTTTCAATTAGTCTTATGATCCTAGGACAAACATTAAATCTATATCACTTAATGAAAAAATTATTTAGTGTCTTTTATAATGGGGATTTCTCATGAAATTATTGTTATAGTCAACTAAGCTATTTATAAGAAATAATGTTTTAATAGAATTGCTATTACAACAAACTAAATGAGCAGTTTATGTGTTGGGCCTATGCATATGTAGCGTATAGGAATATTTTTACACAAAATTGGTTTGAATTTAATGAAATTTAATGTATACTTAAGCTCAACTAGGATTGAAGATCATCAATTTAAACTGGTTCAAACTCAAGTCGGGTTTATCAAATTAAATTGTATAATTCAAGTTTCCACTCATGTTCAACTCAATTATAATACATATCAAATTAGATCCAAGTACTAGTGAACCATCTGTTTCAGGTTCAGTCAGCCCTTTATGCAAAAGGCTTGCAAGCGACATACTTCTAGGATAATTGTATTGGAAGTTTTATGTCTTTTAACTTTTGAAATCTAAACTAAGATTGCACTTCTATCATTTTTTTTCAATTATAATAGAGGAGGGGTATTGGAACCTGAGTTATTTGAAAGGAGAGATGAATGAGATGCCTAAAGGGATTGAAGATTATACTTATATGATATCAGTTTGCATTTTCCGTCGGGATTTGCATGTATTCTTTGTTGCCTTTCTTCGTACTTCGGGGTCCAATGGTGCACTCAGCCCCTTCGTATCATCGCCTTCTCATTCTTCTCCAGATTCTACCCCTTCCCAAAATCCAAAGCCCAAGTGCTCATTTCCAAACTAAACAATATTGGGCCACGAACCTAGTTACTACCACTTAATAATGACCAAGGCGTATGCTTCACATGGGCCTCTTGAGGCAAGCTACCCACACATCCTTAAGCCCATTCGCCAGTCATATGAAATGAGCCAGACAAATGGCAATTTTGAATTACCTTTATGTTTGAATTTCATACCATGCCAAAGGTTTTACGTATAAAAAAGGAGCACCATCAGCGAGTGTTGACTCGGGTGACTAGTAGACTAAAGATGTATTCATATAATACGTTTTCCTGATCCTGTATTAGTCACATACTCATTTAGTTTATTTTATTTTATTTTGAAAAAACATTATATTAATATTATATTATATAACAAAACATAATACATTATACAAGGCTAAGGGATATAAGTCCCCCGTTATACGAAAAAATATTGGATGGATATTATACGTCAGATGGATATATACGTGGTGTGTAATTTTCAATTATATGCTAGTACATGGACAATATAGTGAGTGGTTTTTAAAATAACCACCACCCATATATTCACATATGAGAATATCATTAGGAGTTACACATCATGTGTGTATTACACGTAACATGTAACACTTACTGAATCTTGTCTCCTGTTATACTCGTACACGGTAGGTTCAGAAATATCCACTTCCTCCATTCCTACATTGAACGCAGTAGTATACAAAACACACACACTTCTTGTATTAGTTATTTACAAATGAGAGGAGATTGAAAGTTCTTCCTTCTTCACAGCTTCTGGTGTGACGCAGGAAAAGATAAAGGAAACGAATGAGAGGAGATTAAAAGTTCTTTCTTCTTTACAGCTTGTTTTGGCGTGACATAGCGAAAGATGAAAGGAAAATATCATGTCCTGTTGAATTTCACATAAATGATAGAATGCGATTAATTGTATATTGATTTTATGAGCATCTAAAATTGAAAATTATGAAGTAATTCATAATTTTAAGAAAAATGGGGCAAAACCTTGCTAAGAAATAATAATATTCATTAACTGTTCTGATTTTTTTTTTTTTTTTGCTAGGACATACATTTATATGCAAACTCGAAAGCTACGAAAAGTAGAACACGAAAAACTGTCAATAAATAGATGACAAATAATACAGACATAAAGTAAAAAAAAGACATATAAATGTCATAGATGACAAATAAAATAGACATATTTACTCAAAGTCATAACACATTTAAAAATTCTCCCATAATAAAAAAAAAATGCCATTTTGAGTGCCTAAATAATGGAATTTGACTTAAAATTGACTTGAAATTGCCGCCCCTCACCCTTGAAAGTGATGACTTCCTTTTATTGGCTTGCTTCCTTCAAAATAGACACTTGAAATCACAAAACTGCTGCTATCTAGTCTTAATTGTAGTTTGCCATATAATTATTTATCACTGCTTCCGCCTCTTTATGGAAGAATAAAAAAAAAAAAAAGGCCAAAGATTCCCTCATCCATTTCTCCAATCACCATGTGTCTTGATAGTAGGTTTGCAACTGCGTTTCCATATCTAGACACACAAAAGAGGGTAACTGCATGAAAGTAAGACATTCTTATCTTGTAAGAATTACTAGCGTGTAGTTATTGAAAAGTAGATTAAACTTCAGATATATGATGTGATATTATCTCCAGCTTGCATTCCTCACTTTATTTTTTTCCCTTTGGCAATTGAGCTTGTTTAGTGTTTGCTTAGCATGGGATGACTAATTTGATACAATTTGTGTTGTTTAAGTTGAAACACTAGGTTTTTTTTAATTATTATTTCTTTAATCTAAATTAGAATATTAATATGACAAGAAAGGTCATATTATGATAGGGCTCCGACTTAAATTTTGAAATTGGAGAGTAATGTTACTTATTGGCAATTTTTAAATAAGAAACATAAGAGCATGGAATTGATCTCACAGTAGTTCAGATCTACATTTTCCATCGGCATCCCCGCTTTTATTGGCACTGGAGCTATCACATGCAACGACTTCATGTTAAGATTTACGTAGGATCAAGTACTGCATTCCAAAGTTAAATTTTCATTCATACAACATTACGGGCACAAAGAATAATGATAGATTGGCTATTGTTCCCCAGCATATGATAAAATGCTTGCCCATGACCAGTATAAAAAGATTAATTTAATTTCTCTATCGCAATAAGATTTTTCTTAGTTTTGTAATTTTAGGTAAAGATCACTGGGCTCTTCAGGCTGTTCGTCTTACGCTGGCACATAAACTGATTCTCTGTGCTTGTTAATATATATTATCCTTCCATGGAGGAGAAAAAAAAAAAAAACTAAAATTTCAATAGCAATTGAAGAACATACTTGATGCTTGCTTAGTGCTGTAACTACTGCTATGTTCGACACTAGGCAACCCAGTTGATTACAAGCATTCACCCTTCTTTATTTTATTTTACTTTTCCTTTTCTTAGGAAGGGTTAGCCTTTTTCTTTTAGTGATTATGGGTTCAATTATTTAATTATAATGCCACTCTATTTCTTGCTTTAAAAGTATCTTAATGGTAATTAATGATAATACAATACAAAACATATAACTCGAATAAAAAATTCGAAATGAAAAAAACAACTATTATTGTTGTTGCTTTATTATTATTAGATCATTATTTTAATAAAAAGAAATAAGATCCGAAAAAAATGAAAAATGCAAAGAGCGGTCCCTGGCTACTAAAGAACCGATTTCTTATATTCTTTTTAACACTTGACGTAAAGTAAAAGCTGGTCTCTACATATTACAACATTTTTTTTTTTCTTTTCTTGTTTCATCAGCTTTTGAAACAAAACGTACGTTTGTAAATATTCTCCAGGCTATAGAACAATATAAAGTCATACATAATAAATACATTGATTTATGCCTAATAAAGTTTAATACAACTTTTTTCATGAAAATATATGACAATTCCTCAGCGACATAGATAAAAAAATTAATCGCTGAAAATTATTTTTCCCTTGTAGATTGAAAACCCTTAACAAGGTCCCTTGATTTTCCAAAATCTTGATCCACTTGGAGCATATTTTGATACACTCGTTGAATTAGACACTCCTTTGCAACATGTCCTCGCACCTCTTCAGTGAGAGTTGCTTTTGCATCCTCATTTGTCTATGGAACCTCCTAATGAACAAATCAGCAACTCGATCGATCTCATCTTCCAATTTGAATTCCTCCCCTTCCAGTTTCGAATTCTTAACCAAATCGATCACGGAACCCCCATTGTCCAAATCCTCGTCATTAAACAATGAATGGGTCAAATCAGGATATTTATCACCCTCACCATCACCATCACCAAAATAGTTTGCTTTCTCTTGTACCATCTCGGGGCACGTAGGATTAGAAAGGAATCGATAATCATATGTTGCCACAGCTCCATCATTATCATTCTCGAAGTGGTCATCATCGTTGTCGTTGTCGTCATCATCATCATTGGACCTGATTTTGTGGTGGCGGTGCGAAGAGGCTAATTTATGAAGCTTGTGTGACAAGGAACTGATGAAGAACCTTCTGTTCCTCAATAATGAAAAGATTATTATACGGTTCCTAATTGCATTAGTTTTGGCCTTGGCCATTGATGCAAGGGCAGTGACCATGCGCTTCAAAATCCTAGATGCTTTGTTCGTCATCTCTGCCAAGAAAATTTAGAACAGCAGTAAAGAATGTATAGTACAAAAACAAGGACAAAGGTACGTATGTGTTCAAAGAGTGAGTTAGGTATAAGTATGAGCTAAATCAAATCTTGTACGAGGTTGTAATGTTGTGTAAGGCATGGAAAGGACCCATAGAGAGGATACGGGCTTATATAGACGAGGAATAAGCTGCTTTTCATGGGTTAAGACTTAAGAGGAAGGAGTGGGGGCTAAGGAAAAGAAAAAGTTGATACAGTGATGAAAGAAAATAAAGTGAAGGGCACTTGGCGTCATTTAATGGTTCTTCCATTGAGAATAGTGGGCTACAGTGAATTGTGGGCACACTGCATTTGCTTTTTATGATTAAAGTTGGTTTGATTGATTTCCCTAGATATCAAAAAGACAAGGATGGAGACATACCACAATTTCTTTACGTGCGAGGAGATTGTGAGCCTCGAAGAGCCCCATATAGAAACATTTGCAACTTGGTACGGACTAGGACATAGGAGGGGAGATTTTTTAAATTTGTAAGAGCCATGTAGGCAAGATATATCTAGTATAAAACTGGCTTTTACCTATTATGTGAGTAAAATTAATGAATTCCTTATGTATAATATGCATATTTTGCTTTATAATTTATAAAAATTAGGCCTATAGAAAAAATTTTCTATTACAAATGAAGGTGTATCTTCTTTTATGTAAACTCTTTTCCCTAGTTTTATCTTCTTTAAATCCAATAAAGCATAAGCTAAACTTTTGGATAGATTACAACTGTGCTCTTTTATATTTATTTCATATGCTCTATACTCTCTGACCATAGAAAAGAAATGTGCACGAACTCCTATATGACTATTTACCTTAGGTTTTGTTTGTTTATTTAGTTAGTTTCAAGTATTTCTATATTGGGTAAATTACATTGGAAGATTACAACATTTGGAAGTAAGTTCATTTGAGGTCCTAATGTTTTGAGTGGTTTAAATTAGGTTCCAACATCTGGAAAAGTGGGTCAATTATGGTCTACTAACACGTGTTAAAATGTGACGAGTCTTTTGAATTTTAATTAAATATTTCTTTTGTTGACATATGTTAACGAAAATCTTAATTAAACCACTTTTCGAAATGTTGGGACATCTTTTGAACCACTTGAAAAATTAAAACCTAAAATGAATTTATTTTCCAATGTTGGGATCCTCTGGTGTAATTTACTATTTTTGTATTATTATATCAAAGGATACAATAGCATATTTGACAAACAAATTTAAACATGAGTTCCCCAGATTATATTTTACTTCACTAGACCATGGGTCGGCCTGTCTGTACCTATGTTTGATCCCTCGAAAGTCTTTGAAAAATTTTGGAAAGACAAAACAATCTTCATACTTACTTCTGAGCTGGGTAAATGGGTCAGCATCTTACAACACAACAAAACTAACCTGCACATCATTTTTAGCGCATCCCTAAAGAGCTCTAAATATGTCACAGTAGGGAGTTATATTTCCCTTTATTTTTGGGGATGGTTGCCTCATTGAAGACAACAACCTACAATAACTGTTTCAACTAGAGGTAATTGCTCATAACAACCGCTCATTCCTTCCATTAGAAATAGCCCCTAGGGGGCTTCGAAAAGGAAGATTTGAAGTCTTGTTGCACTCACTTTGTTCTTTTACTCCCTCAAATAACCCTAATAGCTTCAACATTAGTCTTACCATATTGGGTAACAATCTAACATGCCAATATCTACCTTTATTTATAGGTTTTCCAAAAGAGATTCAAGGCTTTCTTAGCTTATTTCACTTCTAATCATCAACTTGTAAAGATTTAGGGCGAACAGGTATATATAACTTTTTTAAGGATTTAGAGGTTACAGATGCTTAATTTCAAAGATATAATAGCTAACCATATATGAAGCAAATATAAGTGTGTGAGTTTGTAAATTACCCTTTGATTTAAACATGGGAATTCTCAAACAACTAGAGTGGAATACCATGGGCGATACTATATATTCTATATAATGATTTTCATCTCTTTAGAGAAACACTCTAGTGGTTGAATCCTTATTTGATTTTATCATATAAAAATAACATGTTATACACACACACACACACACACACACATACCTTGACTTTGAGCACAATATAACAATAATTTAAGTTAGTTAATTGCATTTGATCTAATGCAACCTCTATTTTTGGTTAATGCTACAATGAAACTATGCTTTGCCTTTGGCTTTTGCCCATTTTCTTTCTTATTCATACTCCGTAACCTAAGTCTTAAGCAAATAGAAGTTATAAATGTGATAGCTGAAAATATTCTTAAAACACCTAAATGATCATGGTAAAAGGCCTTAAGCATGTTGTAGACAATCTATTAGTAAATAGCCTAAGATTTATTTGGTTCTCACTCAGACTAACCCCTTCCTTTGTTTACCTAACATTTATAAATAATATATATACATGTATATGCATGTATGTACACTTGATATAATTACAAGAAGTACAAATATCCCAACTCAATAAAAGAAAAAATTTAGATACCAAGACTATACAGAATGAGAAAATGTTAAGCAACTTACAATTCATTATGAAAGTTGACTATAACCTCTAGCCTGTCACTACATGTTTAACCCATTTGATTGTGACTCTTCTTGGTTGTTTATCCCCACATGCTTAAGTGGCTGTTACTTCATTAGATCATGTTTCAAATTTACCTTTTTTATTGATATACCTATGTTTCATCTAAAATCAATTCATTGAAAAAAATAAATTTCTACTATGATTTGAATTTGCATAACTTAATGCATGCACATGTATTTGATCTTCTCCTTTAATTGACTCTTCTATTGCAGTCTTATTTACCCATTTGCCTTTAAGTTACATGGTATAAGGCCATAAGCCTCACATCAACTCTTGCTCATATGACTTTTTCTATTTAGCCTAAAAACACAAATGCCTTGTTGTAAGCCTTAGTAGCGTAGAGACCTCTTTACTTAAAATTGACCAATACATATGTCACGTACCCCTCTAACCTCTACACTCTCTTTCAAACTCTCTAACTAGCTACCAAGGCTTTTTTTTTTTTTTTTTTTTTTTGTAAATCCATTCTGGCTCTAGACTTTCCTCACTCATTCACTGATAGACCCACTTCATGTAACACTTAGTAAAGAAAAATGAACCCTATTATGATACATCCTAACAATTGATTTGTTCAAATAGTTAATTGTAGAAATATCATAATCCTCTTTTCTAAGGTTAGCATCCATCATAGAACAATAATAAATTACTAGGCTCTTACTATTGGAACAAGCTTTAGACCCATATCAACACATAATCTCTATTTTGTCAAAAAAATAAATAAATAAAGAAAACACACACACACACACAATCTCTAGACCTTTTACAATACATAAAATCTTATTATACTTTAATAAATGACACAATCAAGCTAAACCAAGAAATGGGAAAATACTGACAATCCTGTTACATAGCTTACTTTTAGCATATTTTTAATCCACCTCGTATGCAATTTTTATTAAAATAAGCTTGTTTAAGGATAATTTATACATTGTGATTTACCTTTCCAATGTGATTAATATTTGTTTTATTATTTTCGATCAATATGAGAATTCACCTATTGGTTTCCAAAATTTCATCATGTCATTATGGATCTTAAACTAAAGAATTAATCAATAACAAGCTCAAGTAAATTGTATACTAATAATACTTGACCATTCTATATCTATGCATCTAATGACATGCTATTACATATTAGCATATAAATTTAGCAATTTTAATATATTGATTATATTATATTGCAATTTTCATATTAATTTAAAACATATATTACAATGCCTCTTATTATCTTTGTCTCAATGTTCTTAACATAGGGTTTGATGATGGTTGATTTTGACCATAAACTTCCTAAGTAATTTGACCTATTTAAGACTTGAATTGATCTGCTTGAATAATGGGTCAATCTCCTTAGGGCCTTTGGTTTTCGTATGAAGTCAAAACATAGATCTATTAAGTCCATTAGGTGGCTCAAGATTTTCCTTTACTAACCTACTACCCCATGCACTTGACCTGTCTACCTAGTAGATTTTTGGCAAGACCACTACCAAGAAATCACGAACTTGCCTTACTAGCTGATTGTCGCCACTCTAATATCCACTATGATCCCCCAAGATCATCGCAATGGAATCTTTCCTGAATAGATTCGAACTTTTAGGATCGACACTTCTATTGAAACCTCCTTTAGGGGCCCCAAAGAACGAACCTTAAGCACTTAACAAATACCTTGCCACATTGGTAATGCATAATGCCTCATATTACTTATTATCTTACCATCTTAATTATACACCTATTGACTTGATTGTTGGAGTAGTAGTATCGAATAACCTCTTAGATCCTTAAAGTGTTGTTTTGCAAGCTATGCTTCATATGTCTTATCTTAAAAACAGAAAAAAAAATGTACTAGCAAATTGCATTAGGAATAATAGTATCTAAACTTAGAACCTCTTTAGAGAGGTTTTCAATGGGGAAAAAATGAGCTTTTTAAGTAAGATAAAAAAGCAAAAAGCATTCCTCCTCAGTTACGGATTGTTACTTAGTTGTGACACACTTATATGTATATATATTTTGTCAAGGCTTAGTTTTTACATTCATTATATTGTTATCACTTATTTAACTATGGTTGAACTTGGTAATCCATTCATGAAATTAATAGTTATTAAGGAACTCTTATTAAGATTCATGAATAAAATATAGAATTCCTTAAAAAACACTATAGAGATTTCTCACGGATATACAAATAACCTAATGTGATTGATTATTAAGTTATTAATCATTTGAAAAAAAAAAAAAGCACACTCTTGCATTTTTGTCCGGTATTCCATCATACATATCATCAAACAACCTAATGAGCACCACAAGGAAAGTATTTGTGTAGTTACTTAGCTGTCAACCCTTCAAAATGGTTAGCTAAAAGATAAAATTCAAAGAAAAAAGGGGAAAAAAAAGAAAAAAACAAAAGAAATTGAACTTGATAAATGATCAAAGTTGGTAGATGCTTGTGGTTGGCAAAGAAACACAGCTCATAGCGCATCGTAATTCGTAAGTTTGAAATGACCCACCTATTCCACTGTGCATACCAACTTTAGCTTTTTGGACATTGCCGTTAATGCCAAAATATTCGTTGAAACTTTTTCTCCTGGAAAAATATAATTAATTTATTTTATTTTATTTTTGCAGTGGTCGGCCCAGTGGTCCTATTATTCTTGAATTCTCGTTCCTTAATCGAGTTGTATTCACTATTCGAAGATATTTGACAATGTCCAAGCTGCTATTTGGGTGCGCGGAGGGCGCGGGGTCAAAAAAGCCTGAAAAAACTCAAACTTTGCTTTGAAAATTTTTAGGTGGGTGTAGAATGGAAGCAATCGTGTGTGATGTTAGAACTACCCAAGCAAGCACGTAATGATTGTTTGGGAAATATTATTTATTTTTACTTCATACGACAAACAAAAAGATTAAGTTAGTACCATTTAAATGTATCCACGAAGGAACCTTATCCTTTACATTAAAGGAAAAAAAAAAAAAAACAATAGATATGCAATTTCATATAAATGCCTAACGAAAGTTAAATTATCGACAAATGATTTGCCATTGCAAAATTAAAAAAAAAAAGTTAATAGGGCATCCATAACATTTAGAAGACGTTTTATGAACAGTATTTTATAAATAAAATATATTTCTTAAATAAATAAATCTAATAAATTTTTCTAAAACTAAGATAAAGCAACACCACACTAGACTAAGGATGCAAATAAGTTGAGGTGAGTTAAGTTTTAAAAGGATCATACTTGACTCTTTTAAAAATTATTGAGCTGAGTTCTTTATCGAACCTAAAATTTAGGATTAAGCTTAGCTCATTTTAATAAAAGAATTTTATTTTGAGTATAAGATTTGCTTGTTTACCAATCGAGCTTAATCTGAGAAGAACATTTTATCGAGCTTAAAACAACTTTTATTCCAAGTTTTTATTGAAGTTTCCTATGTCTTAATTTTTTTTTAGAACATAGATATAATAAATAAGAGTTGTGAAATATATATACACACATATATATATTAAATAAAAGTTAGTTTTTAGTTTTAATCATATATTTATATATAATATATCATTTATATAAAATTTACAAGCCTGCTAGTGAGCCTATTCTTGAGCCTAAAGAAGTTTATTCACTAACAAACTCGCAAAGCTAAATTGGAGTTTAAACTTAGTTTGTTTAGTTAAATAACTTTTATTTCAAATTCAACCTAAACTTATTCACTGATCAAGACATCAAGTTTGACGAGAGTTGAATTCTTTGCAAGTACCTTGACTCGATGGCAACTCTACATTTTATGGTATTTTGATTCTTAGCATTGGAACTAGACTTGTCTTCTATGTTAGAATAATTATCTTGCCCCATAAGATAATAAAATTGACTTTATTTAATATGTCTGAGTGTAAAATAATATTTTAGTAAGGAATACTAATTAATAATTGCTTTTGAGGTCGACCGATCAATCGAAAACCGGAGAAGTAGGAGTTTGAAAGATAAATTACCTATACAAATCCCACAAAAAAATTCGGCGCAACAGATGGGAAAACCATTCGAAAAATTCAGCATATTATGAATCATTTGGTTCTTCTTCATCATTTTTATTAGAGTTACTTGGTATAAGGATTTAGGCTTAACAACTCTATTTAACCAATATTGTAAGATTTTTAATATAAGAATCAATGTTAAAGTTGTTTAATTATGCAACTTAAAAAATGAGTTTTTTTACTTATTTAAAATAAAAACTTATTTAAAAATTATTAAGCAACTCTTTTAAAGTAATTCATTGATAAATATAGAATTGTTTAATAATAAGAGTTGCTTAGATTGTTGACATAGCAATTTAAATAACTCTATAAAGAACTTATTGTTAAAGTTGCACTTGAAACATGGGAGTTGAACTGAGCACGGAACATTTGTCGTGATCATGGAATTGCATAATGTTGTCCATCGAACCAAATTAGAATACGACTCAATCATAATCTAGACATAAACGTACAATGTGGGGATTTTTTTTTCTTTTTTTTATTGCCATTTATTTCAAAGCAGTTAAGCTGGATTGTTTTAAAAAAAAAAAAAAAAACTAATCTGTGTATAAATCTATCTGCACTCCACCTACCATGTAATTAATTTTATCTGGATCTATTTATTTTACTTTATTTCCATTAGATCAAAATTATTTTGATTCTTAAACTCTTAACTGTTGATCAATCTAAGAGTGCTTGTATTTGTTTATAATAAAGCATGACAGAGAAATGAACATCGTAGCCAAATGCATATTTATAGTATCAAATACATCAAAACAAAATTATAAATTAGATGGTAATATGAAATAAAAAAGAGTTAAAAACGACTATGATCTAATCCGTAAATAAAAATAAAAATAAAAATAAAAAGCACTAAAACTCAAACTATTTAAACTATTCAATGATGTTTTAGTTCAAAAGAGTGCTCCCGTGTAAATGTAATGTGGCTTAAACTTGTGCCACGTATTTATACTTATTGTAGTATTTTTAGTTGTTGCTGTAGGTAAGTTTTTTAGAATATTTTAGTTATGATTTATTTAAAAATATTCTAGAATATGAAGTAGGAAGGATAGTTGGTGAGTTTGTTGCCAATTACCACTATCAAACCATGTTAAAGACGTCCTATAATAGATCATTTTATTTATAGTTTTTGTAATACAAGTGATTATAAAAATATACATAATAACAAATATCACTTCTAGTGTGAGTGTTTAGAGTGAGAGATTGAGTATTTTTGGGGTTTGGGTTTGAATGATTTCTTTTTTGTAAATTATTTTTTTTTTCTTCTAATAAGCTTTGCTCTTTTTCTTTTCATTGAAATCTTCTTTTTCTTGCCATAATTTTTTTTCAATCTTTTCTTTTTTTATCTTTTACCATTATTTGCTATAAGCACCTCCATCTTCTTGGACTGTAATAGTAAATCATAGAACATGGCTTGTTATGGAGTTACGGATCGGTCTCGGAAACCGAACCGAACCTAACTACACTTTTGGCTTCTTTCCCAAAAATTTACTCGGAACACATATACATCACATGAGCTTGTCTGTCCGAATACCTCCATTATTAGGAAAGAAAAAGCAACTCGAATCTTGGGTTAAGCAATGGAAGCTACAAGGTTGTTTCGTCCAACATGCTTATTATAGAAGCCAGCTGGAATACTCGACTCTTAGCCAAAAGCATTTAGGGATGCACCAGACAACGTTAAAAAGTAATACCTGACTGTCAAGTTCCAACCTCCAAGTCGTAACATTTAAGTTGTTTAGGACTTTTCATCATAAAGAAATGTTTTACATTCTTCGGATATGTTCGTCTGACAGACTCAAGGTAAGATGATGAGCTCCTCATGTAATGATGGAGGAATCGATTGAATTTCATGATGTTAACTTAAATGTAAAATTTGATAGTTTAACTGAATGATTTACGCTGTCTAATATTTTAGGCTTATATGGGAATAACTAGCTATAATTTTGTTGGGATAATGACACGAATAGTATTTGAATTTTGACTTTGATCAATTTAGTATCAGAACTTTAAAAAGTGATCAATTCAGTGTCTAAAATTTTTTTAAATTGATCAATTTAATATCTAAAAGAATTTCACAAAGATATTATTGGCATGTATGAAAAATTCTTTTAGCAACCGATCAATTTCAAAGTTCAGGCACTAATAAATTAATTAATTTCAAAATTTTTATATCTAATTGCATATTTTATCAAAATTTAACCACTATTCCCGACATTAACCCTAATTTTGTTTGGTTTTTTCTCTCACCCTCATAGATAGCTAAAAAATTTTGAATGCCAAAATAAGTGGAAAACATGACGAAAAAGCATCATTTCTACTTCAACTAACATGTCCATAATTGATTTAGCCAAATTTTTCTCTTGCTAACATCACAAGGTCTAGTGATAGAGGTGTTGATGGTGGATCGATTCATAATCCCTTGCACTGCTTAGTCATTTGGCACTGGACCCAGCAAGAATTGAATAATAACCTAAATTGTTTAGAAACAAAGAAAAGATTTTCTAACTTGTGCAGAGATTCTCCATTCACATATTGTACTATTTCGTTAATTCATTCTATTTTTCATCACCAATTCACCATGTTGTTGAATGTATCTTTTTATCGCCATTGAAAAATAGTCTAAAAAGGAATTTTATCATTTATAACTTTTAGCATATGGCATTAAAAATAATTCAAACGATTTGATTCAGTTTTAAAATTGTTGATTACGATATAATTTAAAAGAAGATAGTAAACCAAACCGCAGAATGTAGTTTTATCACATGGTTTTGTGCACATAAAAACCCATTCCTTGGGCGCTCGATAAAGAAAAGAAACATATATAAGCCTCAATCAATAAAGATGATTTTGACCTCCGCATGCATGAACTGGTTTAAAAAGTGAATTTAAGTTTCAAAAAGCGCCATGGGGCTTCATCTCACGTTCCTTTTAATCACTCTGAAGGGACACAAAGAGACGTGAACCAATAGATTTTAAGCATAATTTGAATGTGGTTCTCATTTTGTAGGCTACTTCCTGCGATCATGACCTCATTTGCAGGTTGCTAGAGTTCAACAAACAGAGAAAAAGAAGCTAAGTAATGGAAAGTGATCCAAAAAGCCTCCAAAAGTGTATATTTTAGGCAACTACGTATTGCAAATATCCAATGGGTAGCAAGAGTTAGGTGCAAGTGGTGCTTTCAAGGCTGTCAATATAATTTTGCAATTCAAAAGTAAAACCAGCATCTGTGCAGATGTGTAGCTAAGATTGTTAAAATCCTTGGGTTATGAATGCAAACCAATCAAGTATGAACTTGGGATGCAAATGAATCAAGTTGGTTTACAAATTATTTGAGTTTGGCTCGATATTTACTTGAGTTTGATTCGAGAATACTCAAGTCAAACTTGAGCTCGAGATATTCAAGTAGTTTATCAAGTTAAACTCGAATTTTATACGTTTAGCTCGACTAACACATGAGTATTTGAGCTCGAGTCGAGTATAAATGTTAATCGATTCTAATCGAGTTTAGATATTAATATTATTTTAATTAGAATTAAAAAAATAGTTTTTAATAAATCGAGCCTAAATGAGCTTATTTAAGTTGAACTCAAGATTATATAATATTTTTTCAAGCTGAACTTGAGCTCAAAATCTTAAACTCAGTCGGACTCAAGCTTTGAAGTTTCGAGACATATTCGAATTCGAACTCAACATTGCACTGTCTCGAGTTGACTCGTTTGTAGCCCTAATATGAACTCTTAATAGAATATGATTTTAAGTGTTTTGTTTTGTAAGCTTATGATTATATATATATATATATATATATATTATTGTGTAAATTTTATACATTTTAATTATAAATAGAATCACAAGTTTGCTAACATTTATTATAGCGTAATGATATGAATTGGTCTTACCATAAAATATATTAAATTCGGTTTTTTCCCTCAACAAGTAGAAAAATATATATATATATATATATGCCAGTTGGGGTACAAAAAAATTATGAAGGAGAAAAATTTACGAGGGTATAAATCATATGTGCTTGCCCATCCATCCTCTATGTCCATTGTCTAATGATTCTATTGTGAACATGGTAATAGAAGATGGACCGTAGTTTATCACGAATCCAAAAGATATAAGCTTAATTTCTTAAGGCCAGTCCTTAGCAACAAAATTTAAATATATATATCTATATATAATTTTATTTTTCCCAGAGTGAATACCATTCTTTACAATCTCGAGAACGATAATTGTGCATTGTGTGCATAACTGCACTGAAAATGTAGGGTCATGACTACATTTGTGCGCATTTTGAAAGATATTTTGTTGATAAAGACAAGTACATGTATTTAAATCAGGAAAAATTGCAAAGAAAAACCTGTATTAGTATAGTTTTTTCAAAAAGGGGCTTGATTTAGTTTTTCTAAAATGCTTTTAAGGACTTGTAGTTATAACTTATTTGAGTTTTGAGGCCATGGTCAGTATGTCATTAATGAAATTTCACGTACAAAATGCAAGTAAATTGTGTAAACCTTCCTTGAAAAATTTTAAAATTATATGCTTATTAGTTTTTTCAAAAGTTAGCAATTACAGCCTCAAAAAATGATGTGATAATATGTAAATTTTGCTTAGTTAATGCTAAAGTGTCATTGCATATCACTACGAGAAAACTAGACTTAAAAGATAAAATTTCTGTCGTAAAAATCATCGCCACCGTTTCTATTGATAGAAATATAAACTATTTTGCTAATTTTTTATTACATAACTTCTCTCTCTATTGTGTTAAGAAAAAGTATGGTTGGTGAAAATAAACAGTTCGTACAAGATTTTAAATTTGGTTTCATGAAACTAAAAACAAAGATAGACTTATAGGCACAAATAAAATCACTTTCCTTAGAGAATTTATGCCCCCACACTAAGTTTACCATGAGATTCGAACGCAGAATTCCTCCAGGATACATCTAAGTCTTTATACTTGAATAGCAAACTTTCAACTATCAAATCACACTTAAAAAAATTTTAAGATGTATGTGTATAGTTATTGGTGAAGAGAAGAAATACAAAGAGAAGAACAACAATAATTATAAGTTATAACTACCAGATGCAACACATTTTATATGATGAATCGATATTCCAACTATAATAACTTTTCCTAAAAGTTACATTGTTTAAATATGGGTTGCATCCCTTGGATATAAAATTGATTAGTTATTACTTAATTGAATAAATGTCATGAATGGATGTAACTTAAATACATAAAACTCTTTGAGAAACTTATCAAAAGTTGCAATCTTCTAAAATTAACCGTTAAGATAAAATCGGAGTATCGACGATGGAGGTAACAGACGTGACTAAGCCCGTGAGCTTCATTGTGCTTGGCAAAACTATGATCACGGTTGTGATCACGCACTTGATTTCTACAACTACCTTGATCACGACCGTGATTAGGCTTATGATCTCCGTGGAAATTGAAGAAATTTATCACTTCAATCATGGTTGTGCTTGCCATAAACTCCTTGATGTTATTTCATTCTTCTTCTTTGCTTTAAGTGCGAGATCCATATTATGGATTACATAATTGACAATCTATTTCTACAATCCCCAACTAGATTGTCGATTATGTTCACACACACAAACACCTCCATGATTATGCTTAAAGAATGATATCATAATATTTGAACTATTCCTTAGTATGAATAATCAGAGTTGTAACAGGGTGATAAGTAGCTTATTGCTTTGAACTTCCATGCTATGTGTTACAACCGCAGATTTCATACACATAACCATGTTCACATTCAAATAGTAGATCTATGGTAGCACGTTTGTGGCTATGTGCTCTTCTCGGCTTCATGAACATTTACAAAAATAAACTCCTCAAACTTTTGTTAAGAGAAACACCACTCCTATGTTCAAATAAGTAGAATACATCAAACAAATTGATTTTGATATAATATCTATCAATTAAGAGATATTTACCATATCTCATCCTCTTTTTAACTTATAGTATTTGTAATACACCTAATTAGTAATGACTTATTTTTACCCTTTGAACATTAAGACTAGTGATGTGCTAAAATCAGGTAGGGTTCCGATCACCACCAACTATTGGAGTTTGAGATACATCTTAGCGGCAATATTTCTATATAATCATTATATCAAAGGTTTGCTAAGTTATTACTTAGTGTTGACATAACTGATAGTTATTACTCTATCCCTTGTTAATCCTCCTATATATATGCTTATGTATATCGGTGTCAATTCAATATGTCTAACTTTCAATTATAAAATTATAATCTTAAGATATTATCACTTCATTATCAAAAAAGATAGAAATGGCTAACAAAGGATGTGACCACAACTCTATTTCCTTTTCTTTGCCATTCTAATTTAACAAATTTTATATAACAATTTCAATATATACTCAAGTGTTGTTTGTGGTACGGATCAAATTTATTGATCTATCACTTAACCCCCACTACACCTCTACATTTTTAACACTAAATTAGTATCTTTTCAATTTAAATTCACCAATTTGGATTGAAATCAGATACATTGATGAGAATCTGATTGCGTTAACATTATAGTTGATCAAGTTCAAGTTCAACAATCCATATCAAGGAATTGGAGGCTTGTTGACTAGAGTTTCAATGATTAAAACACGAATCAAGCAAACAAAGCAAGCTTATAAAATAGTTTGTGACATCAAGGATTAAAGACTTGAAGAAGTAGAGTTGTACATCGCCGGCCTAAAGTTTTGCATAGCCAGCATTAAATGTACGCCGGCTCAAGGCCACCAGCCTTTATGGCCAACGCTACCGGCGTATCCTTCTAAGCTATCGGCCTTCTTGTTTCATAATTTTATTTCTTTTTCTTGTTTTAATTGTGGGCCACCCAATTTGTTATATAGGCTGGTAGCCTTCTTTGGATGCCTAACTTATTTTGATTTATGTCTTTTAGTTTTCCTTGTTTGAGTTTATATAAACCAATGCGTTGTAAACATATCAATTGACCTTTGTTGAATGAAAAATTAGAGAGTTCTCTCTTAGAATTCAGGATTGAATTCTGTTTGAACTTGTCAAGGAATTTCTCATGGTATTCACCCCTTTGACTTATCAATCAGTTTGCTATCACCAGTTGTGTGGTCTTCGCTTCATACTAAGGTTCTTGCTTCTAAATAAGCAACAAGTCACGGTTTTCCTTTGGTTCTTAGAACGTTCCCATGTTAATTTCCCAAATTGGATTACGGCTTTTGTCACAGGGTGGCAGGGTTCATATTATTTGGTATCAAAGTAAAGGATTTCTAAAAATCCATATCTAGTTTGATTAGAGATAACTCGAGTCATTCATATCCCTTAGTTGTTTTTGTTAGTTTTTGAGTTGTTTGATCTTGTAGATCATCTTTTGTTAGGATTGTTAGTTTTTGGTGTCTTTGTGATAAAAAAAGGGACGAAACTCGTGTAAAAAAAATTGTGTGTTTTTTTTAAGGATTTGATTGGAGAAGAACAAATTTGGATAAAAAAAAGCGGAAGAAAATTGATTATGATTTGATGATTAGGGTTTTTGGTGAAATTTGGATTTTTAATTTGTTGTCTAAGGTTTGGTTTATTGTCTAGGATTTGATTTAAAAAGAAAAGAATGGGTCAAATATGAGTGAATGATGGTGATGATGAAAAGGTATGCAGTTTGGCTATTGATAGTGAGAGTTCTGTTAATGCTGTTAGTACTTTGTTGGTGGAAAAGTTGAGTTTGAAACCTTTGAAGCTTAGAGCACCTTACAAAATATAGAATGAATGTGTAGAATTTATGGTGACTGAGTAGGTTTGGATTGCTTTTTCTATTGGAAAATACCATGATGAAGTTTTATGTGATGTGATTCCAAGGGAAAGTTGCCATATTTTGTTAGGCGACCATGGAAGTATAAAAGGAAAGCTAAGTATAATGGATATAAAGACCGCCATTCTTTGGTTTTCAACCAAAAGTGAGTGGATTTAGTACCCTTCAACTCATGGGAAGCTATTAAGGATCAAATGATGATATCAAGGCAATTCAAAGAAAGAGAAAAAGAAAAGCAAAAGAGTGAAGAAAAGAGAAAGATTGAGAAAAAGAGTGATGAAAATACACTGGTGAGTAATGAGAGAAAAGAATTAGAGTGGGAAACATAAATAATGGTTAGCACTAAGGGGAGTGAAAAGAAAATGAATTTGAGTGATGAAAAGCAAAAAAATGAGCGATAAAAAAAAAGAAAAGAGATTAAGAGTGATAATTATCTTTCAACTAATGACTTTAATTTTTCTATTCCTAGTGAATCTGTTTCACAGCTGCAGGATTTTAAAGATTTGTGTCCCTAGAAACTTCCGGATGGAATTGATCATCAATTTGATTTCATTCTTAGTGCTTCAGATAAATCCACATATGGTTGCAATTCGAATGAGTCCAAGAACGAAGATTCAATGACGAATCTTTTCGGAGAAGGAGGGAATGATAAGAATCTGATAGCATCAACATTAGAGTCGATCAAGTTCAAGTTCAAGTTCAACAATCCATATCAAGGAATTAGAGGTCCGTTGACTAGAGTTCCAATGATTAAAACATGAATCAAGCGAACAAAGTAAGCTTATACAATAGTTTGGGATACGAATGATTAAAGACTTGAAGAATTGGAGCTGTACATTGCGGGCCTATGGTTGTGCACAGTCAGGTTGAACATATGTCAACTCAAGGCCGCCTACCTTTATGGCCAATGTCGTTGGCATATCCCTCTTGACAAACGGCCTTCTTATCTCATAATTTTATTTCTTTTTCTTGTTTTAATTGTAGACCACCCAATTTATTATATAGGCTGTTAGCCTTATTTGGATACTAGACTTATTTTGTTTTGTGTCTTTTAGTTTTCCTTATTTTAGTTTATATAAAGTAATGGGTTGTAAACATATTAGTTGATCTTTTGTTGAATGAAAAATTAGAGAGTTTTCTCTTAGAATTTAGGATTGAATTATGTTTAAACTTATTCGGGGAATTTCCCTTGGCGTTCATCCCCTTGACTTATCAATCGATTTGCCATCACCGATTGTGGCTTCTTTGCTTATACCAAGGTTCTTGCTTCTAAATAAGCAATGGGTTATGGTTTTCCATCGATTCTTAGAACGATCCCGAGTTAATTTTCCAAATTGGATAATGGGTTTTGTCACAGGTTAGCCGGGTTTGTATCATACACCTATCGAACATTTAATCTTTAGTTATTAGAATGACACGATTACTCTATAATTTTCCTCAAGTTGAAATTCATTCCTTAAGAAATATTCTATATAAATATACAACACTATAACCTAGGTCAAATTAATATTTGAATCAAGTCCTATAACGACTTGACAAGTACGAAACTTTTCATATATTGTACATTAATCCCATTTTTCACTATCAAAGGATCACTAAGATACTTTATAATGATAATTAACACCAAATAACTTATTTTCACTAGTGGGAGTTTCAATACCACATTAGATATAATTCTAAACACCAAGTTTATTTCTAAATTAAATCTTTCATTTCACTCACTACTAAATTTTGTTTGCATATTGGTATAAATATACATATACCAGTTACAACCTTAAGTTTCATCTCTTAACTCTACCCTCACACTTTAGTATTTCATTAAATTGATTTTCTCCTATCATAGGTTTCACCAAGAGAAACGTTAACTTCCAAACATAGGAATATACTAAAGTATAACATATCATCGATAACACATACATAACTTATTACATATTAAAAGTTGTATATCAACTTTGAGCAAACAATGAAATTCAATTAATTCCACATAAGAAATTTCATAAAACACACAATTCCCCAACTTACTTTATGACCTATGCACAATGTAATACTATCATATAAATTTAATGAACGAAACTTCATACCACAAATTAATTATAATAAAAATCACATAGATAAATTGTGAGTACAATTTTCACCTTTTCATTTTGCAATAACGTTACATTCAGGAATCAAACATTTAGTTATAGTGACTTTTCAATTTTATCAATAAATACAATTTAAGATCACATAAATTCTAATTTGAACAAATTACATGAAATTATTTCCCCACAAAGAGAATACTCACACCTTTTCTTGTTGATCATAGAAAGATCAAAATATACTACAATTCTAAGATTCAAATAAGAATTTTCAATCCGTTGATATGATTAGATAAGACATAAGTAACTCATATTCATACTCAATCCACAGCCTTGGAAATACACATATGAAGACATCCTCTCTTAATTTTCCTTTTCTTTAGTGAATAAAATACAATAATTAGATTTCATAGAAATACTTGCATTCATTCTTCACATATAACACTAAGTCATATTACATAACTATGAAGCATATTTTCAATTCTTATATATAATTTCATAGAAACTTGTATTAAATAGATAACGTTCATTTTGAACACATTTTATAAAGAAATTTGTTCATAATGCACATTTATATATAGAATATATACAAACACTTAACTTTTAATTTTACAATCTCCATCCATTTCTTAAAATCAAATTTCATTTTATCTATGACAAATGTGCAGTAAAGATTATATCGATAATGTTTCACACATCATGAATAAATTTAATTGCAAAAACTTACATGGAAATTTGTCATTACCATTAGTTTCTTGAACTCTTACATCCTTGTAGTTTCTTACCTTCATTAACATGAAATTTGTTCGATCAAAGCATTCTAATCTTCTCAAAGTTTTCATTACAATTCTAAAACTGCATTCCTTTCACTAACTTTAATGTCAATTCTCTAAGATTGTTAAGAAAAAGTATGGTTAGTGAAAATAAATAATTTATAGAAGATTGTAAATTTAGTTTGATGAAACTAAAAACAAAGATAGACTTAGAGGCACGAATGAAATCGCTTTCCTTAGCGAATTTACACCCTGCACTAAGTTTGCTATGGGATTTGAATATGAAATTCCTCCAAGATACAACTAAGTTTTGATAGCAAACATGCAAATATCAAACCATACTTAAAAGAATTTTAAGATGTATGTGTATAGTTGTTGGTTAAGAGAAGAAATACAAAGAGAATAATAACAATAATTATCATTTATGTTTTACTACCAGATGCAAGACATTTTTTATGATGAATTGATATTCCAACCATCATAATTTTTCTCAGGAGTCACATTGTTTAGATATGGGTTGCATCCTTTGGATATAAAATTGATTAGTTATTAATTAACTGAATCATTTTCATTGAATTAATGCAGCCTAAACACATAAAACTCTTTAAGAAACTTATCAAAAGTTGTAATCTTCTAAAATTAACTATCAAAATGAAAATGGAGTATCAACAGTGGAGATAACGGGCGTGATTAAGCCCATGAACTTCACTGTGCTTGGCGAAACTATGATTACGGCCGTGATCATGCCGTGATCTCCACAACTGCCTTGATCACGACCATGACTAGGCCCTTGATCTCCGTGAAAATTTAAGAAATTCATCAGTTTAATCATGGTTGTGCTTGCCATAAACTCCATGATTTTATTTCATTCTTCTTCTTTGCTTTAAGTACAAGATCCACATTATTGATTACATAATTGACAATCTATTTCTATAGATGGATCAATTTTCTTGTCCCATATATAATAGGTTTAATTAAAAATATTATTTACAATATTTTAAATTTTTTCATTATAGTTTTTATAAAATTAATTTTTTTAGGACAAAAAGTTAATTTTCCTTTTTATTGTTCAAGAATTGTCCTTAGCATGAAACAAATACATTAGAAAAGTTTTTTTATCATGTTAAAACACACCAGGTGACATTATAAAAATATATCACACGTTTAAGTGGTAGATCTTTTTATTCTCTATGTCATCTTATATATATCAATAGATATTATGATCTATTAATACATGAATTAATTCTCTATCTTATTTCTTACTCATTTTATCGTGAGTCAATTGTATGATAAATATTTTTCTAAGAAAACTTTACTCGAAGGTGACATTATAGCAATATATCACACATTTAAGCGACCTTGGCATTCTTCTTTTATTTTTTTTTTTCAACATTAAGTAGTTAACATAATAACTTAATTCAGATATCTGTTTACGATACATGAGACAGGGCGGAGTAAATGATACTTGTCTTGTCTGTTGTTTTATGATTTTATTATTTTGAAATCACATAATAAATTAATATAAGGATGTTATAAAACTTTTTGAGCTATTAAGTTTTTATTCCTCAAAACCTTCTCAATAGTGCATAATTTTATTAAGGGATAATGGCAAAAATGGTATTGAACTTTCGCAAAAAGAATAATTAGGTATTTGAACAAAGTTTTCGTTGATCTTTTTCATACCTGAAGTTTGGTTTTGACAATTTTAATATCTAAACAAACTTTTGATAGACTTTTTTCTTACCTCATTTTACTTACTTTAAGTATGAAAAAAGTCAATAAAAACTTTGTTTAGGTATCAAGATTGTTAAAACCAAATTTTATATATGAAAAATATCAATGAAAACTTTATTCAGATACAAAATTATTCAAAATTAAATTTCAAGTATCTAATTATTCATTTTATGAAAGTTCATGCATCATTTTTATCATTAACCCTTTTATTAATACTATTTCAACCAATTAAATATTGCAATAATTATTTGGGACTTATTACAACTCTATTATTCATTTGAAATAGTTTTTATTCTATACTTTATTCTACTCCATCAAATGAACGGTTGTGAGTGTTAATTTATTTTTCTTTTAATAGTTCCATTGAGTGGGTTGGATTTCTTATACTTGTGCATCAGGGCACATTTTTGAGTCGTAGTCCTTGTATTTTTATGTCATCTTGTGTGAAAAGGTGTTAAAATAAGTTTGTTGTATCGAATTTGCAATTACACTGTTGTTATAGGAAGTAAAAATATGCCATGTATTACTAATTTGATTTTAATTATTTCATATCTTTCTTATTGGTGATAATATATAGTACATGACACATTGTTATTTAATAAGACTATAACATGACATCCCACCACGCATAGTGAATATTCAACTTGATATCATGTATTAATTGATAGTTTTTGTGGTGATTCTTATAACCGGTGAACCGGAGCCCTAAATAATTGGTAGATTGTAGAAATAGGAGGATCGGGCTGCAGTGCTATAACACCATATAAAAAGTGGTTGTATAGACAGCAAGGATAATGTGTGAGTCGTTGCTCATGCACAAGTTTGGTATCAAGATGATGATTGGATCTATGTTTATATAATGTGATGTGATCTGAAAGAAAATTGCAAATCAAACCATAATTTACGGTTTAATCACGAGCTAACTATATGTATTGCACCATTTCACGTGAACAATAACCATTTTATATATACATATGTATATTTATATGAGCCTTAATTTGCAAAGGTGAATTTGAAAGGGAAGTAAAGTTTCAAAAGCGCCGTGGCTTCACATATCTACCAATCAAGGGGTAAGGACACAGACGCGAACCAATAGAATTGAAGCATAATTTGAATGTGATTCTTAATCAGGTATAGGCTACTACCTACGATTACGACAAGATTTGCTGATTGCTATAGTTCCAAAAGCAGAAAAAGAAGCCATCATCTCAAAGAAGAAAAAGTGACTCAAAAAGCCTAAAAAAAAAAAATTCATATCTTAGGTAATTCGCATTGAAAATATCTAATAAGACGTAGGAGTAGTGCATATAAAGCATTTATGCCATCAGATTAATGAAATTCAAGAAATGGTACGAATGCATAACGTTCAAGGAAACGAATAAGATTTGATTTGTTGTTTCAAAAAGTTGAAGAAAGGTGTCATGTGCTGTGTAAGCGTAGTGTCTAAATACCAATAAAAATTTGATATATATTACATATGTAGACATCTCCTCAGATCGGGTTCAAACTAAAATCCAAGAAAAACTGGTCACAGTAGGTCCTTCATTAGACCTGCCCCCACTTGTGGACCCGTTGGGTTGGCAGTCCAATACAGATCCATCCTGAGGACTTGACATACCCAACTAGTTCAATAGGATCCGTTTGATTTTTGCAATAAAAAAAAAAATTGGCTTGTGGAAATTTTATTTTTTAAAAAATGCAGATTGGACCTATATGACTCATTCCATGAACCGGCAGGTTCACGGGTCCTACATACCCTACCACCCCGATGGGACTGTTCGAGGTCCATATTTTTTGGACCTGATCCGGACCAGAGAGATTTCTATACGTATGCAATGTATAGAAGCTAATTATTTAAAAAACTATGATCTTTTTCTTATTATATGTATTAAAAACTTATTGATATTAATATCCTACATGTCAATATCGATAATACATAATACCAATTGAATCATTCTTTTTTTGTCCCTACTGGAAAAAAAAGGAATTGAATTTTTCTCAAATGTAAATAAGGAAGAAAAAATAAAGAAAGATCACAAACCATATATGCTTGCGTAAGTACTATTTTTTTACATCGTCCAATAATCAATTGTGGACATGGGAATTGGAGATGCCCAAATCTTTGGGTGACTAGAAAAGTAGCATGTTGATTTCATAGGGCTTGTCCTTTTCAACAAAGTTTAAGTAATTGTTTTTTTTTTTTTTTTTCTTGCTAGAGAAGGGAATTTCATTGTTTCAATTACGAGAACTATATATATTGACATACCCGGGCCGGTTTTGGGGGTTTGACTTGGGGACCCGGCCCGACTCGACAATTTTAGATCCTCTAAATGAAGGCGGGTCGGGTCGGGTCGGACTATGGACCCCGATCGATTCATGGGAAAGGTCCTATGAGTTTGATACGGTTTTCTTTTTTTTTTTCTTTTTTTTTTATTTAGAAAAAACACAAATTTTGCATTTGGTTTGATTTGAACTTTTTGTCTCTCTTTAAAACCGTAGAAACCCTATGGACCCACCAGTTCAGCCGAATTAGGTCCTCCCTGAGTCCCGTTTCAAACCGAACCTGGGGACATGTGTGTGTGTTTGTGTGCATGTGTGTATATATATATAGTTAAGCAAGATACTTATAGCCAACTAGGACTTTGGAAGTGTGCCGTTGTGATCGCATTTGCGTATTTGGAATAATATTTCGTTGTTAAAGACCCACACACACATATTTGAATTTGTGAGAATAGGGATAATCAATCTTGTAAACTGAGGATTAACAAATGGTTATGGAGGAGCATCGGGAGAAATTAAGATAGTCGGGTCTGTTTGTATTATCAGATTTTTATTTATATCGTATCTGTATCTAATTTGTAACTTATCTATATTATATTTATTCAGTCTCTTTGTATAATTAAAAGTTGCATTCATGTTTGTAAGTGGCCATAACTTTTAGTTCCGAAAAAGTTTGACCAAAATTCTTGTAGAAGTTTGCATCAACCACACCTCTCTTCCAGTGATCAACTTCACATTTTATTTTATTCTTCTTATTTTTCTCTTTTGGGTAATTTTCTTTATATGTTTGGATCCAACTTCACTTTACTCTTTTGTAATAATTCACATGATCATGGAAAATTTCTAGCTGCGTTTTGAGAAAGAGAAGGGGCTACAAGCTGCACCATACCATGCAAGTCCCCAACTGTAGATGTTTTAATTCTTAACCGTAGAAATCATAGCCAGAAGTAATAGGATTAAAAGATAAAGACATAAAGAAAATAAATCCTCGATAATTAAAACAATGGAAAAGTTTAAAAATTCATAAGTAGCTAATACTATCGAACCTAAACCTATAAAACATGAATCATAATTGTAAAATGGGAAACTATGTAGGAATTTATCAAGATAAGTTTAGCTATTATTTGATTAAGAGATGATAAAGACAATGACTTTATGAAAGACAGTAGCAAAAAACATGAACTGGAACAAGGAAAAGACTTAGTAGCAAAAATCATGAATTGGAACAAGGAAAAGACTTATGATGGATTTGAAATAAAATTATGGTAAAAAAGAGATAATTTTTGGAGAAATTTATTTAAAAAAAAAAAAAAACACTTCTGATTATCGTCACTTATTACCACTGGGTTCTAGTAAAATTTGACTATCAAAGGTTGGCTATCAATCCTAATTGTTTGTCTGATGTGCTGGAAAAGTAAAATTCATTTGTGAAAACCTTGGAACTATAGAAGGATTTAATTTAAATTTAGGCTGAATAATGATGTTCAGCTATTGTATAATATGGAGATTTCTAACAGCAACGGATTAGATGATCTATATTCATCACCAAATGTAAAAGAAGAGGAGTTTCCAACAGCCATTGCACCAAGTGAAATCATACTATAAATAGAAAAGCTACCTCGTAAGCCATAGGTAATCTTTTTTTTTTTTTTTTTTTTAATTTCCAAATTACTACTGTATAAGGAAAAAAAAAGATTTATTGATACCAAAATGGAAAAGTATAAAATGTTATATTACTAATGAATTGTTTGAGCTCTACCCAATATTTATTTAAGATTGACTTAAGATTTGTTGAGACAAACTTGAGTTAGAGCTACTTTTATAGTTTGTTGAGTCGAGCTTAAACTTTGTAATATTTAACTTGATTAGCTTGTAAACTTATTTGATCTAAAATGAGTTTAAATTGTTAATCAAATTCAACTCTAGTTTAGATATTAAAACATTTTAATGAGAACAAAAAGAAAGTCATATAAATGAATTATAATTAAGTTTTATTGTTTTGAGCTTGAATATCTTTAATGTTGTTTTGAGTTGAGATCCCACATAAAATTCTAATTTTAATCCAACTTGAGTTTTGAAATTTTGAGTTAAGATCAAAATTAAAATAGTATAGCATCATTTTAACTTGACTCATTTATAACCCTATTAATATGTCACACGCATTAGATGAATAGTAAAAAATACTAGCAATATTTAGATACATTGGTACTAAAGCCATGTGCATAGGAAGGGGGGAAAAAGGATTCATTAATTATTACACATAGCATAGATGGACACATGGTGTGTTACTTTAGTTTTAAAATTTCAAGTTGAGTTCAAATTCAATCTTAAGATAATGCCTTATCTAAACTCGTCCACATATGGTGCTACTAATATGGCACACGCAATAGATAAGTAGTAAAAAAGTTATAATAATATTTAGACACATTGGTACTAAAGTCACATGTATAGGGGAAAAAAAATTCGTTGAGTATTACACCTCATGAAAGGACACATGGTATGTAAATACTAATAAAGTTTTCATACATATGGTAATAGAGTAGATAGTTTGTAGAACAATTATAAACCATAATTTATAAACATTGTGTATATATATAAATTTTATTAATGTTTACATATTATATCTACATAATACATTGTATAGGACACCCATTAATTCTTTTTTTCGAGGATAAATTAGTGGTGAAAAGTAGAGCTGGACAAATGGGCCATAACCCGTGGGTTGGCCCGTTTAACCCACTTTTAAAGCGGGTTAGGGTTAGTTTTTTTCAACCCGTTTAAAAGTGGGCTAAAATAACCCAACCCGTTTAACCTACTGTTAAAGCCGGGTTAACCCGCAACGGGACGGGTTGACCCATTTTTTTTTTAATGTTAAAATAGGTTTTAACTTTTAAACTTAAATTTGAAAGTTGAAATTGAAACCTAGAGAGACAGACCACACTTCCAGAATCCAGACTTCCTCAGTCCTCCTCCTCTCCCTCCTCGCATCGCATGTATCGCCATCGGCCAGTCCACAGACGCACTTCGTCAGTCCTCCTCCTCTCCCTCCTTGCATCACATGTATGTGTTTCTCTTCCCCTCATTCTTTTGTAAGATTAAGCCTTGTGCGTGAGACTGAGATGGAGTGGCTGGGATGAATCCTGTTCGTGTGGGGTAGCTGGAGTGGCGAGTCGTGTGGGCCAGATGGAGTGGCTAATGTGTTTGTAAAGGAGATGGATGGCTGATCGTGTGGGGGAGATAGATGGTTGGTCGTGTGGGGTATGCAAAGAAGGTAGAGGTTAGTCGTATGGGATGCGATGGAGATAGTGGAGGTTAGTCGTGTGGGATGCAACGGAGATGGTGGTGGTCGGGTGGGAGATGCGAAGAAGGTAGAGGTTGGTCGTGTGGGACGCGATGGAGATGGCAGTATTATGTGGATGCGAGGCAGATGGTGGTCGTGTCGAAGGATTATTTTCCTTAATGTTTGTACAAATATTTATTCGTGTCCCCATATCTGGTTCTGATAAGGATTTCGGATGCATGTAAATCATACTGTTATCGCCGATCCTGATCCTTGCTTGCTTTTCTAATCCATATATTGTGGATCTTTGCTTGTACGAAGAAGTAGCCTTTTTTTATTTGTATTATCCAATACAAGTATTTGTGAATTGTGATTACTGATTTCCTCTTTGTTTTTAACATACTATTGTTAATTTGTTATATCATTTGTTCTTACTTTTATGGTTTATTTCATTATTTGCAGCATGGATAATATTATGAGCAATGACACTACTAACCAGCGTGTTAATACAAGTGATGACTTAGAAGCTTGTGAGGTTGATGTTACCATGCCATCCAAAACAAGTACAAGATCATCTATTGATTTGGATGACGATGATTGTAAAGGTAAGAGACCTAGACAAAATACTTCTCATGTTTGGCAATCATTTACAAAGATAGGTAAGGAAAGGATGGTAAAGAAAGAGCAAAGTGCAATGGAAGTGGAAAAGAGTATGTTATGGGTGTATCTAAATATGGGACATCAACTCTAGGTCGACATATAGTAAAATATCGTTTGATCGCTAAGTATCAAGATATAGGTGATATGATCATTGATCAATCTGGAAAATTAAAGTCTAGAAAAGTGGATTACAAACATGCTCATGATGTTTTGACAATGGCGATCATTGAACATGATCTGCCATTTTCATTTATTGAATATAGGAGGATTATAGAATTTGTACAAGTTTTCTATGCCGAGTATGTTCCCATATCTAGGAAAACAGTTGCATCTGATGTTATGAAACTATACTTAGCAGAAAAGAATAAATTGAAGAATGTCTTGGAGAGAATTCCTGGTAGAGTTTGTTTGACTTCTGATCTATGGACTGCTTGCACTGGGGAGGGTTATATGTGCTTAACTGCTCATTTTGTGGATGGTAAATGGAAGCTTAACAATAAAATTCTTTCTTTTTGTTATATGCCCCCTCCTCACTCAGGCTTTGAATTATCAAAGAAAATATTTGACTTTTTGAAAGATTGGGGTATAGATAAAAAGGTATTCTCTCTTACTTTGGATAATGCATCTGCTAATGACCGTATGCAAGAGTTTCTGAAAGATCAGCTTAAATTACATGGGACTTTATTGTGTGATGGTGAATTTTTCCATATTAGATGTTGTGCTCATATACTTAATTTGATTGTCAAGGAGGGCTTAACAGTAGCTAGCACAGCATTACACAAGATAAGAGAGAGTGTGAAGTATGTCAAGGGGTCAGATAGTAGAATGAAACATTTTTGGGAGTGTGTTAAACAAGTTGGAAATGTTGATACTTGTGTTGGGCTACGCTTAGATGTGGTTACTAGATGGAATTCTACTTATCTTATGCTTGATAGTGCTCTAAAATATCAGCGTGCTTTTTCCTGCTTTCAATTGAATGATTCAAATTATAGATTTTGTCCATCAGAGGAGGAGTGGGAAAGAGCACATAAGTTGTGCAAGTTTTTGAGTCCTTTTTACACCATCACCAATTTGATGTCTGGTTCAACTTACCCAACTTCAAACTTGTACTTTTTACAAGTGTGGAGAATTGAGTGTTTATTGAATGAGAATACAATGAGTGAGGATTCGGTTTTAAAGGACATGTCTATTAAAATGAAAGAAAAATTTGACAAGTATTGGAGGGAATATAGCATTATTCTTGCACTTGGTGCTGTCCTTGATCCTCGAATGAAGTTCACATTCTTGAAGTTTTGCTTTAATAAGATTGATCCACTTACTTCTGGGGAGAAGTTGGCTAAAATTAAGAGCAAATTATACAAACTCTTTGAGGACTATGATAAGAGCAAGATAGGTAAAGGAAGTTCTAGTAGCTCTCAAGCTGGATCTTCTCAAGTTGAACCAAGACTTGGAGGTGCAGTTGTAGACAGAGGTAAAGTACTTGGGGTCCTTGGAAAGAGTTTGGGGATAGATATTGCTACTCTTGATGTAAGTTCAATAATTACTCTTTTTTTTTTTTTCATTTCTCTTTTATTGTAATGTTTCTTATTAAATGATCAAAATTGATAACTCTCTTTTTTTTTTCTCAATATTGTAGGAATACTGTCAAATTGAAGTGGAGACTACTGGAAAATCTTCTTTAGATCTTTACCTAGATGAACCGGCAATGGACATGAATTTCTATTCGGAGTTGGATGTGCTTGAATATTGGAAAACTCAACATCAAAGGTACCAGATTTGTGCATCATGGCTTCTGATATACTTAGTATTCCAATTACTACAGTAGCATCTGAGTCTCGTTTAGTATTGGTTCGTATTCTTACCAAGTACCGGAGTTCTCTTCATCCTGAAAATGTGGAAGCTTTAGTATGTACACGTAACTGGTTACAAGGGTTTGCATGGGAAGGTAATTTCTTGTTTTAATATTATAAGTACTTAATTTATAATGTTTACCTTTCAATAATTCCATCTAATTATATACATTATTTGTATTTCGTGATTTGTAGATGAAAGTGCAAAAGGACTTGAGGTAGCATTGTCAAGGGCGGATTCGAATGTAGTTATTGATGGTTGATGGATGGAAGACATGTTTTTTTGGGGGAAGGAATGTTTTTGGTGGATGCATGAAAGGATTATGTTTTTAGTTGTTTTTCTTTTTTTTTTTTTTTTTGAGATGATGAGATGGCGAGTGAAATGGATTTTAAATGAAACTGTTAGCTCGTGGTTTTAGTATGACTTTGTGTGCTTATGATTTATGAAGAAGCCACTGGTAGACTGGTAGTTCATGGTTGTGGGGGCGCAACGAAGACATGATCATTTTGTTTTTGTTTCTGTTTCTGTTTCGGTTAAGATTTAGGGTTCTCTTTTCTCGGTGTGAGCATAAGCAATTGGTAATTGGTATGGATGTATGGTCATCTTGTTTTGTTTTAGAGTTTTTGTTTCTACTGGATTTTACATATATCTGGTTATTGTGTGTTTCCAGAGGGCCAAATGCACAAAAACAGCTAATAAGGTTCTCTTATGCCTACAAGATAACCTCATAACCATTGTTGACTTTTAATAAAAGAAAGAGGAAATCTAAGATGACGATAAATTTCTATGGACACTGGACAGTGCCCTCGCTAATAGATCTACCTAGACTTCCAATGTGGTCATTAATTTCCACGGAGGAATGGTTGTCCACAAAAGAAATTCATATTAAACTCGGAATCCATTATCCATATCCCGTAATTTCTTTATTAAATTTAGTCATAATTTTGACAGGTTTAAATTATAAAGTAGAAGGCGTGGATTGTATAAAGTGATAGGTTTAATTTCACACTTACTATATAGATTGTATAAAGTTTAGAACAAAACCTGATAGAGCAAAATGTAATGTAAAACGTAAAACCTGAAAAAGAATATAACAAAATTTTAAATGAGTCAAGTTTGTGGGCTGGCCCGTTTAACCTACCAGCCCGTGTGGGTTGGGTTAGAGTTATTAATTTTGGTCCGTTTATTAAAATGGGTTAAAATTTGTTCGCCCGTTTAACCCACCAGCCCACATGGGCCGGGCTAGGTTGGCCCATTTAACTCGCTTGCCCAGCTCTTGTGAAAAGTATTGCAAATCCTTGTGTGTGTCTTGTATCTTGCATGACCTAACGAAAGCATGCTATTTGTTTCTTCTTGCACTCACTTCCACTGCTACGTGATTGACCCGCATCATACATTGCATAATTCTTATTTGCAATTTATATGCATCGTATATGCTATTGCAGTGTGTTTGTTCTCTCAATGCTTGCTTAGTAGTTTGCTCATGGTGATTAAAAACCTTGTTTTCAATTAGGGTGAATTACGTAGAAATATATCAACATTGAAAGGTAAAGTTATTAAATGTATTAACATTTTAAATGATTAAAAGTGAAATCAATGTTTGAAAATTAATTTATTTAAGTTATTAACATATTAAGTAATTAAAAAAAGATGTCAATGTTTTTTAAAGCGAGTCAAATAAATTAGGAAAACTTAATTAAAAATTAATCCAAACGTTAATATTTTAAATAAACCTTACAAAATATTGAACCTCATTGTATTCACTTTGCGAAATATTGAATACTCTTTTTAATCACTTGAAACGTTTATACTTTAAATAAATTTATTCCGAAAAGTTGATATCTTCTAACATAATTTACTCTTTTAAACGAAGGTTCGCAAATAAAACCTAATCTTAGTCTTTAATTTTGCAAATCTTTATCACAGTTGTTATGTTGAAATAATAGGAAGGAAATGGTATAAAATGAAATGGTTTTGTGAACAATATGGTCATTCCAATCCTCTCTTTGATAATAATTTTATGGTATCAACTATCATGATTTCCTTTCATTGATTTATTTAATTTAAGTATATTTATGCACGATATAGTATTGTAATTATCAAATTGATGTAGATCTTAATTAATATTGTCACGTGCATGTTGCGTTTATCTGGTATGCACATAACCTGAAAGGAAGGGCATGTAGATGACTCCCGAAGGGAGAATTTAAAGGAAAAATGGTAGAAAAAATAAATAGCGTATTAAACTCACTATTCATTATTAAGTATGGACTTGTTTTTATTTTAAGCTTTTATTTACCTCATGTAGACTTTTCATGGGTTGACATTCTTTCTCTAATATTTAGAGCTTGTAAAAAGTGTCAAATGAGGAGACATCAATGAGTATTTATAGTATTTATAAATTTTTAGATATAATGACGTCTTAAATTACGTTGATGATTGATGGATATGATTAAGTTTACTCATTTAAAACTATCTAAATGAGTATGCTTGGACATAAGGTTAATATTCGGACTTATTAAATGTGAGCCTATTAGAGAAAAGTTAAGAGGAAGTAAATTGATCTAACAAGCTTCTTTTTTTTTTTTTTTTTTTTTTTTTTTAATCTTACCAAATCGAATTTCCTTACATCCTCCTAATCAGGGACGGGCCTAGGAACCCCGTCCCAACCCAAAAACATCTAATAGGCCAGCATATTACGCTAAGAATAATATTGATGCGGCAGCGATAACCAAAGGAGAAAAAAGAACGGGCTCATTTGCTATCCATGTCCATGGCCCAACGTAAAACCTATTGCTATTTTAAAATAAATTACAGATGGCATGACAGAGACTGCGTGTGGCACTAATGATGGATACCATAAATTTTTTTCTCTTTTCCTTTTTTAAAAAGCATGGCACTTGGGAAAAAGTGCGTTAACTTTGCTGATGGGTGGAAATCCAGCTTGTTGTGGATTCTTTTCTTTTGTAAGTTTTTAACTTTTATACATTTGATTGATTTAACGCTAATTTAAAATCCAATTATAACAAAGTATAATATAGAAAATTACAAATGAATTTGATTGGCAAAATCTAGGTTTCTATATTAAACAGTTTATTTATTTTTTCTGATTTTAAATTTATGGTGCTTATTGATTTCTTATTCTTTTATCTATCTTATAATAAGTCATTTTTGACAACATTGAAGGAAATAGATTTTTATTAAGACATAAAAATTTAAAATATTTTAGTTGTACTAAGTAAGTTATAAATTGGTTGGTAAATTCAATTTTTTTTTTAAATTAAACAAATAACATTTTAATTCACTATAAGAAAATTGATGTTTAGAGACATAAATTTTACGATGGAAAACTGATGAGATAAGTTATATTTTTACTAATAGAATCAACAATAATAATCTTTGCAGTAGAAATTTTCTTTCAAAAATAAAAAATTATTTTTAGATTCCAGTTTTCATGTAGTGATTTTTATATGCAAATCTAATTTAAAAGTGCAATTTATCATGTTTATAAAGGCATCAGTAACCTGCTAATTTTTTTTGGAAAAAAGAACTTGTTATATCATAAATTAAAACACAAAAATTATAATTCAAGATTAACAGTTACTTTTTAGTTTTTAGGAGTATAAGAATAAAAACCATCATTGAATATAATAATTATTTTAACATTTAAAGACCATGGTGGTCATCATTATTATACAAGCACGGTAAAGTTAAAAAAAATCTTGACTATGTAATTAATAGCCTCTTCTTTTTCTTATCAGTTTTCTTTTTAATCATGTAATTTGTTTCTGTAGTATTATTATATATATCAATATGCCATTATAATGTGCTCTCTTGTTCTCTCTCTTTTTTTCCCCCTTTTTGCTATTTTTTCTTTATCTTATTTTTTTTAATAAAAGTTTCATCTTAAAATAGAAATACAAACACGGCAATATCAAGTTGATATTCCTTGTAATCCAAAATTTAAGAGGCTAAGAGCTTATATAATATTTCTGATTTATGTTTGAAATTGATGGAATTCGAAAAGTATTGGTCTATGATCAAAGTCACCGTTGATTCGGTTAATTCGGTTGCTTTTAACTCTTACAATCTTAATTGTACTAATAAAATTGTTCTTTTCCTGCCATGAATATCATGAAGGCTAAATTTATAAATAATACGAATGATGAACTTCTTTTTAATTTTTTCAAAAAATTATTCATATGGAGAAGTATTGCTAAAAATATTAGTACTAATGCTATTATAAATGAATTTTATAACATGAAAAAGAGATGAGTTAGACTTTAATATATTTTTCTAATTTAACAATTTAAGCTGTTTGATGATATTAACTGCAAGTCAATGCCCCTCAGTCTTTTAATTCTGCGCCCGTCCATGCTCTTAATTATACAACAAACTCCATAGATTATTTAAATCAACTTATAAAGTCAAAGCTTAAATAACTATAAAATCTATAATGAATTAATGGTGAGTTTAGACTTAGCCTTATGATCAAATATATCACTCCATAAACGGTTTTTTATGGGCTTTTTTGTGTTTAGTGTTGCTCCTTCTATTATTTGACACAAAACTGATGTTTGTTTCACTTTTTTTAAGGAAAAATAATCATATATACTATATAGAGTATTTAGTTTAGCCAATCGCGAATCGTAATTGTATAGGCATTGTTTGATTGGAAAAGGCTTAGAGACAACTTTTGTAAACTGTAGATATCGGCAGCATTTTGTTGTATAGGGCTACAATAATTGCTTTGGAATGATGTAATTATATTTTTATGAAAATTTGGTGCATGAGCATCTCAATTAGAAATGATGTTTGTTGATATTAGTGTTGTTAGATTTAGATTAACTTTTACAGTTTAATCTGATTGAGCCTAATCTCCTTTTTAAATATTGACCAGTTCAATTATGATTTAATTATCAGTTTTATCCATTGACCTTTTAGTCTCAAGCATATGCAGATCTAACTCGGACCTGGTCCAATAATAGTGGTTGAAACATGCAAATATTCTTGTGGAGCAATAATTGTGGAATAGGCACGTTAATATTTGGCCAAAATGACAAAAAGTGGGGAAAAAGGAAAAATGGAAAAAGAAAGGCACGTTGATGCTAATGGAGCTCTGTATGGGAAGTCATCATTAACGGGCTTAACTCAGGGAATGCCCACCAGGGTTGATAACTGGGCCGATGTCCCAGACTTTTGTTTGTCTTGTTAGGCATTGTCCAGCGGAAGTAATTTATTATCTATTTATCATTTCTGGGTCTTATTTTATTATTATTATTATTTTGAACTAATCCTTTTAATTTTTTTAGTTGATTCTGAAATGCATTTGCAACTGGAAAAAAAAAAAAATTGCAATATGAAGGAACTTAAATTTGGTAAGAAATCGGCTACAATGGCGAAGAATTCCAACAATAGGGTTTTCAAGGAATGGTGTCAAGCATCCCAGAAATTTTTTTTTTTCGAAACCTCAAATATGTATATTACTTAGAACGAAGAAAATCCTCATGGAGATTGCCATCTGAAGGAACATCACAAGTTAAAGAGAAAATAAAAAAAATATATATTATTGAGACATGACTAGCAATTTTTGTTTTTTTTTTTTTGGGCCAAAAATATTGTGACTCAAACCAAATTGATGTTGTAATAAGGAAATAATTGTACACATCTTGAGTCTCTTTCAATTTATTTAACAAAATACCGGGGGAAACAATTCGGCAAAGGCAAGATGTGATGGTGAAAATGACTTTTTTGTCATCCAATTCTGCAATTTACCATTCAAGATTAGTCATGAATTCGAGCATCGAAGTTCCTATGAAGGTAGTAAATTTAAATTATGTTAATTATTATGGAACCATGAACTGATAATTGATTATTGCTGTGTTTGCCATCTATTTAATTATTATGTTCCATATGTGCGACATGAGTATCATGTAGATGCTGCAATTACACGAATTAGGATGAGACAATACAGAGTTTACCTCCAAATTCCAATTTAAATTCGGCTTAAAATTATAAAACTTTAATAATTGGAGTCTAATATATTTGAATTGAGCTTAATGTTTAAAACTTAAATTCAACATGTACTAACGTTTAATATGGTTGAGTTCAATTCATGGTTGAGTTTAATCTAATTAAATTCGTTTAAACTGAAATTAGTAAAAATAAATAAATTTTCTTCTAGTTATAATATTGTTGAAATTCAAACTAGATTCAAGCTTAGTTAATATTTGTATTTCATTCCAATTTTATCAGAGTTGTAAAGTAATTGGATTAAAATTTCAGTATCGGCTGGGTTTAACCTGTGATATGGCGATTTTGAGGTAATTTTGGCTCGTGTTAACGTCTATGAAATCTAACTTAATTAGCTAATCGAATAGCTGGACTACTCCTTCAATTTGATTTTTTTTTTTTTTGCCTTTTTTCAAATTAAACTCAAATAATTATCGAACAAAACTTGAATAATTTGAAAATTATTTTCCTAATCACACACCCTGTCATTTTCCGTTGAAAATGATAAACACTATGAGAAAGAACTAATGCATCAACTTTAAACTTTTTTCAGTGCATCGTAAGAATCTCTGAAACTGAAAGCATGTTATCATATGCTACCTTAACAAAACTAAATGTAATAAGAAATTGTGCAATTTCTACGAAGTTCAGAGACAGGACAACTTGCCGTCCTTAAAAATTTTTCTTTTTTGCCTCTAACCTCTATCGTCATTATGTAAACGTAATCGTCATTTCTATTAATCTGGAAACCCAGTTAATCAAATTAAATTAATTATTTGTCAACGTGATGTATAGCGAGCCTGAACTTTACATGTAATTTCAATCTAATCCGCTAGGGTAGAAAAAGCGAACACTTCACCCTAATTATATATTAATATTTTTCCCGATCGCTGTCCTAGTTATTTCATGTAAGATTACCAGTATATTCTGATTGCGGCCTCAACAAAATATGTCAATGAAATATTACGTGTTTGTGCAGTTTTTCTTGGAAGCATCTTATATGAAAAACTAATGCATTACTTAAATGATGGAGTCGTTATCGAGACCTTGACTGCACACTTTCTGTCCCCTTGATTGCTCTGTCAAGTAAACGCCCAAAGTCAAATTATTCTGCCGTATTTTAAGGTTACTTTATTTTTATATATTTGTAGCACGTTTGGTACTTAGGAATGGATAAGAATGTGATTGCGATTTTAACTTCTCTTTCCTTTTCTAATGTTTGAAAGCTTTTTTAAAAGCTGAAATTACGATTTCTTATATCCGACGATTCTAGTTTTGAAGGAGAATTCGATTCTGTTTTTGAGAAGATGGAATCGCGATTCCATTCTATTTATTAATTATATGTAGTATAATTACTTTTTTATCCTATCATGTATTCATATTTTATATTTATTATTAAAGACATTTCCAATAATCATTCTATTCTATTTAATATTCTAAAAATACAAATGGATATGTCATTCCCAAACTCATTCAATTCCAATCTAATCTATTTCATTTCATTCCTACTTACCAAACATGATATTAGGGGTCTGTGAGTTGAATATGTTTCCAATATATTGATTGAGATAATTTTTATGTAAAATTATTATTTTTGTTGTAGTTCATTTATATGTATGCAACAACCATTATGGAGCACTTGTAGGACTTCATTCATGTAGACATAGACACGTTTTTGTTCCAAACCAAGAGTTGAACTTGAATTGTAACTAGTAGTTCCAGGATCGAAATCGAATCGGCTAAGAAACAATTGGTTTTTTGGTTCCTAGGCGGATTTATGATCTAGAACCTGGTGGAACCAGTGGTTCAAACTAGTTCATTGAAAAGGAAAAAAAGAAAATTAGAGAAAAATTACAAAAAACTTATGTTAAATATATAATTATTAATGTTTATACTATTTCATTGAATAGTAAAATTTATTATCTATTTACAATATTTAATATGTTATTATCAATAACTCTAATAAATATAACTTAAAATTATATATAATTTAGTTTATATAAAATTTTCCTAAAAGCAAAATCCATTTCTTTAATAACGTGGGACTATTTTTTGTATTGTAATTTTTTTTATCCTTTAGAGTATTTTGTAATCTCATATTACTAATTACAATTGATATTGGTTGAGCTGTATATAAATAATTGCACATTCTAAACTATTTTGAAAAAAAAAAAATTGGTTAAATAATTTAACATTTTTACACAATAATTAATTATTTTGAGTTTCTAAATTTTTTATTAAAAAATAAAATTCATTTTTTTTACTTTTACTTGAAAAAAAGTGGTTTTACGGTTTCAAAACTAGAAACGGTAATTGCTGACCAAAATTGTGGAACATGGTTCCATTCCAAAACCGCATCATGTTGTTTGTGAGGGGGAAAAAACAAGAAAAATATCAACCTGGCTAATAAACTAGTTTAGAAAAAAAGGAAATTTTGTGTCATCATTCAATACTCGATCATTAAGGTTTGGCAAAAGTGGATGAGAATCTTGTTTTCGTAAGGTGAATTTAAAGGATAGTTATGTAAAATCATCCCGTTCCACAAACCCCCCACCCCAACACCCAAAAAACCAAACAACCAAAAAAAAAAAAAAAAAAAAAGATCATGATAACAGAGTATCAAAGAGGACTCTTTAACCTTTTTGCCTGTTTCATCCACATTTCAATTAAAATGATTTAATTTCTTAAAATTTAATCAAACATATGTATAAATGGTGGTATGTAAAAAATGAGTATGGGATACTACCTTTCGTTTGGTTGACATTAATAGGAGAAATAAATGCATTCATTTCAAGAAGAAGATTGAGGTTGGGGAGAGAGAAACTAGAGTGATAATTTTATGAGAAGAGATAAAATCCATTTTTAGAATTAATTATAATGATAGATATTGTTAGAATACAAATATGAAGTTAAAAAAAAAATTCCACGTGACAAATATGTGGATTATGAAAAGGACAAATAAGAGAGAAGACTTATTAACCTAATAACTTAAGATTTTGGATTATATAGTGTCAAGCCTAGTAATGCATTTCTTTACAAAGCTTATTTGTAAAATCTCTCTCCATTAAGGGCTCCTCCACTACCTAACAAATGGTCCCAAACAAGTAGTGCTAAAGCCAATAGTTCCATTAGGACACTTTCATAATTATTCCATCCACGTGGAAAGAAGAGCTTTGTGGTGGTAGCCTATACCTACCTAAGTTTATTAGGATGCTTCCGTAATTGGTCCATCCATATGGGAAATATGTTGATTATGTAGAGGATTTATCAGAGAAAAGACCCATTAATATAAAGTTTAAGTTATATACATGCCAAGTGCATTAGCATGTTTTTTCACAAGGTCCATTTGTAGAACTTCTCCCTGTTAAAGGCTACTTCTCTTCGTAACAAATATAAAATGGAGGACATGAATGCATAGGATTCAACATGGAATCTTAAACTTTTTTCATCATACCAAATATAAAATCTAATTTATATATATATATATGTGTGTGTGTGTGTGTGTGTGTGAATTCTTTTTTCGATAAACAAAACAAGATAGTATTTGACCAATGGGTTGTTGAACGTAATATGTATAACCACACTTACATCTCTAATATATCAATAGAATAAATTTATTGGATATTATATATCATGTGTGTGAGGAATAGATGATAAAATATTTGGTTGATGAAATAAAGATATAATTATAAAGTTAGACGTGTGAAAAAATTCGATTCCTTTAGAAAATTTACACCTCCACACTAAGTTTTCTATAAGAGTTCTAATGCAGAATTCTTATAAGATACAAGTAAGTCTTGATACTTGAATAGAAAAAAATTCAAACATCAAACAACACTTTGAATTGATGTAAGATGTTTTTATATAGAAGTTGTTTAGAAGAGGAGGGAGTGCAAAAGAAAGAAATGAAATTTGTGCAAAATTCTTCCCTAAATTAGAGAAGTGACACCTTCAAATTTTAGGAAAAAATATAAAAAAAACATGACTTTACTCACTATCACAATGTTTAATATATGAATTATATCAATTAAATTTGAATTTGATCAGTTATGCATCGATCTAGATTGACAAAAGAATTCAAAAAGTCTAAAAGTGAACCTATATTGACAAGGGTAACTACAATTCCCATGTGCGTTTTATTTTTTATGCTCAACAATTTGTTCATTAAATCATGGGCAGTGCGATACTCTTATATAGTGATTATGGAAATCTAGAGTAGTGGATTATCAATGGTCTAAATTAGATTAAATATGGAACAATTTACTAGTTGGGTTGAAATTAATCCTATGACTTGATTTCAACTAGATAAAATAATATCAGAAATGCATCCATCTTGCATGTATAATTAAAGTTAAATATTTTTATAAATACAAAATTACCCCATTAAAAGCATATATATATATATGGATTACTTTTTACACCCTGAAATAAGGTTAAGGCGTGCCCAGCCGTCACGTATAATACTTGCTCATTATATGCACAGGCTAACCCTAAAGATTTGTTTATTGTAAATATTTGCTAACCACTTTTAAATTCTGAAATCATATAATTAGATTTTGAAAATAATTGGACTTAGCAGCAGTAAAATATATTTAAAAAAAATAGTTTATTTTCTACCCTCATGAGTAGATCAACTTTCATAAACAAAATCGTAAGCTACTCTCTTTGGTAATCTAACCTTCACAAAAACATTATAGCATCAGGTATCTCAAACAAAGAATACTTTGTATCATGATGGTAAAACAAATCTTTAAAACTTAAATTATAAAACATGAGTTCCATAACAAGGCCCTTAAGAAAAATACATGTTCCAAAAGATAAATCCAGTTCTTAAATAAAATAAAAACAAATTTGGCAATCCTAACTTGCTTTACTCACTAACAACTTCCTTCATAGTTGTCCCATACCTGAAACAATCGTCATCATCCAAATTATCATCTAGAAAGAAGAAAACAATGAGTCAAAGCCCAGTACAAAGCAATAGAAGCACACATAAGATAGACACTCATGCTTAATCTAATGCAATGCAACAACTAACAGGATATATCTTGAAATTAAAGTGTAACAAATTAACATTGGAGCACTCACACTCTAACAATACGCCACTAGTAATCTAGGGATCCTAAGTAGCAGCAACCATTTAGGGGGTTGATATAGGTAGTCAAAATATTTATATCTCCTATAGGAACATCTAAAAATAATAGCTTCATTTAAGGATGATTGGCGTTACTCATCTTTTTCCATATTAGTCCATTGAAATTAACTAGAGTAAAATAGCTCATATATTAAACTGCTTAATATAACTTCTCTCCAATATAAATAAACGTTATGTCGATACTATTTTCCCTATTGACTACCTGCTGAGCCACTTATGAATTATCATTTTTAATGATAAAGGTTGGCCTAAGCACTTACCAAACCACCTATGATTTATTAGATCAACAATAGGGGTTGACCTAAACTCCTAATTACCATGCTGGTATTGCCATGCAAGGTTATTACTCCCGGGACTGGATTCAATGACCATACATAAGTAACAATCATTATTAACCATCTTTAAGTTTTAATTCATTTAGGATGCTTATCTTAATATACAACATGCAAGTCATTGCATACCTGTTACAACACTTGAAATCTAAATAGAGATAGAAGGTAGGTCAGAAGCAATCTCATAAGATATATCAGACGGTTGGCTCAAAGGCAAACATTTGTTCAAGAAATTAAACTCATGTAAGAAATTAAATTAATTATCCATTTACATTAAACTCATATTAAACACTCATTTCATCAGACACAAAAGTAAGAACCCCACCATGGCTACAAAAATCGCCATGCTAAGATACAATAATTCTCCATTGTCTATCAATTCATTTCTTTTTCTAGCAAATACACATTTGAAACAACATATCCCCGTTATTATTCATGGTTTAGTCTAGCATATTAATCTAAGCCAATTATAAGTTATTAAGCCTATATTAGCTTAACTTAATCAAATTGGATAGACTTAATCATTCTAGTTCATTTAGCTTACTAAAATTCATTAAGTCAAGTTGAACTTGGGTTTATTTACTAAGTCCATTTTATACTCAAAATCCATATTAAGTGGAGGAAGTCATTCGCTATCATTGAGTTCTATGGTTTGTGGGTGACCTCGTTACCACTTGGACCATGGGCTATGACATAAGAAGGATGAAGCATTACACATGGAGCAATTATTTGGTTTGCTAACTCCAATGCTTCTTGCCATACAGGCGATTGTGTTGCCTCTTTGTAATCCTAGCTTTCCACAATTGTTTGCATGGCTTGGTGACGATGCATTGTTGAAGTATGTTATCCATTGAATCACCATGGTGGTTAGAATATCCATTGAATCACCATGGTGGTTAGAACTTTCATTACTATAGCAATTGAGTTTGAGAAAACGAAAGACTACGCACTATTTGCTATCTCCATGGTAGCAATATAACTATTCATCAATGCATCTCTTTTTAGGCTTAATTTAGATATATTTTTTTCATTCTTAACCTTGCTATAGTGATGTCTATTACTCTAGTGAGGAAAACATATAGTACAAAATGGAAGATCGACATTACTATGCTAGTAATTGGATCCTTTCAACACTGGCTTACCCTTTATCGTATAACATTTGTACAATACATGGAGGCATGGGAGGAGAGCCTCGTAGATTTGATCTAATGCATTGGTTGGTCAATATTTTTCTCTTTTTTTTTTCAATTTTTTTAATCTAAAATGTTTTTTTTTTTTTTAGTTGTTTTTTTTCCCCCTTTTTTAGGATTACATATTGAATGGGAAGGAGGGATTGAATCAACCTCTCTCATTTAGAGTCTTAGTTTTTTTTTTTTTAAAACTTTATTGTTATTTTTATTTTGTTTTTGGATTGTATGAATAGATGAAGAGAAAAATATTGTATATGCATATGATCGTTTTTTACTGGTTCAAATTTTCAGTATTGTTTTTGTTTGTTGTTTTTCTTATTGATGTAAGAAAATCACACAACTTTTATATGCCACTTTCTAGTATTGTTATCTCAAAATATCAACACAAAAAATTTCATAATATTTTTCCAACTAAATGAGGCTACACTCCATGTTTCACTTATTTGGAAAGTGCATGTCCAGATCATTGTTAAAAATTGAAAATTAGAATGCTATATGGAAAATAAAGAATTCATTTAATCATTTATTGTCTTATTCTAAAAAGCCGTGTGTATGCACGTATGGTACATCACATGTAATCATGTTTAAGAAAATAAATTAAAATTTGCAATTAGAGTTATACTTAATTGTTATCACGTTTTGTTTAAGGGTCATGGGACGACATGATCGGATGCAGTATGTTCATATAATTTAATAGGCTTGCCACATGTTGCCTAGTTAGAAGTAGACCTTAGGAAATAATTTTCATAGAACATGAAGCCATTTGCAAATACAACCACATCTTATACCATATTGGCTGATGAGGAGTTACACTTAATTAAAGCTACAGAAGGTAAAAATAGCATTATAGTGCACACATTTCCTTTGTCTTCTCTCTCTTTCCTTAACAATCATACCACACTTGCTTATTTCCTTGTTTTCTTCTCTTTCCTTAACACTCTTCTCAGACCTTCTCATCTTGTTCGTTTACTATCTCTTTCCATACCGCTCTTCTTAGACTATCTCATTTCCTACTTTTCTTTTTTCCTTTTCTCCCTTTTTATACAAAAATATGTTCATTTTTGAACTATCATTGGAAGCTTTTCACTTATTAAGATGAAGATTTTATTATAGATCAACCACAAATGATATATAATGGATGGAGGACGTCATTTGCTGTCGTTGGAGTTATGTCAGTTGTGAAAACATTGCCACTTTGACCATCGGGTTGCTACATAAGAAGGATAAAGGATTACACGAGCAACTATTATTCGCATTGTTAACTCCAGTGATTCTTAGCATACTAGCGATTGCGCTGCCTCATTCTAATCGTAAGTTTCCACAATTGCTTTCATGGCTCGGTGATGGCTTATTGTCAAAGCGTGTGCTCAAATGCATCACTATGGTAGTAAGAACTTTCGTTGCTATAATAATTGAGTTTGAGAAAACCGAAGACTATGCACTATTATCCATCTTCATGAGAGCAATGTACCTGTGCATGCAAGCTTATCTTTCCTGGCTTAATTTGGGTGTAGATTCTTTTGTCCATAACCTTGCCATAGTGATGCCATCCATGATAAAATAGAAGATTAGCATTTTCACTCATCGGGGATGAAGTTTTTATAATAGATCGACCATAGATGATATATAGAGGATTGAGGACGTCATTCGTTGTCATTGGAGTTCCATTGTTTTTTGGGGGTAGCACTGCCACTAGGACCATGGGTCTAGGACACAAGAAGAATGAAGGACTAAACAAGGTGCGATTATTGTTTTACTAACTCCAATGTTTCTTTTTCATATTGGTGATTGCATTGCTTCTTTATAATTGCAACTTTCCACAATTGTTTGCATGGCTCGGTGATGCCACATTATTGAAGCATGTCATCTAATGAATCACTATGGTAGTTGGAACTTTCGTCGCTACAACCTTTGAGTTTGAGAAAATCGTAGATTACGCACCATATACTGTCTCTATGATAGCAATGTACCTATGCATTCATGTACCTCCTTCAAAGCTTAATTGAGGTATAGATATTTTCATCCTTAACCTTGCTATAGTGATGCCTGTTACTCTAGTTGTAATCTCTGAGTTTTTCCTTAGCTTAAGTTTAGAAATTGGAAAATTAAAATTCCATAGAAATAAAATATACAAAAGACAAGATCACATGATATAGGTAAAATTTTAGTAATATGATTATATAATCTTAAAGTATAGTGTAGACCACTAAAATCCTTAGTGTATGTTAAGTAGTTAATGATATTTTAGAAATAAATTACATAAATATAAAACATTAAATATTAATCTGAAATTTATTTTTATAAAATTTAAACTTAAACTCTTTCTTTAATTTTATTATCTTGAAATAATTAATAATTTATTTGTATATTAATTAATATCTATATAATACCATAATTTGTTCGTCTTATATACATTATAGATTTTAATTTTCATCATCTACATTTAAATTTCTTTCAAAACTGCCAAAAAAGTCTTGTAAAATCTGTTTACTATAAAACAAATGGAGAGGGAAAACTTGTCAAATTCTCATAAAGTTTTCCTCGTTAATTACTAAAAATGACTTTTTTCAAACTAATTCTATTTTACTTTTTTTTACTTATAAAAGAAGCTGTTAAAAATTAAAATTTACACCTATTGGGCATCATGATCACTAGAAAATAAATATGAAAGATTTTGAAAATCTGTTAGACTAATATAATTCAATATAATTAATACAAAATATTTTTTTATCAAACATAAAACAAGATAAGCACCAACTTCTTTTGCCACCATTTTTCTTTTTATTATGACATCTTCTTTTTCATTTTACTTATGTTTACAACTAAGATACAAACCACTTCTTCAAACTCTTACTTTCAATATTAGAGAATCTTTAAGAAATCTCATCTCAAACACTACTTCTAGTATTTTTGAAGATGTAGGTAAAGCAATCCTATGGGAAACATAAATGGAAGTAAGGAAATTTTTATTTCTAAAGTTACAATAAGTTCTTTTTGTCAAACACTCTAGTACACCTACATAGCATATTATTTAGAAATAAAACACTAAGTTTGAGGAGTATACTAAGTTAATGGATTAAAACTAAACTTACTAAAAAATAATAAAAACATGTGTAAACTTATTCTATAACCTTGATTATGTTTAAAGGTTGTAGTATAACTGCTAAAAACTTATGAACAAGTATAAATTTACTTAATAAACATAAGTATGACAGTTTATGAAATAAAACAAAGGAAAAACTACACCAAACATTCATAGTTGAACTTTCGTTAAAGGAAAGAATGAAAAATTTAAGTTTAACAAATAAGTTTGTTTGATATAGTTATGTTTGAAGTAATTATGTTCAGTCAGTCTTTAGCTGCACTTTAATTTGTGTTCCAGTTTAAAGAGAAGTTAGTTTGGAAAGTAGTATAAGATGAGTTTGTTGTTTTGAACGTGAAGTAACTCGCAGCCAAGACGCACCCATGATTTAGAGCTGTGGTAGAAACTGAGGGAATCTAGGGGAAATGTTTTTTTATCACAACTTCAACCGTGGCATGGATCGCGCTCATGGTTTAATCTATGACACATATGTATGATCGTGATTTCTTGCCTTATTTAGCTGCTGTCACAATAACGCCTGTGGTTGACCCTATGATTAAAAAATGTGACTTTTTCTTAAGAATTCTTGAACCTAGTTTTTCAAATTTCATTTAGTAGAACTATCGTATTTGTAGCAGCTTATAATTCCTTAAGAAAAACAAACTAAGGAAGTTAAGACATGAGTCTAGGACATATAGACACAAGTAGGAATTCTTGTTTAATTATATACTTAATAAGTAGGAATTCTTGTTTGATTATATGCTTAATAATGTATGTTTGTTATTTTATAAGAATTATAGATCACGATTAAGATTTTCCCATAGACTACTACAATAGCTGTGGAAAGAATGTAGAGGTGAGTAACTCTGATCTTTTCAAATTACTTGTGTGTGTGTAAAATAGTGGCACTAGATTTAATTACATATGTAACTAACTATGTGTGGGGATGGGAATAATGCATGTTATTTAGTGGTTAGATGAATGACAAACTTCAAAATTAACAGTGATAACCTTTTGCTTGATATTGATTATATAATATATATTAATGATTGTTTCAAAATTGTATGGTTACTAATAATCTGGTATAAATCTTAATTGACCATTAAATGAAATAGACATGCATTGCATGACTGTATAAATTGCATGTAAAGGGTGTTCACGTCATATATTAGTATCTCAGTTATATGGTAATGCTGAGTTTTTCTAGTGAATAGAGTGAAATTATAGTTCTATGAAAGGTTACCATTGTTGTATCAGTTCCATAGGAACTAAGCAGACACCGAAGGACTTTGCCTGTGGTGTCGATATGAGGTAGATAGTACTTGGTGGAGTTTTTGAGTTCTAAGGTTAAGTTGAGTTATAATACTTATATATATATATATATATATATATGTATATAACAAATGAGTTTGAAAACAACTTCTCCTTCTTTATTTCTTAGTTTCTCTAAGGCGTTAATTACTGGAACTTGTCCTTCAACCCCAAAAGAGGGTATAAATTTTCATTAGTTTAGATTTCACTCATTCAAATTATATATGTCACTTATGATTGATTGTTGCATTGAATATGATTATTAAATTAAACTTGCTTGACATTGTTTGTATTGTGTTAAGATCTAGCTATTCACCACATTGTTGTTTGCTCACCCTCCTATAAATTTGTTTAGTTACATGGATTGTTACAGATGATCCATATTCGGAAGTTGGTGCTGTCATAAGTTAGCAAAGAAGTCAAGATTTAGATTGGAGAGATGTAGCATAGTATCATGTGTAAAGACTCATATGAGAACAAATATCTTATGTAGTTTCGATGTAATAGTTAAGAACGCGATGTAAGAGATATGTAATACGATTCTTGTATGTGAATGATATGTATGCAATGTATTTCTTATTCTAAACAACTTTTTGATCCTGTTAAAATTGTCCACTCGATGGGGTATTTTAATTGTACAATGCTCTTGTGCCACTTTGAAAACCTTAGATGGTTGAACACAAATGTTTGTGACTCTAGTTTATTACATGATGCATCGATATTGTTAGGGTGTTAGTGATAATACCCTAAGCCTTAATAGATGTTGTCATTATATATATATATATATTATTGATACAAAGACATTTCTATTATATTGTTTGCATGTTTACTTTACAATAAGATACATGAATAATTTAATTATTCTAAATGTCTCTAGATGCTCATTATTATGGGAATGATAATGAATTAAATCTAATATGAGTTTTTGTTTGATAGTCATGAGATGTCTATTTGTATGGGAATACAAATCAAACTCATAAACACATACTAAAGAACTATGTATTGGATTGACCCGCTATGAGATCACTATATGGATTAGTGTCACTAGTGATTCTCATAATAACGTTGTTAGTATATCCTTAGAATTGAAATTACCATAAGTTCCAACATGAGGAACATTATGATTCAACTCAATCAAATGATATCTTTAACCGGATAATTGTAAAGGTTGTGATTAAACATAATGTGAATCTTGTAGAGGAAGTACAATAATTAAAATGAGATTTGTTCCTCTTGTTATAAGAGAGATATCTCTAGGCCCCTCGATAAGTGAAGCTAAGAAATGCACGGCCGTACTCAAATGAATTGATAATGTGATCGATTTCATTTGATTTATCAATTCATTTGGAGTTCAAGAAATGATAACATTGGATAATATAAGGGTGACATTATTCATGCTTTATATTCAATCTAAATATCATGTGACAAAAGGATAATGACATAAGTTATGGATCAGGTAAAAATTGGATAATTGATCTTCACTTAATTTGGTTAAACATAATATCTTGTGAGAGGTTACTTATGTTTTGTTGACCAAAAATGCTTTTAGGTCAACAGCCAATATTAAATAAACCTACAAGGTCATACATAAAAGAATGAACAAAAATGATCATGGACTAAATTTAAATAAGTTCGGTGGGAATAATAAATTTAATTATTATTAATCTTAATTTGTTAAGAATAAAAAATAAATATAATTTGTTAAGAACAATAATAATTCCTAATTGAACTAGGAATTCTTATGTAGTAAATTAATTTATAACTAATTTACCCCTAACAAGATTAGGGGTACTAATGTCATTATTCATATTGACATTAATATAAATAAGACATAAGAGGTTTCTCTTAGGGTCAACGACATGTGTGGTTGACATTAAACTTGTAGAAAAATTATTTAAACCCTAAAAGAAGCAAAACACGAAAGTCATTAAAAGGTATTTTTCCGATTTGATCTAGAAAGGTTCTAGATAGCGTTAGCATGCAAAATATCCTTTTAAAAGCATGTTCATTCGTGTTGATACAATGGAGGAGATTGTAAATACACGGTGCCTGTAGATCTGATCTGCTAATTGATTTCAAGCTTCAAGGTTAAAGGTATAAATTTGAATCATTTCTTTTATTTTAATCTAATTGAAATACATAGATACTGGATTAGGTTTTTCTTTTTGAATTCTATTGCAAAAGATTTGATCTTTATAAATCTTAAAACTCTATAGAAACCCAATATAAGATATGCTGTGGGGCTGTGACACTAGTGGAAGAAACATATAGTACAAAATGGAAGATTGACATTGTCATGGTTGTAATAGGATCATCCTTACACTAGCTCACCATTTGTTACATAACATTTGTACAATACATCAAGGCATAGGGGAGAGCCACATAGATTTGATCTAATGCATCTTTTGATCAGTTTTTTTTTCTCATATTTTTCAATTTTTTAAACCTAAATTATTTTTATTATTTTAGTTTTTTTTTTTTTACTTTTTCAGGATTATACAATCAATGAGAAGGAGGAATTGAATCAAGTACCTGCTTCTAGAGTTGTACATTTTTTAATTTTTATTGTTATTTTTGTTTTGTTTTAGATTGCATGAGTAGATGACAAGGAAAAGTTTTCATGTGCAAATGATTGTTTTTGGATTGTTCAATATTTCAATACTGTGTTCATTTATGTTGTTTTGCTTGTTGATGTAAGAAAATCACATATCTTTTATGTCTCTTTTTAGTACTGTTATCTCTAAATATTGACACTTCGAAATTTTCCTTTTGTTTTTCCGACAAAATGAGACCACACTCCATGTTTCTCCTGTTCAAAAAGTGCAATGGTGGTGTCGGCCATTACCATTAGGGGGCCAGTGATGGGTTTGCCTGCCCTGGCATCACATTGCCGTCGCCTGCGGGAGTAGGGCGTGACATAAAAACAGCTCATTTGGTGAGAGGTGCTGCCTTTGGGGCAGACAAAAGCCTTAGGTTTGAGGTTCGAATCCTAGAGTCTGCAGACTGGGTTCAACTCTGCCAAAGGGTAACAATACCTATAGTGCCCATGGTACCTTGCGGGGCATGCGTTGGTTGGGGTCACCATGATGCAATGGTGGTGTCGGCCATTACCACTAGGGGGCCAGTGGTGGGTTTGCCTGCCCTGGCATCACATTGCCGTCGCCTGCGGAGGCGGGGTGTGACAGTGCATGTCCATACTATTATTGAAAATTGAATCTTAGTATGAAATGAGGAAAATAAAGATTTCATTTCATCGTTCACAGTCTTATTCCAAAAAGCCGAATGCATCTCCTTTTGGGCTCTATGATGGCCATGCTTCTCCTTTTTGGCTTAATTTAGGTATAGATTTTTTCATCCTTGGCTTTGCTATAGCGATTCTGTTGCTCTAGTGAAGGAAACATCTAGTACAAGATGGAAGATTGGCATTGTCATGCTGGTAATTGGATCATTGCCACATTAGCTAACCCTTTGTTATATAGCATTTATAAGACACGTGGAGGCGTGGGACGAGAGCCTCATGGATTTGAGCTAATGGATCGGTTGGTCAGTATTTTTCTCATTTTCATCAATTTTTTCAAACCTAATTTTTTTTTTTTTTATTGTTTTAGTAGTTTTTCTTTTTTTACTATTTTAGGATTATACGTTGGGAGAGAAGCAGGAATTAAATGAAGCACCCACGTTTAGAGTTGTTTTATTTTTGTTTTCATTTTGTTTTTGGATTGAAGTTCCAATATGGATACGAGAATTGTAGACTGGAGCAAGAAGACACTTGTTTTCATGGACGGACTTGGCCACGGTATTGTATATATAGCATTCATATGGATAGCGAGACGTGTTGAGTCGAAAAATAATAAGATGTGAACCTTAGTATGTATTAGAGCTGTGCCAAAAAAACTGATGAAAACATAAACCGAACTAAATCACACTAAAAATATGGTTTTTTTTTTTTTTAATGGTTCAATTCGATGAAGAGTAGATAGTTCACGGTTTGGTTTGGGACTATGAATTCAACCATAAGATTCGAACCGAACCGAACCGTTTTAATTACATATTTTTAAAAATTCAAAAATATTATTTTCTATCTTTTCATCGTTTTATTATAAATTTTAATTATTTTTAAATTTTTTATTTAGATATATATTGTTCATGAAAATGAAATTAAAATTGTGATATCATGTTTTGATTGCTACGGTGTATCTATAAATAAAATATTTTTTAGAGTTTAGTATCTAATGTTATGAATATTCTGTTTTTTTTCTTCCATTGTCTTACTATTTAGTCAACTTCTATAATTTAGTCACTTATCAGTTTATATAATTCATAGTAAGTTAATTAAAAGTACATAACTAATTAAAATTTACGTCTCATATTAAGATAACATTTTTTTTATTTTACTAAGTCTAGTATGTTATTATAATTTTGTATGATTATAGGTTTATGATAGATGAAATCTTTTCTCCACTATAAGCTTTACATACCTTTTAGGTAAATAATTAATTTAAAGTAATATTGTTTATATTTCTATGGATGATAACAAATATATAGTTAAAGTTTTGTGATAGAGTGTATTTTTATCTTAAGAATAAAAAATGGTTCGAACTTCAAACCAATTCGTACCGAACCCTTTCTTTTATTTGGTTTGAAAAAATTACTAACCTTTTAGTTAGGCTCAAATTATAAAAAAAAAAAATCGAACTGTATTATATGGTTCGCGTCAACCAAACTGAATCGCACAGCATACATCCCTAGTTTGTTTAGAGAATATAATATGAAACAGCTCCTGTGACGATCTAAAAAATTTATGACTATTTTAAGAAGTGGTATCGCAGTTCGTAAAAGGTTTATATTTAACTTTATTTTGTCACATGTGCCTGGCTCTAACTTGCCATCCCTTTATCCTGCACTTTCCTACTTTATTACAATTTTCGCTCTAATTTAATCTATGGGTTCCAACACTTGAGATATTGTCTTTGCTCCACAGCCTCCACATAGAAGTATTAGCTTAAATGGTTTAACGAATGACAAGTGATCTATTTTGTCTTCTTGGGAAGTAGAATAAAAAAAGTTTTCTCTAATATAAATTTATAAACATAATTTATTGAAACACCATCTTAGAAACCACAAGCAATAATAAGAGGTTAAGGGTCCGTTTGTTTCATCATAATCTCTCATTTTGACATCATATTTTTTTATTTTCAAATAGATTTTTATCAAGAAACACATACTAATAAAAAATTAAAAATTTTATTTTTACTTATAAGCAAACCAAACATATATGATATAAGTATGATAGATATGATATAAATAATTTATAAATTAAATCTGATATAAATAAAAATCAAAAGATTGAAAAGCAACTAAACGCCAATTAGTTCCAAAATGAATTGAAGTTTTTAAAACCATGATTCTGGCAACTGTTAAATCTTTAAAATTTTTCGTACTGTACTAAAACTAAACAAAAGATAACAACAATTGCTTGAGGGAAGGAGTGAAATGTTCGCCCTCGTATCTGTACAATTTCAAGGAAAAGTATGACCGTCCAATTCCAAAGATAATATAGTTAACTAATAGTATGGCCGACCATAGACATGTTTGCAACTAAAAAATTGAAAAATCTTTGGTTCGTTGTTGACTTCAAGCCCGTTTCTTTTGATAGATTTACGTATTACTCTTAAGTTTCCAGCCTAGAGAAAACGAACTTTTGTTTTTTGTTTCTTATATATAAAAATACGGGAGAGAACGCTTACAATTCTTGTAAGAGTAATATCTTTATTGATTATTAACCTTCCCTTCACATTCTTTTGTTTTTGCTCCTTTTTCTTAAGATTTTACTGTATTATTTGAGAAATAGGCTGAATTGAGTGTGAAAACATTTACTTTGTTAAATATTAAGATTTTGAAGAAGAAATTAATCATAGAAGTCATAGTAAATGTCATGATTCCATATCAGTTCTTAATCAATTATGGAACGGTACTTAAACTCGATGGGTTTTCATACTTGATAGATCGATCTTTTAGATTGAGTTTTTCCTTTGAGTTTGGGTACTTAACATTTGATGTTCTTATTAAGACTATAGGTGCTAGCGGAAGGAGCGACCCATGAAAGAGCAACTTGGAAAAGTTAGAGTGAAAGCTGTCCATAATGAGCTACTAAGAGCGTTGGTTTTTCAAAGAATGGGTAATGTTACGATCTCACATCGATTTCCTCAAGCAATTGGAAAATGATAGTTAAATTTGAGGAGTTCTCTCGCCTGATAGGCCGGTCTTTTGGGTTAGACTCTTCCTTCGAGCTTGAGTACCTAGTAGTAAAATGTAAATGTATCTCTTTTACGTGTGTTTTATTTGTATTTCTCTATCATAATTCTAAAGCTGTATATTCAGATTCTAAATTCTATAAATATATGCTTTCTATCATTTTGCCTTTAATAAAGATATATAATGTAATGTATGATTAAAATAAATATGAAGCTAAAATTGATTATAAAAATATGATCAAAGTCTAAATGAAAAAAAGAAGAAAATGTGAATGGACTTCATTTTTATCCTTAAAATTTTATTTAATTTTATTGATTTTTTTTTTTTTTTGTAGTTTTAATGATGGAAAACGACGTAGATGGCTCTAAAAGCGTATTTCTAAAATTTACGAGTTTAAATATTTAATTTAAGAATTAGAGTAATATAAAGAGGTATATTTTATATTTATAATTTGCCATATATATATATATATATTTGAATTTTCATTCTTTAAACAAAGTCCGAAATGATTAGGGCTGAGCAAGCTGAAGCACGCCACGGAGTCGTTTTGCTAGATGCAAAGTGAATTACAACAGTATGTTTTATTGGAATATTTAAAATGTTTAAATATGATTAAATCAAGAAATCTATGCCTAAACCCATGTTATTCGAATTGCAAATCAATATTGTGGTTAAATATAAACGGCAATAATAGATTCAAACACAATGGGTTTGACTAACATAACACAATAACACGAAAATGCGCTAAATACCATATTAAAGTTGAAGTATTTATCACGTATTTGAGTTTTGCCTATAACAATAGGTCATAATAAGTCATATTGAATCGGCCTGAATGGTATTATGTTTGAATAACTTTGTACATAAGGAGAAATTACAAGGTACCTATTAACCTAATACAATTAGTGTGTATAAGCAAACGACACACTCGTGATTCGTGTGCAAATAAAATAGGCCAACATATATAAATTAAATAGATATATTGTTGAAGAGGACAACCTTAATTAGTCTTAGAAATTAGAAAATTAATTACAAATCATAATTACGATTGTATATTTCAGTATATAAAGGTATATGCTTAGGCTAAAAAAGCAAGAGACTATATCTATTTAACTCTATTTAATTCTATTCAAACCCCATTTAGTTTCATGATTTTAGGGATATAAAAAATATTTTACATTCATACGCTAAAAAAGAAAAAGACTATGTCTATTCAACTCTTATTTAATTCTACTCAAACCCCATTTAATTTCATAATTTCATGGATACCAAAAATATTTTATGCGAAAAAACTATGTCTATTCAACCCTTATTTAATTCTATTCAAACCCTATTTAATTATTCAAACCCTATTTAATTTCATGATTTCAAGAATACAAAAAATATTTTATGTCCATATGCTAAAAAAAGAAAAGACTATGTCTATTCAACCCTTATTTGATTATATTCAAACCCTATTTAATTTTCATGATTTCAGGGATATGAAAAATATTTTATACCCATATGCTAAAAAAAAATATATTAAAAACATTTACACTAAAGACACGAAAGGAGATAGTTTTGCTTTAATAGTATAGATATATAAGATTCATATGTATACTATTTTCAAAACTTCAAACTCCTCATGTACATGAAAAGGTGTATAAAATAGAAATGTAGAAACATAAAGTATAAAAAAAAGTTTCTATAACCAATGTAAAACAGTTTAAAAAACTTATAAATAAACTTATTATGATTATTGTAAGGACCTGATATAACTTGAATCTAAATTCAGGCATGCCTAATTCACAGCCACATATAATACCTTAAGTATTACATGCACAACCTTCTTTAAAAGATATGTTTATGTTGAATATTTGCTAGCCGGTTTAGATTCTAAAATTATTTAATTAGATTCTAGAAAAAACCGGATTTAGCAGCGGTAAAATAAACTTTATAAAACCATTTCTAACTTCTACTCACACGAGTAGATCAACTTTCATAAGACAAAGCCATACCATTAGGTATCTCCCATACATTCCATGATGGTACAACAAAGCTTAAAAGCTCATTACAAAACATATGGGCTTCTTAACTAAACTTTTAAAGAAAATACAAACTTTAAAAGATAAATCCATTTCTAAAACAAAATAAAATAAAAATCGGTGATCCTGACTAGTCTTTTTCTTCAATAAACTCATCCCAAGTCCTCATATACACCTGATTCATTCATCATCAAATCATCAACATCAAATCATCCTCACTTGAAAAAAAAAACAACAATGAGCTGAAGCCTAGTACAATAGTAACACATGCACATACGAGATGGCACACATGCTTAAACTAATGCAATGCAACAAATAACAAGTTGTTATCTTTAGTTTAAAGTAAAGCAAGCAACATTGGAGCACTCATACTTCGGAACATTTTCTGGGAATCTGGAAGTCATGAGTAACAGCAGCTGCTCAGGGGGTTGATATAAGTAGCCTTAATACTTATATCTCCTATATCTAACCAAAAAAAGAAAATAGCATCATCTAGGGTTCATAACCTTTACACGCATACTACCCACTTCAGTCCATAATATAGTAAGGCTTAATCGATCCCATAAACATGAGTCCTACTATATTACTTTTCATCGATCAAGATAGACATCACGCCGATATTATTTACCCTATTAGCTACTTGTTAACACTCATCATTTAATAAGTCGTCTTTAATTTTTTAAATTCATTTTAATATGACTATCTTAGTACACAACAAGCATGTTACTACGTACTATCCGAAATCTAAATAGAGACAGAGAGCATATAAGAAGTCATCTCAGAAAATAAATCAGGTACAATATCTATTCAATAATTAAACTCATATAAGCATTTAATTTAATTATTTATTTATATCAAACTCATTTAAAAATCCTATTTAATCCAATACTAAGAAGAAACCCCGCTATGGCTGCGAAAAATCACCACACTAAGATACGAACAATTTTCCATTGTCTGCAAATTATTTCTTTTGTCTTTGTTTTTAAATATTTACTATAGAACATTATCATATTATTTATTTTCAAAATACTCATTTTCCTTAGCGAACACATATTTGAAACGATATATTCCTCATATTATTCAAAGCCTAACCTAAGACATTAATCTAAGCAAATTAATAGTTATTACAACTATTTTAACTTAATCCTAACCAAATTGATTAGAATCAATCATTTAATTCAATTATTGAGTCAAGTTGATTAAACTTAATCGATCTAATTCATTTTAGTTCATTAAAGTCCATCTGGTTAAGTTGAACTTGGATTTATTAACTAACTTCATTTTATATCTAACTTATATGTTTAATCCAATTATTTATTAAATTTATAAATTCATTTAACTTATTCTTTATTATGTAAATTAACTAATATAACACATTAACTATCATTTATCTATTTCATTTTATTTTATTTCTATTTTATTCAAATTTTTATGAAGAACACAGTCATATATAGTGGCCGTGTTTCACCTTGTGTTCATGCATATGAGAAGTACAATCAAATACATTCAATCGTGTTTCCCTTGTGCTTGTTCGTCTTTTGGAGCTTAGAGAGAAGCACAACGTGATAGGATAAGCCATATTTTAGTCATGCTTCTCATTGAGTGAAACAATTGAGAAACACGATACAACAAATGAGAAACATGATGTAACAAAACAAGTCATGCTTCTCTAATGTTTCATTAAAAGCCAAGTACACAAAGATCAGAGAGAAATACGGTGAGATACGATGAGTCGTGTTCTTGCAATGTTTCACTTGACATAATACATACACAAGAATGAGACAGAAACACGAGGAGATGGGGAAGATCATGCTTTAGCCATGTTGTTTTGGAAATGTTCATGTAAAACAAAAAAGAGAAAAGCACGATTGGATACATTGAGCTGTGTTCCAGTCGTGTTTTTTCTCTGATGAGTTAAAATGAAGAGCACGACTTATTTAGCTTTCCATATTCCCCTCATGTTCTTTGCTTTGTTATTTTCTTTTGAAAACTTAACCTATTTTACTACTTATTCCACATCATTTTTCAATATCTAATATCTTATACTCAACATACAAACCTATAATCATCATTTATAACATCTATATGCATGTTTTCACTTCAAATTTCATCAAAATCCTAATTCTTATATGCATGATCTCACTTAATTTTTAACATATGACTTCATATATTACAAGTTTTATCCTAAATCCTTCTTATAAATAGCATTAATCCTTCACATACCTACATAAACAACAATAAAAAAAAGTAAAATAACTATACTTATCTTTTAGCAAACAAATGTAAATCTTCACTACTTCTCCTCCTTCCTAGCTAATGAAGCTTCTACATGCTCATTCTCCATCTTCTATTTGGTTTTGTAACTTCATTTCTCCTCTAGCCTTCTTGGAATTGAGATTTGGAAGTAATCAATTGAAAGAAAGAGAAGAAAAAGTGAAGGAGAAGAAGAGGGAGAGGAAGAACCGAGCAAAAAGGAAAGAAAAGAAAATAAAAGAAGCAAGGCAGGTAAGGAAAAGTAAAAAGAAAGAAAATGGTAAGGTTATAGATATTTTAGGGTAAAGGTATTAGGTTTAAATCTTTTAGATAAATATCTTCAGTTCTAAAAGTGTTTAGGAAATAATTTGAGAATAAATATGTTAGAAATGAATAATTTGGAATAGGGATTTAGTTTAGAAAGTTGGTTTATATCAAATTGATATTTAACTTGAGCTTAAGCTCAAAACTAATATTTTTAGACAGACAAATGATTTCAAAATTGATAAGGGTTAAGGATATTAAATTTTCGGCTAAAGCTTAAGGATTTAGAAATCCACTAAACATTTAAATAGCCTATTTAGAGGTTTAGGGATTTAAAATTTAAAATTTCAACTTAATCTATTATTAATTCAATTATGCCTATTTCTCTAATTACACCTATAATTTACTTGATTTATTTAATCTATTTAATTTCAATTTCTAACTTAGGTTAGGATTTAAGTTCTTCAGTTATAAAAAAACATGAAATACATAATATCTATGGAAACAAAAAATTTAACCTTTTATTTTTTTTTTCATAAATAACTCTTAATCTACAATATAATACATATAGAAGAATGGCAAGTAGAGTCGACAATGGATTTTTTTAATTATTTATTTACTTTTTGAAAAGTGTTGTAAATTAAATGATTCAATCATTTCAATTTATCTTAAATTTGTTATTATATATATTATATATGAAATAAAATAGTTTTCTGGTAAACTTTGTAAGTAGAAATTGAATTTGATTAGACCATAAACATGGAACAGGGTTGGAGCACAGTAAAAAAAAAAAAAATGTAACATCCTAATTATTGATGAGTTCATAACTGTACAAATGTACATTATATGATTTAGTCAATTTGACTCAAATAAATAAAATCAGTAAGTTTGATTAAAATCATAAGAATCTATCGAGTTTAATTATAGACTTGGTAGGTAAGGCAAAATTCTATGAAAAAGTGATTTTATACATGTGTTCATTCGAAAGAGCCCCATAAAGTCATAAAATCGTAATTTTAACAACTATGCATCATGGAGGTGCTAGGAAAACGATGATGTAACCTAGTTTGTGATAGAAGGTTTTAAAAATTTATAAGCAAAATTTACCCCATATTGACAAAAGATGGTTAAAGATATAGAGTGATGACGATGACTTTATATGACGTCGAAATCCTTATAAATGATTTATCTAAAAAAAAGGTCAAATTTAAGACTTGTATTTTTTTTCCTAGGAAATTACAATTTATCCTCTTGAACTTTTACCTATATATGGTTTTACCTCCCTAAACTTTCAAAGTGAGTTTTTTGACTATTTAAATTTTTAAAAATTTGTATAGTTAAATACATTTAACATTTTCTGTTAAAAACAAAATAGGGGAGTTAGAAAATACCTCATTGAACTTCATCTATGTGTGGATTTATCCCCTAAAGTTTCTTTTATTTGTAGATTTACTTTGCCAATCTCCTTAATTTTATCAATTTTTGAAAGTTTGAGGGAGTCTATAAGCTCACTTTGAAAATTGAGAGGGTAAATCCTTATCTTAGTAAAAGTTTACATTTGATTAATTAAATTTTGAAGATATCAATATCCATACTATCTTAGCTCATTTTGTGAATTGCTGTTTGTAGATAAAGAAGATGGTTTATGTCCTGAATAGTATTTGAACTTTGACAAAATATACAATTAAGTATATGGACTTTGAAATTAATTAATTTAGTACATGAACTTTAAAATTTATTATTTTAATATTTGAATTTTAAAATTGATTAACTTATATACTGAAAGAACTTTTCATACATGCTAGTAGTATCTTCGACAATTTATTTCATATATTAAATTGATTAATTTTAAAGTTTAAGTATCTATTTGATTGCATATTTTGTCAAAGTTTAAGTAATATTTGTGATATTATTCCTAAATAAAATGACGTATAAAATAAACATGCCATTTCAAATTTATCCAAAATATATGAATAAATAAACATATAAATACTAATTAAGTATAAGGTACCATATATGTCACCGGGCCATTGCTAGGACTTCATACGATACACGTTGAATACGCATGTCATGTGTATCATCACCGATTAAACCCGAAGAAGAAGAAATTATATATCTGTGAGTAAATTCCCTGAAGTCAATGTCCAGTGTCCACCAGTATGTGTCACCGAGAAAAAGCGGACCTTAACCACCCTATTGCCTGTACATTATTGAATAAGGGCAATATATATATATACATATATTCTATTTAAATTATACGAAAATTTTAATTTAGCGTAATTCAACATCTTTAAACCTCATGATAAGGTCCATCTTGGACTAGGATAGGTTCTAGCACCGGAAAATTAACATTGGGAAGGAGTTATTTTATCACAAAAGCTAATCAAAGCAAATTTTTCGATAAGTGAACATAAATAAAGTTATTATTTTGTTTATTTAAGTAAAAATATATTATATTTTTTATATTTGTTATAATCAATATCTTATGATTATCATATCTATGTAAGAAGGTTATGGTTATTAGTAGTTTTATACATAAATAGAAATAAGTGAACGTTGGAATCAATAGTTTTCCACATTTGGTACATGAACTCGCTAATTTATGTAATTATTTATCAAAAGTTTAAATATATTAATTTGTTATTTATAAAGTTTTTGAATTCATTTATAATACCTAAATAAGGTAGTTTGTTGCAAAAATAAGTAAAGTTTAGATATGTAATTGCAAAATTTGACAAGAGTTCAATAAGTAAATTGCAAAAATAGGTAAAGTTTACATAGTAAATTAATATTTTCAAACTCTAGGTAATTGATTTCACAAATTAATAAAATTCGGGTACCAAATGTGATATGCACCTAAGTTTTTAATTATGGTGCTTAACCATTTTATAAACACAACATAAAAGGAAAAAAAAAAAAAAGGAAGATTTGTATATTACTATTGCCTATCAATACCACTCATTGCAAAAAGACACTAATGGTTACGACCCGTTTATAATTTATATTATTACAACAATATTACACAACGTTATGACTTGATTACAACTCACAAGGAACAAAATCTAGAAAAGATCTCAGCAAAACTATCATTGTTCATTGTTTGAACGTAAAATTATTGAAATAAAATTATGCACTTGGAGTACCAATCTAAGCTTATTGGTAAATAGTGTGGACCATCTAGAGAGGAAAGTATATTATATGTTGTGACAGAAGTTCAGAGGAAATTGTGGCTGAAAGTTTCCATGAAAAAGGTCCATTAAAAAATTGTTTCGATGCTTTTCACGGACACTAAACCACCTCCTTCCTCTGTCCTTCTCCCTCAAGCCCCTTTCGTACTCCGTTACCGTTTAATCTCTCTCTATTGAATTTAAATAATCATATTAACCTTCAAGAGCTCACTCCATTGATTGCTATAAATTGCTCTAGGCGACATTTACTGCCCCTCACAACCTCTTTCACTTCTCCAAGAATTCACTAATCTTCCTAGTTCATATTTTTCCAATGACCTAGTGATTACAAGACATTCTATAAAGTGAAATTCCCTAGCCAGAAACATCCTTTTCCCAATTACTTTTGTCATAGGATGGAGTTTCAAACCAAAAAAAGTTCTGTCCTAGTCAAAAGATTAAGAAGAATGCTGAAATTGGCTTTTTATCTCATTAGGAAGGGAGTTGTATCCAACACAAAATTAATCATGCACATGATTGTCATGATAAAGGATAGAAGGAGAATTAGCAAATCTCCAAGCTCTCTTAGTTTCCTTTCACATTCAAAATACCCAAAACGAGTTCAGCTCGACGTGCACGAATACGAATTCTCTTGCAGCAACACCCCAATTCCGGGCCATTCCCATAAATCCAAGAAAAAGCACCTTTGCTTCCCCTGCTTCACTCTTCCTAAAGTCCTAGAAGACCATGTACTTCAATTCCCAGAAGAGGTAATATTTGTCCCCAATCCGAGAACCCCAGAATACAAATTCATGCATATCTTTACTCCAGATCGCAATGATAAACGTAGCCCATCTCGATCGCCTTTTGCGGTGAGGATTTCGAACTTTTCCAATTATCTGTCTGATGATGAGGCTGATGAAGCTTATCGTCAGGTTGATCATAATGCTGAGGAGTTCATTAAGAGGTTCTATGATCAATTAAGGGTGCAATACTAGAAGATTAAATATCGCTGCTCAACCTTGCATCTGATGTGTTAAATAGTAGTAATAATATGTCAAGGGTGTAATTGATAGAAGGGATTTTCAGTCTGTAAATAGAAGTTCCACAATATCCACAATATTTTAAGGTCGGATATTCTACCTAGGCATATTTTAAGTGTCTACTTGTGTTGCAGTGTAACAATGTACTGTCCCTTTAAACCTCTTGTAAATTCCAATTATGTACTTTCTTTCAAATTCCGTACATCTTTATTTTGGGACTTTTATTTCCAGTGATTACAAGGATTCTGATTACTGTACTTGCTTTAGATATATAGTTTGTCAAATGGAGGATGGGTCGAAACATTAGTTTTGGTGAGGCTAATTTCCTTGATTACTTAGGTAAGAGAGATTGATACTTATACTTCATCATAATTAATTAATTTTTATTTGTCGTTTGGAAATTAGTTAGTAGGTCGGTTTACATTTGATGGCTTTTCTATTAAAATATGTGTTCATAATTTTGAAACCTTATGTTGTCAATATCATGTTGGAGATATTTAGAAGATTTTTATGAGAAATTATAGTGCTGTAAGTGCTGATGGCCAATGAGTATATGGCTGAATTGTTGCGCCCATATCTTGGAAACACAGCCGATTATAAGTTTGGTAAATATAATTGAATTTCCATTATATGTCAATTATATTTTCTGTTTGATTATACTATACAAGTTAATTTTATAATATCAAAGGCAGAATAAGATTCTCCTCAAAATCGGAATTGTTGATTTTTGTGAATCACGATTCCAGCTTTTAAAATTGCACAAAAAATAAGAATGAAAATAAAATCTTGAATTACAATTTCATTCTAGATTCATTTTCGCATACCAAACGTGGCATTAGAGTTGTTGAAATTTTCACTTTTAAATGCCTTAACGAACACAATGATTGGTGTAGAGAAGGTTTTCTCGAAGATTATGCCATAGAAACAAAATAACATTGGTGTATCCAACTCAAATGCACGCCCTAACTTGCCATCCCTTGTCCTATGATTTCCTAATTTATGACATAGGTTTTAGACGTATTCTTCCATTAACTTTATAAGTTTATTGCCAACTTGAAACTAGAAAATTCAATTTCAAAGACAAAATTTTTAAGTATGGTGATATCCATCTTTGACTTGAGTTGCAATCAAATTGATCCATTTATTAATGATTATAAAAATTAAATAAAGATCAAAGAACAAAAAAAAAAAAAAAAAAAACTTCTTAAAAATAAAAATAAAAATAAAAATATCTTCAAGGATCACTAATTAGGTTTTTGAATGGTTAGCTCTTTTTAAAAAATCAAATGATAAACTATTTTTGCAGTTATTGTTCCATCTCCTTCACTTGGGAGAAATTAAACCTTATCTTATCTTTGAAAAGATCACATTTTTCTACCTGCTCTAAGATCAGTTCTTCTGTCACAATTAATTTTAATTGCATCTTTGAAGGCGGAAGCTATCGGTTTTAACCAATCCCGATTCAATCCTTAATAAAAATAGTATAAGTAACCTGACATCTGCCCCACAAAAACACCAGTAATGATAAATCGCTGTTAAATGAACTAATGCCAATCACATGCAGACAAATCAAGTTTGAAAATCATGATTAGTGTTTGGATCTTCAAAATCTTCATACCATTACAAAATTCAAATAATAATTTCTCAACTGGGTGAGATATACAACGTGGACCGCATCATCCGTGCAATTGCAAGGAAAGCATAATGGACAAAGATAATACGGTAAGCTCAAATCTGGCCGACCGCCGGGCCCACGCCTATATTCAAACTTCACAAAATTTTTAAGGTGAGATATTAATTTGTTTAAATTGTAAATTGTAAAGAACATGTACTTTTAATTTTTTATTTTTTTGCTTTTGATAGCTTTTGTAACTTCAAATTCGCTCTAAAAAGCGATACTAAATAGTACATATTTTAAAAATAGAAGTATTAATTTATCAAAATCAAAAAATAAAATAAAAAATTATCAAAAATTAAAAATACAAACATTTGATATATCATTATAACTTCTTTCTTATTCAATCTATTGGATGAAAGTTCTAACAAAGACTATCACAATTCTTGTAGGGGGAAATACTTCTAATGCTATCTTGATTTTATCGATCTCCCTTTTACATTCTCTTGAATTTTTTTTTAAATTCTTATAAAGATTTTACGGTAAGTTGCAATTGAGAGATAATCAAGATAAAATGTTAAAACTTTTGCTTTGCTGAAATATCAAAAAATTCAAAGAGCAATTAATCACGGAATGCACAGACAATCGCAATACACTTAACTTTCTTTAAAATGAGTGGTTAAATTCTAAATCTTAAAACAATTTGCTTTCTCGAAAAAAGGAGTTTTCGTTGTTTATTTATTTTCTTTTCTTTCGGATTTTGTTTAATCAATAACTCTCTTTGTTATATTATCGATTTTAAAAATGGCATGCAGGGGTCTCAGAGGATTTTTTTTCCCTTTAAATTTGATATCTAATTCAATGTGCATTAATAATACTGTAACAAACTTGCAATTGCACATAAATAAAGAAATTTCCCCTCCCTGGAACATCTCTTATTTTTTATTTCTAGGAGCCAATAGCCACCTAGGTTCAAATAGTGCCAAAATGGGATCAACTTTAGTGCAATCATTAGAAACAACAGCTTTATTCTTATTTTTTCCATTTATCCACCTTATCATCTATTGGATCAACATGTTTGATCTCTTCTTTTTTCCCTTCTTGGGGTTCTTTCATTCTCTTTTCCAATGCTTCCTTGTATGTACCCTTCATGCCAACTTCCGTCTCAAGTGACACAATACCATCATCATTCTTATTCTCAGGCTTTGGAGTCTCAAGTATTGGAGAGGATTCTCCCTTATCATGATCAAGAATTTCCTTCTTAGGTGAATCAATGCTCGGATCTTCTACTTCACCACCACATTCTAATTTCAGAGATTCTTCACTGTAGCTTGCATCTACCACGATGTCTTCCCTAACATTTCCTAATTCCATTGGAGCAAACCTATAGATCCAGAAGTTTATCCATGATACAATGACACCAAGTATCCATTCTAGAAATGGACTTTTGCGAATCAAATGGGGCACCCTGTCTACCATAGTATCGATTTTGTTGGGTAGATGTTCAATGAGTTGGAGAAGCTGATCGATCTTGTTGAACGCATGACTCGAAGGAGGGAAAATTTTCTCAATCACACTCTCTGAGACGAGGATTTGAATATCAGCGAGGTAAATGCTGGCTAGAACGAGATGTTGAACGATATGTATGAATAGACTGGTAAAAGAAGCTAATCTTACTCTTGCCAACCCTTTAAACAATGAACCAGATGGCCCATCTAGTTCTTGTGCCCTGGCATAGGCTCTTTGGGCTGCTGCCACAAATGAGTTCCCAAAAGTTTGCAAAGGCCGCAACTGCTGTTGCCTGGCATTCATTCCAGTGGTCCCACTTTTCCTAACAAAGGTTTGATTTTGTGGTGTTCAAATTGAAACCAAACAAAGATTTAAAGCAATTGTGTTTTTACACGGTCTCAAAACCGCGGTGGCTTTTCTATAAAATATATAAGCAAAATAACCAAGGATATTAGTCAAATGAAACATAATTATGTTATTTATTTACATTTATTAGTTTCCTATTTGAATTATCTTTAATTATGTCAAATTTGTATTTATTAGTTTCCCATTTGAATTATTTTGAATTATATGTAATTATGTTATATTTACATTTATTAGTTTTCTATTTGAATTATCTGTAATTATATCATATTTGCATTTATTAGTTTCATATTTCTGTATTAATGTATCTTTTCTTAAAAATCTTTAGATATCAACTATATTAGTGAATCATGGTTGATTATAGATTTGAGCCTTGAAAGACAAGACCGGTTTTGTCAAAATTAATGATAGGAAATAGAATTTTCTTTGATCTAATATATGCTATGCCGTGTTCATGGAAAGGTGTAGCTGGCGGAAATCACAAAAGATACATCACATCAATTGAAGATAACCTACCAATTTATAAAGATCTAGATGTATTATTCAATTATATCATAAAAGATATATTAAAAGATCTTTAAATTTTTAATTTTTATTGTGTGTTATGCACCATTTAATGATCATCGTTCAATTAAGATAGGAAGTCTCAATCACAATGGCTTATTAGCCTTTGCTTTACAATTTAAATGAATATAGACATGAGAACATGATCATCAAATATGAAATTTCCATGCCTTCTTATGCGGAAAAACTTATGACAAACCGAAAGCAGAAGTACCTTCAAAACTTCAAAAGATTTTCCATGTTATCACATGATTTAGAGAGTTTTAGATCAGTCGTCGTCAAACTAAATGAGAAAAAAAATGGGAGCTGTTGACGACATCATCCGTGCAATTGCAAGGAAAGCATACTGTACAAAGGTAATATGGTAAGCTTAAATCTGGTCGACCTACATATGACAATCTCTTGTATATTAGGAGTATTGGGGGGGATTATTGTAAATATTTATTTTATTTTTGGTGTTGCCTCCTTACCAATTCTAATGTCTCCTCATGCCGGAACTACAAAAGCTAATAAAGCTCTTTGTGGGAGTGTGAGTACTCTTTTGAATAGAAGCTCTTATTCACCGATTGACTACTCACAGTCAATGATATCCCATTTTACACAAACTTCCACACATACTTTACTATTGCTTGTACATGAGATATTAATAAAGTGCGATACTTTTCAGATTGATTCTTACCTACGTCCCTTTTTACTTATTGTTGGTTATTTATTGTTGCCTATGTGTGTTGCTTACAGATATTAAGGCCAATCGTTAACGGAATAGTGCTGTGTTAGGCTTGCTTACTACTACTAAGGTAAGATAGTAAGTACCGCATGGTTCCATTATGCTAGCAAAAAGCTTAAGACCATGATGGTTGGTATCATAGCTTAGGTTATTCCAGTGGGAACAACCATGACACTGCAGGAAGAGTTTGCTCGAAGACTAGATGCTTTGAATGAGCAGGTAGTTAATGTTTCTCAGCATCTTGATGCCTTACTGCCGCTTAATAAGAGGATAACTGGTGTTGAGACATCAAGCCAAGAAATCACCACGAGAGTTGGTGAGATAGCTGAAGAATTCAGGGTTGTTATTGCCACTCTTCGGGAGGAATCTCAGGTAGTTGTTGAAGGGGTGAGAAATGGGTTAGGGAGATATGCCATTGTAGAGACGCTAGAAGAGTTAAGGCAACAAGTAACATTGTTGACTCGAGCTGTTGCAAATGTTCCCGCCCAAGCTCAACCTCTTGCCACTCAAACTAAAGTGCTTGAGCCAAAACCATTCGCTAGTGTGAGGAATGCCAAAATGTTGGAGAACTTCATCTTCAACATGGAACAGTATTTCACAGCTGGAACATACTGATGAGGGCACAAAGGTCTCCATAACCATAATGTTCCTAATAAGTGATGCCAAGTTGTGGTGGTACACCAAATATGAGTAGATCCAGAATGGTACGGCATACGTAGATACATAGGTGCAGTTGAGAACTGAGTTGCGAACTCAATTCTTCCTTGAGAATGTTGAGTATAATGCCAGGAAGAAGCTACATGAGCTTTGCCATGGTGATGGCATATGGCAGTATGTTAGAGATTTTTCAGCACTTATTCTTGATATCAAGAGTATGAGTGAAGATGACAAGTTGTTTTATTTCCTGAAGGGATTGAAGCCATATGCCAGGAATGAGTTGTAGAGGCAACAAGTAGAGAATTTGACTTAAGCTCAAACAATCGCTGAGCGCTTGATAGACTACACCAATGATTCCAAAGGAAAGGGTGAGTCATCAAGACATGATGGTGGAAGGTTTGGCAAGTCGGACAAACCCAAGAGTAGGGGAGCTTCAAGTTCTAACAGCCACGCTAATGGAAGGGGCCAGAAGAAATTTTATGGCTCTCGATAGACGGGAAAACATGGTGCATCAAGCAATGGTAAGAAGCCTACATTGCTTGTTTCTTGTGTAATGGACCTCACAGGGTAGCAGAATGTCCGACCAAGGCTGCACTCAATGCCCTAATGAAGAAGGCAAAGGGTGTTTGTCCAAATGAGGAGTTTAAGGAAAATTGTGAAGAGCAGCCCAGGATAGGGAGCTTTACACATGTTGTCAGTCGTTGAGAAGGCCTCCATAGTGCCTAACAAAGCTAAGACTTACAATGAACTAATGTTTGTTTAGTTGCATATCAATGGCAAGAGTGCCAGTGCAATGATTGATTCGGGAGCCACATACAATTTCATTGTTATGCCCGAAGCACAGAGATTGAGGCTAGTGTTGTCTGATGATCTAGCCAAATTAACGCTGTAAACTCCAGGGCCTCTCCGGTTTAGGGAGTTGCAAAGAGTGTAAAGGTGAAGGTTGGAGATTGGTGCCGGAATCTCAACTTCACTGCTGTCCCCTTAGATGATTTCAGAATAGTCCTGGGGATAGAATTTCTGAGAATTGCTCTAGTTTGCTTCCTTGCTAATAGCTGATTGCCTAGTGTTAATGGGTGATAAGCCATCTTATGTGCCCATTCAGAGGAGGAAAGCTGGTAGTGGGAGAAGCAGCGGTAAGAACACTGGGGCAATGATGCTTTCAATGCTCTAATTGAAGCGAGGGCTCTAGCGTTAAGAGCCAACATTTCTTGTCATCTTGACAGGGAAGGAGGATGAAGGGAATGCTGAGATTCCGGGGGTAATTCAAAATGTCCTGAAGGAGTATGGTTTTATTATACCTGACAAGCTCCTAAAGGAGTTACCTCCAAGAGGGCTCCATATAAAATGTTACCTCCAAAACTAACATAATTAAGAAAGCAGCTTGATGAGTTGTTAGAGATGGGTTTCATTCGTCCATCAAAAGCACCATATGGGGCTCCTGTCTTATTTCAGAAGAAATATGATGGGAGTTTGAGATTGTGTATTGATTATCGAGCTCTTAACAAACTTACAGTGAGAACCATTATCCCATTCCTCTTATTGCTGATTTGTTTGATCAACTGAGTGGTGCCAAATACTTCACCAAATTAGATCTTCGTTCAGGCTATCATCAAGTCCGCATTGTTGAGGGAGATGAGCCCAAAACTATTTGTATAACTTGCTATGGGGCTTATGAATTCCTAGTGATGCCATTCGGTCTCACTAATGCTCCTGCAACTTTTTGTACTTTAATGAATAATGTTTTTCGTGATTATCTGGATAAATTTGTTGCTGTCTATCTAGACGACATTGTTGTGTATAGCAAGACGTCATAAGACCATGTGAAACACTTACAGATGGTATTTCAGAAGTTGAAGGAAAACCATTTGTATATAAAGTGTGAAAAATGTGCATTTGCCCATAATTGTATCAACTTTCTCGAGCATGTGATTGAAGAAGGGTAGATCAGGATGGATGGGGCCAAGGTAGATGCTATTTGAGAGTAGCCTATTCCAAGAAGTGTCACCGAGTTACGCTCGTTTCTTGGACTTGCTAATTATTATCGACGGTTCGTAGAGGGGTATTCCAGGAGGGTTGCTTCTCTTACAAATCTTTTGAAGAAGGACCGAGTATGGTCTTGGAATGAGGAATGTCAGGCTGCCTTCAAGGAGTTGAAGCGGGTTGTGATAGAGGAGCCGATCCTCGCCCTACCTAACATCTCTAAATCTTTTGAAGTCCACATGGATGCCTCTGATATCACCTTAGGTGGGGTATTGATCCAGAAGGGACATCCAATGGCATAGGAGAGTCGAAAGCTGAACCCCACTAGGCGCAGATACTCAGCACAAGAGAAGGAGCTTCTAGCTATTGTGTACTGCCTCAAAACGTGGAAGCATTACTTATTAGGGTCAAAGTTCCTTATGAGAACTGATAATCCTAATGCCAGCTATATTCTTGTTCAACCAAAACTGTCAACCAAGCAGGCGAGATGGCATGGATTCCTTGTAGAGTTTGATATGGAGATTGTGTAGCGTAGTGGGCGTACAAATTAGGTGGTAGATGCTTTGAGTAGAAGAGCAGATATGACCTATTTAGCCAAGATAGCCCAACAATCTGCTAGTTAAGTTGCTGGTACTATCCAATAACAGATTAAAGAACACTTAGGCCAATACCTGTTAGCTAAGAACTTGAAGTAGTTGATTAATGAGGGTAAGACTCGCAGGTTTTGGGTTGAAGGTGATCTGATCTACACGCGCTCATGAGGGAGTGCCATGATACATTGTGGGTTGGTCATCCTGGTTGGCAAAGGATGATGAGCTTGTTGAAGCAGGGTTATTACTGGCCATATATGAAGGAAGATGTCATGAACTACACCAGAACGTGCTTAACTTGTCAGTAGGACAAGATCGAGAGGCAGAGACCTGTAGGGCTGTTGGAGCCCTTTCTAGCGCCTTCTTGCCCATAGGAGAGTGTCTCCATGGATTTCATCACTAGCCTACCTAAAGTGGGTAAACTCTCATCCATCTTGGTTGTGGTAGATAGATTTTCAAAGTGTGCCACCTTCATTCTAACCATGAAAAATTCGAATGATATAGAGACTGTCTAGCTTTTCTTCAAGCATGTTGTGAAGTTTTGGGGAGTGCCTCAAAATATTATGAGTGATTGGGATGCCATTCAAAGTGTGGCAGCGTCGTATACTGGGAAATGCCCAAAGGCTTATACGTTTGCAAATGATTGGAAGCAGAAATTTGAAGTTGCTAAGGCCTATCTTGAAAGGGCTTCCAAACGCATGAAGAAATGGGCAGATGATAAGCATAGACCCAGAGAATTCAATGTTGGAGATCAAGTCCTCATCAGGCTTTTACTAAATTAGATAAGACCATTGAAGCATAAAGACAAAAGACTTATGTAGGAGTATGTTGGTCTAATTCCTATTATTGCCAAGATTGGAAAAGCCGCCTACAAAGTGGAGCCACCTAAATAGTTGAAATTCCATCCTGTCTTTCATGTAAGTGTTTTAAAGCCATACTATCCGATATGGAAGACCCAAAGCGTAATGAGTCAACGCGGCCGAATATCAAGTTCAACTTCAACGTCATAGAAGCCTTCGAAGACATCCTTGCTGAACGAAGCATCAAAGATCCAACCACTGGAGCAGTACACAATGAATACTTAGTGAAGTGGAAAGATCGTGGAGAAGAAGATACCAGCTAGGAGATAGAAGAAGATCTTATGCTTCAAGCTGAGAGGAGAGTAGTTAAAGCAAGGAAGATTCAAGTATCAAGATCAAGCTCCAGCACACTTTGCTGAGGACGTCAATCGATTAAGTGAGGGAGGGTATGACAATCTCTTGCATATGAGGAGTATATGGGGAGATTATTGTAAATATTTTTTTTTATTTTATTTTTAGTATCGCCTCCTCCCCAATTGTAATGTCTCCTCATGCTGGAACCACAAAAGCTAATAAAAATCATTGTGGGGGTGAGTACTCTTCTGGATAGAAGCTCTTACTCATCGGTTGACTGTTCACAATCAATGATATCCTATTTTACACAAACCCCCCCACACACTTTACTGTTGCTTGTACATGAGATATTAACAAAGTGTAATACTTTTCAAATTGATTATTGCCTACATCCCTTTTTACTTATTGTTGGTTATTTACTGTTGCCTATGTGTGTTGCTTACAGATATTAAGGCCCAATCGTTAACGGAATAGTGTTGCGTTAGGCTTGCTTACTACTACTAAAGTAGGATAGTAAGCACACGGTTCTATTATGCTAGCAAAAAGCTTAGGACCGTGACACTACGGGCCCACGCCTTTATTCAAACGTCGCAAAATTTTTAAGTTGGTATATTAATTTGCTCAATTGCAAATTACGAACACTTTTAAATTTATTTATTTATTTATTTTTTATTTTTTTTGCATTTGTTAACCTTTGTAACTTCATATTGGCTCTTAATAGAGATATTACATTACACATATTTTAAAAGTAGAAGTACTAATTTAGCAAAATAAAAAAAAAATTATTAAAAGTTGAAAGTAGAAACATTTGCTATACCATTATAACTTCCTTCCCATGCAATCTATGATGAAAGTTCTAACAAAGACTCTCGCAATTCTTGTAGGGGCAAATACTTCTAATGCTATCTTGATTTTATCGATCTTCCCTTTACAGACTTTTGATTTTTTTTTTTAAATTCTTTTAAAGATTTTACGGTAGGTTGCAATTGAGAGATAATCAAGATAAAATGTGAAAGCTTTTGCTTTGTTGAAATATCAAAAAATTCAAATAGCAATTAAACACGGAATGCACAGAAAATGGTAACGCACCTAACTTTCTTTAAAACGAGTGGTTAAATTCTAAATCTTAAAATAATTTGCTTTCTCGAAAAAAGGAGTTTTCGTTGTTTATTTATTTTATTTTCTTTCGGATTTTGTTTAATCAATAACTCTCTTTGTTATATTATCGATTTTAAAAATGACATGCAGGGGTCTCAGAGAATTTTTTTCCCTTTGAATTTGATATCTAAATTAAAATTAATTTAAAAAATTACAGGATTAGATGCAACTGAATCAATAAACGGGGGTATATAATTTAACAAATATTTTATTTAATTTTTGTCTCCTTAAGGTCCATGATGAGTCTACGGCCAAAAAAAAAAAAAAAAAATCGATGATGAGTCTAATAGCACGTTCAACACATAAGAATAAATTCAAAATGAAATTGTGATTTTAGGTATTACACCGTTTCCCATATCTAGAGCTATTTTTCGAAGGCCTGTGGAATTATGATTCCTTAGAATCATCTTTCCGATATAAGGGCATTCTCAAAGGTGGAATCATATTACTGTTCAATCCTCACTAATGTATATATTTATTTTAAGTGAATTTCTAAAATCTCAACGGAACCGTCTAGTCAATTATCTTACTATTAAAATAAATATATTAGTTAATATATTAAGATATTAAGAATTTGAATACAATCATGATTGACTATTAATCTAAGTCATTAAATAACTAATAAAAGAAAAAAGAAAAAAGCAACGAGGAATTTTCCTTAGTTTAAAGGCTATTTTAACAAATCACATATTTATTATATATGTTTATTGCATCTATGGAATTAAGGGGACTTTTGACAAATTATTAGATATGATATGCACATTGCATTCCATATTATATAATTTATTGAACTAATTTTTGTAATCAACTAACTAAAGCTAGAAAGTATTAATTTGGTACTTAATTTTATCTATTTTTATATTTAATTACTTAGATTTTGTCAAATTTTACAATTAAAATCTTCAACTTCACCCTTTTGAGTTCAACTACATTATTTGGATACTGTTAATAACCTTAAAAAATTTTCATATAGTAAATTCATTTTTCAAAATTTAAGATAGTTAATTGCACAAATGCTTGGAGTTTAAATATAATATTTACTCTTAATATTCTATTTGTCAAATATTATCATCATATTGACAAAAATTTACCTTTACATTTGCATTTACCATGGCCTCAAAGGGTTGGTGATGGACTGATGGTAGTTGGGGAAGGCTGCAGTTAGTGGCCAGTAACAATGGTTAGTTTTTATAAGAAGAAATAAATTTCCTAATTTTTCATTAATACTTTTAGTGATTGGTAATGGCAACCATTAACGGCCTCGTATTACGGCGCCTATGTCGTTACCTCTTATTACTGAAATTGAGGTGCACCAGCTATAGGGGAAGTATATTATTTTTTTTTGTAAAAGAAATTGGATGGAAATTGTTGGTGAAAGACTACATGAAGAGGTCCATTAAACAATTATTGTGATGCTTTCTAGATACAAAAACATACCTCCTTCCTTTGTCATTCTCCCTCAAGCCCTCTTTTCTATTCTTTTATTGCTTCATCTTTTTTTTTATTGAATTTTATATCATCTTAACATTCAAGAGCTCACTCCATTGATTGCTATAAATTGCTGCAATCGGCATTCATTATCCCACACAACCTCTTTCACTTCTCCAAGAATCCACTAATCTTCCTACTTCATATATTTTTCCCATGGCATTCAAAATAGTGTAAAAAGTAAAACATCAGTTCCCAATTATATTATCCTAGGATGGAGTTTCAAACTACACAAAGTTTTGTCCTAGTCAAAAGATTAAGGAGAATGCTGAAATTGGCATTTCTTTTCTTTTGGGAAGAGAGTTGTATCCAACACAAAATTGATCATGAACATGATTATTATGGTAAAGAAAAGAAGAGGAATTAACAAATCTCCAAGCATTGTTAATTTCCTTTCTCATTAAAAATACATGAAACAACTTGATCACAGTGTATACGAATACGAATTCTCTTGTAGCAACACCCCAATTCCAGGTTACTCCCATTGATCTAATAAGAAGCACCTTTGCTTTCCCTGCATATCCCTTCCTAAAAGTCCTAGAAGACCATATATTTGAATTGCCGGGAGATGTAATTTTTGCCCCCAATCCTGTGACCCCGGAATACAAGTTCAACTTGCGTCTCCCTACCGCTGATCAGTATGACAAATTTAGCCCATGTCAATCACCCTATGCAGTGAGGATTTCATATTATTCTAACTACGCATCAAATGATGAGAAGGATGAAGCTTATGGTAAAGTTGATCACAAGGCTGAGGAACTTATCAAGAGGTTTTATGATCAATTAGGTGTGCAATATTAGGATATATTGATAATATATTTGAAGTATTTGAGAGCACGGGATGAATATCAAATTTGGTACTTTGAACTTTCATAATATTTATATTTAACTACTTAAAGTTTAAATGCATCAATATATTACCTATAAACATTTTGAGATTATTAAAGGTTTATTTGATTGTTTGATTTTCATTTATATCTTATATGTATATGATCCGCATCCATTTCTCATTTGTATCATATTTATATCTGATTTGTTTGATATTTTTATGAGTAAAAATGTTTTTTTTTATCTATATTTTTTTCTTGATAAATATTTGTTTAAAAATGCTAAAAATAAGATAGTAAAATGACCAAAAAATGATGCCACAAACAGACCATAGAGTACCAAAACTAGTTAGTTTATTGCAAAAATTGATAAAAATTAGGTAGTTAGTTGAAAAAAAGAAATGGATAAAATTCACGTAATTAATTGTGAAAATGGAAAATGTTTAAATACCAAATTGATACTTTTAACTTCTTAATAGTTAATTGTAAAAATAGATAATTTTGAATTGACTAGATTGTAGATGTAAACAGTATCTATAATATTTTAATCGCAAAGGTCCTGCTAGAGTGTCTGCTTGCGTTGCAGTGTAAAAAATATGTGTGATATTTTCTTGTAAGGTCCAATTATGCATTTTCTTTCTCTTAACTTTGATATATTTATGTGCATGTACATTTTCATTTTTATTATAGATGCACTCTCATAGTGTTTTTTTTTTTTTTTTTTTTTTTTGGCCGAATGCATTCTTATAGCCATATGGTGTCACATCGAATATTTTGAACTGAGGGCATGGAACCAAATAATTGCAAGAACTAGAAATTTGGAGCTATTGGAGTGTAAATCTTGGGAGGATTCATTATATTTATAAATGCCAACGGAAGGAAACATTTCCATGTATAAATAAAATAAACCGATTTTGGGGATATGGAAAACAAATACCAATAATGGCAAATATATATATATATATTGATAAAAAATTATAAAAATGCTCATGGATAGAAAATTATCCTAAAAATAGACAAATTAAGACGTATCCAAGACAACTGTAATCAATACAATATAAATTCTTATTTTCAAGAAACAAATTTAAGTTTTCTATTTTCTAGATTGTTTTCAATAGAACAACACTTTTGTAATTTTTTTATTGAAGATATATATATATATATATATATTCCTTTAACCCAAATTTTTGAAGCTTAATGATACGAATAATGATTTTATGGATTGAGTTTGATATTTCTTTCCTCAAAAGTCATAGTATATACTTTTTTTTTTTTCAGGCCAAAAAAGTCATAGTATATATTTGAAAAATAGAATAGATTTGTACTATCTTATCTGACTAGAATGGCATATGCATTCTAGAGGAATATTAACACCAGTTTATAAGGCTGATGTAGTGAGTATCAAGTCAATAGAAGCCTAGAGTTTAAAAGCCTCATTAATTACATGTTGAGTTAACTATTGATTGCTTAAGTTATGGTGTCAGAAATGGTATGAGACTCAACTACTACCAAGGTATATGATTCAGATATGGATTTAGGAAGAAGCTAATAAACCTATATGGATCTAATATGGCTTTATTATATAGGCTTAAATATTGTTAGGAATTTTTAAGCCTGGTGGTAGAAAGGGCCAATCAATCACTAATTGGCTTCATTTGACCTTTTATTAAGGACATTACAAAACAGGGTGTGCTTGTTTTACAAAGAGCGTCTTTCAGGGTTTTTATTTCTTTCAAAATATTTATAATTGGGGGCCTCATGTGGTCAAATATTACTATTGTGATCTCTAGATTGAAGTAATCGTAGGATGGGAAGGAATCAAACAACTAGAAAAACGTCAAGGGAAAATGATTTTCGGCTTTTAAAGAGGAAATTGTTTTACTCATTTCCATTAAGCTTTCCGTTGTTGCTAATGGCTACCACAAATGGCCAGGGGCTACCATCGCCTGTCACTACCATTTAAAGCTAAAAACCACATGTGCCTATGTCATTGTGACACTATTACAATATTTTCATGACAACTATGGAACTTTGATCACATAGCAAATGCAAATCAAAGTTTGAGGAAAAAAAAAAAAAGTAATAACGAAGCACTAGGTGTTCATTCTTAATTCTTAAACAATGAATTGTTGAACTAAAATTATGCATTTAAAGCTCTCTAAATCCTAAAAAAAAAATCCTATTCCCTAAGACACGACCAAAATCCACATATCCTCTGCCATAAATCATATCTACCATTATTAATCCGGGCTTTCTCTAATATTCCCACCATCACCAATCCACTGATATTTGTTTTTCAACATAAAAAAGTTTATCTATAAATTATGTTAGTTTAAGGATTGTGATGATCATAATGGAATTCATTTTCTGGTCATTCTTTGAATAAGTAGCTCGTAATGAGTTTGTTATTTTTATTTTTATCACTTATGCATAATGATGTTTCCTCTTTTATAGGATTTTTTTTCACTCTCTAGTTGAGTGAGTTTTGTATCTTCACAATAAATGATGATACCCACATGTAGTGCGTATTGATTCTACAAGAGATATACCAATTTATTTGGTTTTTTTTTTTTTTAATCCCATCTCTTTATCCATCATCACTCTTATATCAATTTATTTTATTGATATAATTTTTTTGATTCAATGATAATCATAGATTAAAAATAGGGAAAAAAAAAAGAAAAAAGAATGGCATGAGAGTAGATTTGGTAATCAGTGAACATAATCTAGAAAGAAAAATGTATATTATTTTTGGTACAAGAATACGTGACGAGGTCCATTAAACAACCGTTGTAATGCACTCAAGAGACACAACCATACCTCTTCCTTTGTCTCTCTCCCTATAGCGCTTTTTAACTTCTTTAGTGCTTCATCTTTCTTCATTGAACTTAAATGATGTTAACATTCAAAGCTCAACCAATCAATTACTGTAAGTTCCTTCTGTCAACATTCCTTGTCCCTCTCAACCTCTTTCAGTTTTTCTTAAGAATCTAGCAATGTTCCGAGTTCATATATTTCCAATGGCATTGTAATTTCAAAACGTCTGAAAAAATTATCTACTCTTGCCAAAAACATTGGTTTTCCGAGCAATTTGTCCTGAGGTGGAGTCATAAGCTATAAAAGCTTTGTCCTAATCAAAAGATGAGGGAGAATGCTCAAATTAGCTTCGTATCTCATTATAAAGGATCATGTATCCAACAGAATATTGATCATAAGCATAATTTCCACGAATCCACTCTTGCGTTACTCTTTCTATATACCTAAAGGAAATGGTGTTTCAATTTCCTAGAGATGCAATATTTTTCTATTAAACCTCTTCTATATTATAAGCTTGGGGCACATCAATAATAGAATCCTAAATAATAAGTCTCCTCTTTTCCACTTTCCCTTTCATATTTTAATCAATCTAGGTTTTCACTAACAGACTAATGCTTTGTGATTTTAGGTCAAGGAAGATGGCAATGGCTATTTGGAGTGAGTCACACTCCAAAATGGCTAGTGATACCTTATTTCGTTGGGTAAAAGATGGAACATCTCCCACCTGATTTTGTATTTATAGATTGTATATTAGTTACATAGCTTAATTTGTTAAAAAAAATCTAATTATCAAAATCATATTTCAATTACATTTGTTTCTGACTGGTTTCTTGTTGGAAATCTATTGAATCTATTAATTTTATATATTTCATACTCTTTTGTCCATGTTAGCATCTTCCTATTCCTTCTTGGTCAGCATGTTTGGGTTGTAATGGTTTTCCACCCTTTTTCAGAGCAACTTTATCCTCAAGGTTTGAGGACAAGTGTTATGAAAAGTTAATTGGCACTCTAAGAATACAAAGTGATGCTTCTAGAGATTTTGTTTCATAAACCTCCATTGTTGCAGCATTTTGTAGTGCTACTAGCAAACCATAATAAGTCATAGCTTGGTCAATTCTACGTCCATTTGCTTCTTAGGTGTATGGTTTGTATTCAAGAAATTTGTCCCCATTGCGAATTTGTGATTTCATGAATTTTATATCACAAATGGGTGCTTTCAATTCTTACTTCTTATTCTGCTAATTAGCTGTCAAAAGAAATTGTCCAACTTCTAAAAGAGCTATTTTATCTTTTAAATTTTTTGAAAATGATGAATCATTGGTATGAACCTGATTCAAGTTATGGAAATGTTAATTATTCTAATTTATATCATATTTTAAGTTATGTGTTCAACCAAACCAAACCAAACTATCATGAATCGCTAATGAAGTGGCCTTAAGGAAATTCATATTTTATTGGAACATTGTAGGCTTTGTGGAGGCTCAAGATTGAAACAAAAGTACTAGATATTAAACCTTTTCTACATTGTAAGGCCTGCCCATGTTAAGGATTTTATTTCAACTATATTTTTTCTTTCTCAATCACATAATCCTAAAAGATAATTCTCCTCTTTCCCACTTTCTTTTTTGTTTTCCATCCAATCCAGTGATTTCACTAATAAATTAATTTTTTTTTTAATTTCTGGTCAAGTAAGATGGTAATGGCTATTTCGAGTAAGTCGCATTCCAAAATGTCAAGTTACACCTTATTTTGTTGAGTAAAGTTGGAACATCTCCATTTATATTAGCTTACTAAATTTGTTATCCTTTTTTTTTTTGGAAATCTATTGAATATGTTAATGGGTTATATCTCATACTCCTTTGTCAATGTTGGTATCTTTCTATTCCGTTTTGGTTGATGTGTTTGAGTTGTAACATTGTTCCTCATCCTACGATTCTAGAAATACAAATTCAAATTGCATTGTTTGCCCTAAATCGATACAACAAAAAAGTAGTCTATTTATATTGCTTTTGTCATGAGGATTTCAAATTATTCCAATTATGCGTTAGATGATGAGAGTAAAAATGCTTTTTGGCAAAGCTGATCACAAGATTAAAAAACTTCATTAACACTATATTTGTATGGGTAGGAGTCTGTGAAAACCAAGGGATAGCTATAAAAATGGAAAAGAAAAATGTTATTTGACTATTTTAAGTGAAAGTGAAAAGTGGGTGAAAGAGAGGCAAATTAGCATAAAACTTTTCATTCAAGTGTGTCAACTTTTTTTCTTTCACTCCAAAAATAATAGAAAGGTGTAAAGAAATTGAAATTACAAAAGTGTCTTTTGAAGGAAAATATAATAATATGGAGGGTAGTTTAATCCATCTCTTGTTTGGCTTCTTTTCAATTTGTTTTAGGGATAATAGCAAATTCACCACTTAAACTTTGACTGTGCGGATTTACCCCCTAAGATTTCAAAGTGGGGGGTTTTTTGCCCCTTAGACTTTCAAAAATTAGTATTGTAAAGATAGTTAACTGTTTCAATAGGAGAAAATGATGATAAATCTACGCATAGATGAAAGTTTAAAGGGTGAACCTGAACATAGATGCTACGTCCTAAATAGGATCTAGAGTGCTAAAAGTTCTACTATGTATAATACTTAAGTGTTATACGCAAAGGCTATCTTTAACTAAATGAGTTTCCAACTAATTTTAGATTAAGAAAACTTTATTTAAGTTTCGTAAGAAATAATAAATAATCTCTCAATAATACATTAGAAACCTCATAATATAAATATTAAACACTTAGATTACTAACAAAACAGTGTCCAATGCCTCTAAACATCCAACTCGTGGAGTCTCTCAACAACATTTAACTAATAACAGTCAAAGCATCCATATCAGCATCATCATCACCACCTAGAAAAAAAAAAAGAATAAGTTAAGCTTAGGACTACAATGACACAAACACATGTGGTATGATCGCACACTCCTATTCTAATGCACATGCAATGGCCATCAATTTATACCTTTAATTTAGATGGACCAAATCAACAATGGAGTTGTCATGCCCCGAGAGGTACCCTAAACGAGATAATCCATCATATACAATATTAAAGCTTAGAAATGAGTCTCTTAGTCACGTAAGGGCTTCTATATCATACACAAGGCGTACAACCAAGGTTGTTAAACACGTAATTCTATGTAGAATCGCCAGAGAGTCCATAGAATCGGACCTTAAAATCGAAACGCAGAAATGTAAGTTTTTATAGCCTTTGCAAAATAGTTTTTAAAAATTATAGAAATGCTTATAGAAGGTGTAGAAAACTTAGAACACATAATAAATCTCAAAAAAAAAAAAGGAAATTAAGTACTTGTTTTCATAATAACTTTTAATCCATGATATGACATATAAAAAAAGAGCGAATAGAGCCAAAATTAATTTATTTTCTATTGTTTTGTTTGAAATAAGTGATATATTAAAGGAGAATCAAAATTTTCAACTTATTAAATACTTAATTATATGAATAAAATAAATAAGTTTTCTTGTAAACTTTATAGCTATAACTTGACTTGAATGAATTCTATAAAAGTAGAATAGGAGTTTTCGGGGGAGGAAAGGAGGAAAAGATTGAGAGAGAGTGTAGAAACCAAATAGAAACGACAACAAGAAAGATAAATCATCCTAATTCCTAATAGTTGATGAGCTTGTAAACACAGTTATATTTTTTATATTTTAGCTTATTTGACTCAAATAGATAGAATCGGCAAATTTAGTTAAAAGCATAAGATTCTATCAAATTTACATGTAAACTCGGTTAAAATTATGAGATTCTATCAAAAAACAATTCTACGCATGAGTTAACTCGGTAGAGCATCTTAAAATCGTAAATTCATAAAATCGTGTGGTTAAACTTGCGATTTTGACAACTATGTGTACAACACATTAGAGGGAATGCATCAGAACAATACAATTTACTTTAATGACAATTAAGTAACAAGTCAATAGAAATACTTAACATGAAACATAAATAAGGTCAATTACAATTCTTAGGAGCATACCCTTGCTAATGTCTTTAAATTTACACAAATACTCTTTTTAGTAATCTCCAAAATATTAACATAACATATATTACTTATAAAGAAATTTCAAGATGGTAAATTCCTTCTATGCTTCTATTTCTTTTGTAAAAGCTCAATAGTCCACCAATAGTTTCCTTAATGTTTTGTTCTCAAATGAATTCTCAAGCATACCTGCTTCAACAAAAACTATGGGGGTATAAGCTTACAATGAGCTTAGTGAGATGTTTCCTCATCATTCGCACTGACAATCATAAACAATCAATTTGGTTAGACAAGCATATGCTATGCTTATGCAACAATCACATGAGAAACACACATATGCATAGTTATTCAGAACCTATACGTAGAATGGATTTACGTCGTCATATCAAGGGTTAGGAAATTATTAATGAAGGTCTTCTTAATCTTCTATCACTGGTCGCTAGGCACTTGCCAATATCGTTCGGTTGGTACGACTCCGAACCTAGGGTCACATTCCCTGAGCGATATGGATTCCCTAGGAAGGAGTATAGCCCGTGTCCTAGCACGTTCTCAGCCTATCCAACTCTACGCATAGGAGTACCAGCCTTCCGAAAATATAACTCGATGGATGCTACGCGTGATCATTTTCTTGTTAACGCTATCCCATATTATGATTCATTGAGGGTGTTCAATCAATTTAAACACACATAGCAATCAAGCACATGAATGAATAAACAGTGTCAAACAAACATTCTGGTGTTGCGATATGCTTAGCATTCACTTAATCACACAAGCAAAAAAAACACATGCTTAACTCTTGATAATCCCTGATATATATCTATTTTTATTGTTCTTATCATGCTAGTGCAACTACTTTACAAACACAAGTAAGGTAATAAATTTAAGAGGAAAAACTCACTCGTTCATATCACAATCTTCTTAGTCGTAATAATCCTCAAGAAGTGAGCCTTGTATTCCTCGTCACCTAAACAAAAAAAATACCTTGAATGAGTATTTTATAGAAGTTCTATTTAAACTTTCTAATTCTATCTTGTTATTTTCATCAAAATTTGGATGAAAGAAAATTCTAACTTAAAATGTCCATAATTTGGTCATTTTAACTCGAAATTTTATAGATTAGGTGTTGTTTTCTACCTACTCGAAAAAATCTATCTATTTCTAAGGTTATTTTTGACATTTAAGGCCATTTGGTTTCAAAACGAGCCGGTACAAACTAAATACCAAAATTCTAGCCTTTAAACTTGAAATTTTCCAAGTTTTGCTTCACTTAAATACTTTATAGAAAACCTGTAAATATTTATACTTTTGCAAATCATTTAATATTAACAATAACTCTTATTATATGCATTATCCTAGTGATGTTGCCTTAAAAATAAAATTTGTAAACAATATATGTGAAAGATAGAGTTTTGTGAAAGGTCATTCTTTAACTTATAATTAAATTTACTATTTTGTAAACATATAACTCAACAAAAATAAAAATAAAAAAATAAGATTCATAGTTCAATATATATTTTAAAATCTCAAAAGTCTCATATTTGAAAATAATTTTATTTAATAATTTATTTTACAAGACATGGATTTATTCATTGGTGGCATGAAAATCTAAGTATATTTCCTTATAGGAATTTTTTTTAAGTTTGATACTTAAACAAAGTTCTAATTCTTAGATTTTGTAAATTTTAAACTTAATTAAAGAAAATTATGATTCTATATTTATGTTAGAGTTCATGAATATTTTATTTTCATACTAAACTTCTTTTAACTATTTATTTTTCAAAACATGAAGCTTTATGTGGTTATGAAGAAAAATCATTCTAAGTATTATTACCTTTAAAATGTTGTCAGTTTTATCATGAGGAAAATTAAGTGAATGACTTGTTCTAACATTTTATTCTCATAATAACTCTTTCTTTATTATTAGTTTCTCAACATTTGGGTATTTAAGGTGTTGTTGGAAGAAAACTATAATTTTGAGTTGTTATAAATGGTGTCTAATTATTATAACTATTATGTATATTTCCTTAATTTCAGAAGATGAATTTACTTCTTAAAACTTAGTTTCTTAAGTTTTATACCGATTTTATTTCTAATTGGATTTTTAACTAGTGGGTTAGTTTTAAACTTAACTTAGAAAATTTGTTTTATTCTTAGTATTTATCAAAGTGTTGGTATAAATCTTATAAATAAGCTTTTACGAAAATTTTGCATAACAAAGAAATCAACATTAAGATTTAAAAATAAATTTGTTTTTGTATTTGAAAAGAGCGTAATGGAACCATATAATTAAGTCTTGAAGAAACTTTGTATAAAAACAACACTAAAAATTTATGATGAATCGATTTGAATTTTTGAAAAGGAGGTTGTTGAATCATGTTCATAGGTTTTGATGAAAATTTTTCCTAAGTGCCAAAAATTATTTTTATGGAGAGTTTAGTCTTATTTTTATAAAATAAAAGAACTCCTTTTATTTATTTGAAAAATTCTATTAAGACAACAACATTATAATCATGTAGGACTATGAACTTATAGCTATATTGTATGATAAAAGAAAAATAACTCATATAGAATATAAGAGATATAGAAAATTAAATAAGCATATATGTAAAGTCAAGTATTGGGAAGTCTTAGCTTGCATCAAGGTTTCCTAGAACTTATAATGGATAAGTTCCAAAAAGAGAAAAGAAAATGCATAAAAAAACTTGAGGAAAAGAAAGAGAAAAAAATTTTGAAGGTCTTAGATTTTTATTCAAGTCTTCTTGGACTTAGACATGGGTAAGTCCCTTAAGAAAATAAGAGAATAAATAAGAAAAATCATAAGAGTCTTAGATTGATATCAAGACTTCCCAAACTTAGATTATGGACAAGTCAAAAAAGAAAGAAGAAAATTGTTTTGACTTGATGAAGACAAGTTTGAGACTAGAAGTTGAATAGTCTTATTTATTTGCATGAAATAAATAAATAAGCAATAAAATAAAAGCATAAATAAAATGTTAGGTTAGTGAGCACTAGGCTCTAAATTATATATATATATATATATATATACACACACATATACTTAATAACATATATAAAGTTAAGGTTAGAAACAACAGCATAATATAACATAAATGAAATTGTAGAGTTAAACAAGACATTGTTTCTATATTTTCATTCCCTAACATATGCTCATGGGGAATTTGGAAATCAAACACACATATTTTTCTTGTTATGTTAACATGAATGGAAGAGATGGTTTAGTGTTTTACCTAAAGGAAGATGAAGATATATGGTTATGGAGAGGAAGGATGTTTAGATGAAAATTTGTTAAGAGAACGACATGGAAGGACTTAGAGTAGATTTAGGAATGGTGTAATAAAGGAGGAAAGAAGAAGTTCTTCAAAGATTAAGGATCTGGGAAAACAAAAACGAAGAACCCTAATCTTTGAAGAAAAGAGATTTCTGACCCCCTTAGATCCACATTAATTGGTATCAAAGCTCTTGGTTTGGCATGCTCCAAATCGGTAAGTCATCGTATCATCTTGATTTACATTTTTCTTTTGGCAGTCACATCAGAGCTTGTGATTCAACGCACTTCGATTAGGTAAGTCTTCTTTTCATTTTGATTTGTGTTTTGGATTTGGGGGTTGAGTTTGTGGCGGTGGTTGATTTGTATTTGTTGTTGTTGGTGAATTGTGGTTGTGGTGTTTTTTGAGAATTTGAGATTATTATTTGCTAAAAATACGTCAGGGTATTATTATTTGAAAAATCATTATGAAGAAGAAATGTATCAACATCATGTAAGGAATTTTTATAATGATGGTTCAAGATTGCATGATAAATCAAGACATATTAATAGCAAGAATAGAAAAATTATTTGTGATGAATCTCATAAATAAAATGAAATATGGGCTATTAGACGAGATTTACAACAACTAATAAAGATTACAGATGATTAGGTGAAGAAGTTTAGTATAGACACCTAATTTTTGCCCATTTAAGGCTTCAAATTATAGTAAAAAATTAATAGTATACTAAACCAGCAAAGTGCAAAAAGAAGATTAAAAAAAAGAAATAAAACAAAAAAAAAAAGAAGAAGAAAAAGAAGTCATTACAAATGTATAAAAAAAGAAATAAATAAATTAAAAAAATATTTTTGGGCTTGATATAATACTAATTTTTATTATAAATTTATTTTTTTACTCAATTTAATAACTTATTTAATTAAGTTATATTTAATTGGGCTCATTTTTAATACCTTAAATATAATTTTTATGCAAACTAAAACAAGACATAGGCCAACAACCTGTATGGTAGATCACTAGCATGCATAAAGGAGATCTGGATTTGATTACGTGAGGAGGTAAATTATCTTTTTTTTCTCTTTTTTTTTTTCCTCATATGCTTTTATTGGCTAGATGAGGTAGGCGCATATGTCAGCAAGCGACCAGTTGAGGTAAGCGCATGTGTTAGCGAGCGGGTAGGTGAGTAGTGGATGACTAGTTGGTGAGCGGATTGAATATCTATAAATACTCTGTATATATCAATAGAAATGAGAACAAGAAAAAGCCAGGAAAAAAAAACAAGAACAACAAAAAAAAAAAGCATAAAAAACACATACAAAAGAATTCCATACAAATCCTACACAAAAAAATCCACTCAAAAAGCCTCAAATCCAAAAAGTTTAGAAAGTAGGATTTCCAAAAAAAAAAAAAAAAAAAAAATCTTCAAATTTGTGTTTATAGCTCAAACACCAATACTTGCCTCCAGCTATCCTATGTCCACCACCAGCCACCACTAACACTTGAAAAATTATACTCCGGCCACATTCGAAGATATATTTTATTGTTGGAGTGATCCTCACATCCCCATTTGGTTCGGCCAATATGTTTTTCGATCTGGACGACGACAAAGCTTTTTATTTGAACAACACCAGCTTTTGCCGCTCTCCATTGACTCACGAACCCGAAGTTTGACAATCGGCTGCTATTGGCTTAACCTGCGGTGCTCCTCTGATTCCATTCATCATAGGCATGCAAATCAGGTATGTTTTCCAACTTTTATTTTCTATAATAATAATAATAATAATAATATGATAATAATAATAATAATAATAATAATGTAATTGAAATCCAACATGGTATGTTGATGCAGGATCTCTACGTGAGTTTATATATATATATATATATATATTAATAATTATATGGTAGTAATAGAGTAATATATAATATAATAATAAAAATAAAATAAAAAAGAAGAAAGATAATAAATAATAAAAATATAGATGTAATAAACGTAACTTGTTTAGTTGGAAATCGAAAAAGCTTAGTAACAATAATAATAAATTAATTTATGTGTAATTGTTATTAGTGATTATAAATTAATAGCATTTATCTTTGATTTGACTACGACATAAATAAATTTATGATTTAGTATATTTGATATTGCATGATTGGCCTGATATGTGATTCATGATTAATATTATTTTTTTTTTCAAAACTCCTTTGTCACCTAGAAAAATAATTTTTTTTATAAAGTTACTAAAAACTAATTTAATAGAGTTAGAAGCAATAAGAAAAAAGTCAATTTTACAAAAATATAAACTTCATGAACTTAAAGTGGTAATATTTCAAGTTTCTAAAACCAATCAACACACTAAATTTTTATAAAAAGGACTATGTGTTGTCTGATCCCTATTAACGGATACGTAGGCACCTCCGGAGCCACATAAAAAATGAAAAAATATTTTCTTCTTTTCTTTTTGTATTATAAATATCAATATTATTTGTATGTATATAATACCCTTTTTGTAATAATAACTTGTGAATATTGTAATTTTTAAATATTCTTAACATTAGTAAATTCATGAGTATTAAAAGGATAAAATTTTAATTTATGAATTTTAAATGGTAACCATACAGTTTTAATAGGATAGCTCCCGAATCCAAAAACTCTGGTTTAACAAAGTTGGTTTTTAAATAAATTTTCTCGTAGACTAGTAGCTAAGTTAGGATCAACCAATCCATTGATCCTAACTTAAGATTTTTTCTCGATTTGATCGGGTGACGACTCCAAAATATTTTTAAAAATTAAATTTCTTTTAATGCATAGTCCAAGGTTTGTATTAAATGGGTTTGGGTTTAATACGGATTGGACTAAAAGAAATAAAACTAGAAATGAAAAATCCAGGCTCGACATTTAGTTTTGAAAAGGCACTTAAAAGTTTAAAAAAGTCTAAAGTAAAAGTTGTTAGGGTTGAACCAAAAGTAGTAATTTTTACTGACAAAAAGGTTGAAAAGGATGAGATCATTTATGAAAATCCACCTGTGAAAGAAGAAGCAAAGGTTGTGATTGCTGAAGAGGTAAAGGTAAATATAGATAATGGGGAAAAGGAAGAGGAGAAAGTTGATGAAATTCCTATAGTACAATATGAAGAAGAAAAGACTGTTGTTTATGCTATTTCTTCTCTTCTGTAGGTTCAAGATGACCATATCATTGAGAAAATCTATTTCAAGCTTGATGTATGGTGCAGGAGATGCTTTGTAAGTTGGTTGTTGATCGAGGCAGCTGTGCTATTATGGTTTCACAAGATTTTGTGAAGAAAATAAACTTGTAGGTGATTCCACATCCAAAGCCATACAACTTTTGATGGTTGAATTCCCTAGATGTTCTACATATACATAAACAGGCACATGTTTCTTTTGCAATAGGAGATTATTTTGATACTATAACTTGTGATATAGCTCCTATGGATTGCGCACAATTATAGCTAGGTAGACCATGGCAATGTCATAGGTGGGTCATCTATGATGGATATCGGAATACCTACAAGATCCAAAAAGATGGGTAGGTTTTCCTAATGCTTCCAATGACCTTGGATGAAGCTCGGTGAGAGAAATTTTATCATGTTTAGGCTAAAGGTCAAAGGAGTTTATTTTTATTTCCTTGCAGGTTTTCTAAGAAGAAAAAGAAGCCACCCCATATACATCAGGAGAATCAATATATTTGAGGTCGAATCTTTTTCAAGAAGAGGGGAATGATGCGAGAGCGTTGAGGCATTAACACTTAACTATCGAAAACGGATTATGAACGATATGGAAGGACTTGGAGTAGATTCAAGAATGGTGTAATAGAGGATGATAGAAGAAGTTCTTCAAAGATTAAGGATCCGGGAAAATAAAAATGAAGAACCATAATCTTTGAAGAAAAGAGATTTCTAATCCCCTTGGATCCACATTACTAGCTGTTTGTGCCAAAGTTCTATTGATGACTCATCAATCATTTTCACATCTTCTTTACTTAGTTTTGCTGACATTAAGTAAAGGGTTTTTTTTTTTCTCCTTCCCTTTTGCTACTAAGAGAGGGCTATTGGTGAGCTTTCATTTACCTTCACCAAAATAGCTACCATATCCATCATCATCAAAATTTCCTACAAATTTCAAGTTTAGGCGAATATCTGGAACATGTTTAACATCTTTAAGGATGAGTCTACAACTAGTATTAGTCTTCAAAATAATATTTCCAATGTCAACACTTTTGGATATACCATTGTTTCTCATTCTAACATTGCCATAATCACCAGCAATGTAAATTGAGAAGAATTCACCATGTAATGTCACATGAAAGGAGGCACTAGAATCAATAACCTAGTCATTATCATTATATGCAAGACTAACAGAATCATCATCTCAAGCAACAACAATCTCATCATTCGCTGCTGCAATAGTCATGTAATCTCTTTTACCTTTCGCTTACTCTCTCTTCCATATTCTATATTCTCATTTCAAATGTCTTAACTTCTCACAATGATAACACTTAATATTTCTTCTTCTTGATTTGTGTCTTCCCTTGGATTTGTCAGCTATATTAGAATTATTAGATGAGCCTCTAGTCCAACTTCTACCAGGTCTTTCCTATTTGTCGGTAACTAGTGTTCGGGTGCCAGAACTTGCACTAAGTTCTTTTCTTCTAGCTTCTTCATTCATCAAATTATCTTTCACCATTGCAAAAGTGAGCTTTCCTTCTAGAGCATAATTATCGATTGACACTACCAGTGTCCCATAACTATTAGGTAGTGAACTCAATAACAAAAGTGTTGTATCTCATCATCAAGCATAAGTTTCATAGCAAATAGCTAATTCACAAGACCTTGAAAATCATTTTAAGTGCTTTGTCATATTGGATCAATCTTTATACTTCAAATTCACCACTCTTCTAATCAATGAGGTTTTATTTAAGGCATTCTATCTCTCATACATTGAGTCCAATTACTTCCATAGAGTATCAACTCTGGTTTCTTGAGCAACATGATGATACACAATATGATCAACCCATTGTCGGATATATCCGATAGTTTTTCTATGCATAATCGTCCAATCTTCATCAAACTTATATGTTGTTTTCACATTATTACAGCCCAAAGGCACATACAAATCTTTACAATATAAAAGATATTCCATCATCGACTTCTAGATTGAATTATTTGAAAAAATTAATTTTATCATAGTATATGATGATTCTACCATGCTTGCAATACAAGAAACAATTTTTTTTAACCTCGCTCTGATACCACTCATTAGGAAAAATTAATGTCTTATAATGACAAGATAACTTCTCCTCTTACCTATATCGATTACAATATAATAAACTAAATATAAAGTAACAAAATACTAAAATTTAACGTAAAAAACCCCAACCAGGGAAAAACCACAGGACTTTAGTGTAAAAACTTTCACTATTAACAAATAATGGGTTTATAATATTTTTCTTCACTAGTATAACTGGCGAATAACTAATCATTCATCACAATGGTGGATATTAAAAAAATTATAAAACTATTCAATTCGTGAAAACGTGAAAACATCTATTTAATTTGGATAACAACGAATGATTAACAAGAATAAAAAATTATCACATTGTAGTACCCCATGCCACGAATTCAACGGAAGGAGTCTCGTCACAATCGAGATTTAATAGACTATCCAATGTGGATTCAAAGTTTGCCTTCTGTATATTGATTTTCTTTCTAAAATCAAGAAAGTTCTTTCTTCGTCACCGTCCTCTTATTTCATGTACCAGGACATGGGATTTACTCCTTTTATTCCCTTTTTTTTCATTTTGCACTATCGGAATATTGAATTTAATCTACTTTAAACTACGCTTTCCAATTTCGTAATCTGCCAAGTCTCGAACCTTCATCCGTAGCCACATTTCAATATTCTCCATGGCCACAATTTTTCTCATATGTTATAAGAGATATTCTCTTACTCTTTTCCTTTTCTATATATATATATATATATATATATATTAAAAATATCATATATCTTTATAAAAAATATATTACATCTTACAAACGATATATTAGAGTTTTATTATTATATGTTATGGACCCATATGGATTGGATTCAAAATCCAACACTTCAAAATACAATCAACATCAATTCGAGGGCCTTAAATGAGAGAGCTTCATGATAATGGAGGGTTAGCGTTAAGCCTACTCTTGAAGAGATAGTATGAGTGTGTGTTCATTTTCCAAGAAGGGCCTCCAACCTGCCGATTTTAGCTGGATCGGATGGGGCAAGTTTTTGTGTCGTATCTTGTTTAACGTGCAAGACTTACCATATTGGTACTCACTCCCCCCTCAGTTTCACCAAAATCTCTTTTGCATAGGATAAGGAAATCAAATAAGCTGATTGCCAACATTTATGAAAATGGTAATTAAAACATTTTCGGCTAAACTTTTTTTTTTTTCAACCGTAATTTACTACAAATTACCTTATGTGTTATAAATGGTTGTGACCTTAGTGATGATAAGTCAAAATTTTCTTTTCATTTCTACGTCTATTTCAGTTGTTATAAATTTTAGGATTTTCGTACTAAACAAACTTTGATATATATGTGTGTGTATATAGGTGATAGTCAATGATAAGTTTGAGAGTTTAGAAGACATAGATATTTTTTTTATGTGTGTTGGTATATATTTAATATATAAATAAATATTTTATATTGAAGAGCAAAGATGTAATTTGATATAAAATAAAAGGTTTTTATTGTGGGCTATGGTTTATGCAAACGAGATTCTTTGAATATTTAGTTTTGATAGTATCTTTAAATAGGTACCCTTTATGTGAGTTTTGAAGATTCACATTATTATTTATTTGTGGTTTAGAATTTCTTAGTTTTGGCGTGTTCTTAGAAAGAGAATGATACATGATGAGGTGCCTTTAAGTTAGGGCGTTACAATATATATACACACATATAGAGGGTTTCTGGCGATGTTGCATTTACATTGCGTGTGCAAATTTAATATTGTTAAAAAAGTTAATAAAAAATTATTGAAGTGAAGTAAAAAATTCTTAAATCTTTTATGATTAAAAATTTTAAAAATCATTAATTTGGTAGAAAAGATGGAGTGGCTAGCTAGAGAGAGAAAAGAAAGAGCCAGAGTAGTGAGTAGTGGAAATTACCTTTCAATTTGAACTACTAAAATACCTAGAAGCTTATAAATATTAACTTTTTAAATGTTTGACAAATAAAAAATGATTTTATTTTAAAGAGTTTATGGAAATAGATAAAAAAACACAAGAATTTTTGCTCTTGCGTAAATAATATAGATATATATCCATATATATCTCCAATGTACATATACACATGGGCATAGTTTCCATAACCGAATCAAACCAGAATTGAAACCGAAACCGACTCTCACAATTTTAGTTCGGTTTTATGAAACTGTCAGTTCTCGATTTTGGTTTTGGAGCCATGGAATTGCCTTTTTTTTCAAATGAAAAATAAAAAAATAAATCAATTTTAGTTTTTACTAAAATAAATTTTAAAACTCAAACTAATTATTGGATCTAAAAATGTTAAATTACTTGACCAAAATTTTTTTAACTTGTTTAAAATGCACGTTTATTTGTATATAAATCCATCCAATATCAATTGTAATTAATAATACGAGATTGTAAAATACTCTAGAGGGTAAAAAGAAAATTACAATACAAAAAATAGTCTCACATTACTAAGAAAATAAATTTTGCTTTTAGGAAAAGTTTATTTAAACTAATAACATATGATTTTAACATATGTTTATTTGTGTTGTTGATAATAACATATTAAATATTGTGAATAAATAATAAATTTTACTATTTATATAAAATAATTTAAATATTAATAATTATATGTTTAATATTATTTTTTATTTTTAAATGGAACTGGGTGGAACCGCCGGTTCCACTAGTTTTACACCAAAGAACTGCCTGGAAACCGTAAAACTGGCGATTCCATAATTGGTTTTAGAACCAATTAACTGGTTTGGTTCCAATTCAAAAACCATCGATGATAATTCCGATTAAGTTTTTGGTTCGAAACCGAACTGTACCTATATCTATATATACATATCCCCACTATGTGCAGAAATATGAAAACGTCATCGACATCCATTTTGACTGAGCACTATCAACATTCAATGGCCTTCAAACATGAAAAATTACATTTAAACAAAAATCTTTGGTATACATAATTAGGGGTGGCCATAAAAATGCAATTTCCCTTTTTTTCATATCTTTGAATCAAACCATACCATTCAAATCAAGAATGCTTCCAAATCATAGAATATTTTTTTTTTTTTACTCAGTTTGGTGTATGGATTAAACCTTATTTTATAATATAAGACACTATGTTAGTATAACATGGGTAATTTTCTATGAAAAGTATGTATTAAATATATCTAGTTAGAATAAGCATTAAATTACTTAAGAGGTAAATCAAATCAATATTCATGTAATAAAAAATTTTGAAGTGTTTATGAACAATTACTTTTATTCATAAAGTTAGTATATTTTGGGTGGACCTTTTTTAAATGATTTATTAATTATAGTCATATAAGTATATAGTTTAATAAATGTAAAATACTATAACATAAGCAAATTTTATGTTACAATTAGATTACTATTTTGAATAATTTAATTTAATTTTGAAGACCTATATATATAATACTATGATTCAAAATTGATACTAGTAGCAAAGCTGGTGTTAATGTATGACCATTATTAACAAGAAAAAAGAAAAAAAAAAACAATAACCGCAAATATTTAGCTAAGACTACTGGTTGAGTATGGTTATACATCATCATGGGTCGGTTCCGAACCGGAAACCGACCTCACCCATAACTGGCGGTTCTTTTACCGGGAATCGGCCAAGGAATGGCGGGTCTGAACCAATAAAGGATCTGGCGGATCTGGCGGGTCCTTACGGTTCCATCCTTAAAAACTGCATGACCCGGCGGTTCTACACCACAAAAATTATTAAAAAAGTAAGAAAAAAATAAAAGAAAATTATAAAAAATTGCAATTATAAAACAAATATTTAAAACTATTTTCGCATAAATAATAAAAAATTTATTTCCCATTCACAATATTTAATGTGCTATTATTAACAACACAAGTAATAAATATATTTGAAATCATATATTGTTAAATTTATGCAGACTTCTAATCAAAGTAGACTTTCTTTTTTAATAATATGTGATTCATTTTTTGTTATTGAGAATTATTTGTATCTTGAATATTTTATAGTGTCACATTGCTAATATAACAACTAAAAAAGTGCAAGTGATTGTATATAAATAAATACATAATTATAGAATTTCTTTTAACTAATGCTATGAACAATTATTGTTAGGCTCAATGTTATTTCAAGTTAAAAATTTATTTTGTATTTTTTCTTAGTCAAATTAAGTAAATTATTTAATTGATTTTTTATTTTTTTTCATGGTTCCCGGTTCCTCTTGAACCGGAACCGAACCGTGGGAACCGACGATTTCTAAGAACCAGGAACCGGACCGGCTCCCACGGATCCAGTTTCGGTTCCACCAATTTTGGAACCGTGAACCGACGGTTCGGGTCCGGATCCATACCCGAACCGAACCATGACGACGTCTAAGTACGGTAACCCGTCGGTCTTCTAAATTGCAATTTTACGTATCCATAAGTTTTCAAAATGTATTATATGTACATATACTCTTCAAACCATCTTAAAACCGCCTTGAACCATTAGTGTTTTTAAGCGAATTTTGAAGTTTCACCAAAGTGTAAACATTATCAAAATATTTAGACAAAGGTATGGTTACAGAACAAAACGAAACCGAACCAAAACCTTAACTTGAATCACTAGTTTTAGGTCTTGAAAATGAGGAATCGGAATTGGAACAATCTCTCATGGTTTTGATACATTTTATGGAACCGGCAGTTCGCGGTTTCAGTTTGAGAACTATAAAATCGTTTTTTTAAAATAATTTTTAGTTTTTATTAAAATAAATTTTAAACCAACAATTATTAATTATTGAGTCTATAAGTAGTAAATTAATTAAACAATTTTTTTTTTAAATTTTAGAATGCGCATTTATTTCTAGAGGATAAAAAGAAAATTACAATACAAAAAATAGTTTCACGTTATTAAGGAAATGAATTTTGCTTTCAAAAGAAGTTTATATAAACTAAATTATATATAATTTTAAATTATATGTTTTTATGTTGCTGATAATAATATATTAAATAATGTAAATAAGTAATAAATATCATTATTAGTGTTAATATTAATAATTATATATTTAATATAATTTTTTCTCTAATTTTTTTTTTTAAATGGAACCAATTGAAATTGTTAGTTCTAGTCGGTTTTGGGACTGTAAATGACAGTTTCGGTTTGGTTCCATGTCTAAAAACATCTATCTGCAGTAATTAAGTAACTTGCAATTATGCTCGGGCTTGGGGGGTTTTTTGAGTGTTTGGGGCGATTGTGAACTGTAGTTTGTTTAGTACCAAAGTAATTTACAGATTAATATAATCATGGGGTAATTTGGAAGAAAGATGGAAGTTATAAGGTTCAATGGTCGTCGATAATTTTTTTTTTTTCTCTTTTCAGTAAGAAACGTAGTGGATAATTTATACGTATATGTATCTACATATACCTTGGTACTGGGCTGGACTGATCTGGAACCGGCCCAGACCTATCGGATCACAAATCAAAAAAATCCTGACCCAAACCGGCTGCAACTAAAGCAGGCCGGTTCATGGGTCCAACCTGACCATGCCCGCAAAGGTGTCCGGAAAACAACACCGACAAAAGGTCCAACGTTCCCTTAATCAAAATCTCACGTCAGTCTTCGATTTCTGCGGAACGCTTGAAATTCAGACGTTCGCCGTTTTGGAATCATTTACTAAATCTCAATTTCCTTTTGACGCCAAGTTGCCAAGGAAGTATAAGTTCTCACGAATGGAGCATTGTTTAGTAATATTTTATCAGCAACATTATTTTCAAAATTAAAAGCTCTTACATTTGAATAAAGATGGTGTCAATAATACAAATTTACTATACCGTTTGGTAGTTGAAAACGTTGAAAGAAAATTATTATTGAAGGTAAACTATACACCGCATTCAATGGTCCCACAGCATCAAAGAAATTTAAAACACTTGCAAAATATTTTATAATATTATGGATAAATTACCTGTGCTTTCCTTAAAAACTTTTAAACTTATATGGACTTTCATTTCCTTTAAAAGTCAACGTATATCCCTGAAAAAAGTACTGATCCCACTTTTGATGTGAGTTGATCACTTATTTATCAATTCCATCTTATATCTATAATAAAATACAATAATTAAACATCACGACATATGTTCTTACTAATATAGCAATGTTACTCATGTTTTTAAAAAAGAAATCCCACCAAATCATATATCCAACCCAAACATCTATCAAATTAATAAACCCTTCCATGTAGATTACATATTTACTTTATCAACCATGTTATTTATTTATTTATTTTTCCGATCATCATCTACCCCATTGAATCAAATGTATTAATTGACCTTGTGGAAAAATAATTTTTAATGGTTCAGATATGACAAGAGTTATAGAGATTAGCTGTGATTTGGAGAAAAATCATTATAAATTACATGATATACTTAATTGTTTGAAATAATATAATTTACAATAAATTGTAATAGCGAAATAATAATTGATTGCTACTGCCCAATGGAAGGGTCTAATACTATTGTTAGTCCACCCCCACGACAACGAAAGTGAAATTGGTACACAAACACACACAAAACGTTGCCTTATATTTTTGTAGCCTCATTACAGTTCCTTCTAGGGCATTGTTGTTTGACTGAATAGAGTAGCTGAAAGTGATTAGGGTCGATATGGTATGCGTCGATGTATTTATTTGATAAATGTTTGCTCAAGTATATAACTTAGTCAGTTTGTTTTTTTTTTTCCCCCTAAAAACATGGGTGGCATTACCATGTTAGCAAGAAGATGTCACATGATATTCAATTTTTATATTTTATTATACACATAAGATGAAGTTGACATATATGCAACCAACTCACATTAAAAATGGGATCCATATATCTTTCAGGAGGTATTTGTTGATTTTTACAAAAAAAAAAAAAAAATGGGAGTTTACGTAATTTTAAAATTTTTAAAAGGAGATTTGCGTAATTTACCCTAAAATTATTGTAAAATAGCTCAAGTGTAATTAGATTTGTAGCTATCTACATTTAAGATGAATCATGCCTAGGCGGTCCAAGCGTAAGAAGTGTGTTGTATACTTTGACAAGAAATTTTCACATGTTAATAACGCGGCTTGCATGGATGATTTTATACGACATCCATAGTCTATATGTACTATTAAATATGCATACAACTAGCCTTGATGTACTTGGGTTCGAAAATGCATTACCATCAATTCGTGGGATTTAAATCAGCCATATCTACTGTAAATTGTTCATGTTCAACTTAATCTTTATTCTTTTTCAATTTGACAATAATCAAAATGAGCTCAAACTCAAGTAGTCTAATGAGTCAAGTATTCAGGTTTAAGTTCTATGATATTTGGTTTAGCACATCAGCATTATTTTAATTAAGATTTCCTTTTTTTTTTAATCAAATTGAGATAAGCTCAAGCTTGTTAAGAAATATTTCAAGCTGCACTCGAATTTGAAATTCTACACCCAATTGAGTTCGAGCCCTATTCGAAATTTCAAATTTCAAGATAAAAATTGAACTTATGTTCAACACTATTTCACTTTCACATAACTCGTTTACATCGAAGCGTAAGCTAGCAACATCCATATATCTACTTAACTTGTAACATGTATGGACATTTCTTTTTAAAAATGAAATAGGTATGAATAGAAATGTAATTCTAAGGGAATAAATAAATAGTATTTATTCCATATATTTTATTTGAGGTTCCAACATTTTTATATTAATATATTAGATATAATCAAAGAATAGCCATTTCCATAGTTCTTTAAAGAAATTGTGATGTGGTAGAAGAGTTGATAAATGGGTATATGGAAAATGAGACAGAAATTGGTTAGCAGTAATTTTGTAATTTCAATAGTTTTGAATTTTTGCATTTTAGGGTAATGAACCAACGAGCAAAACTCACAACTTTACTCGTGGCATACATCGTTTTTTGAGCAAATTCAATTATTCAAGCCTTTAAAACCAAGTTTTTGTAATTTTAAGAAATATTTAATGATAGTTTTTTATAGGAAAGACCATTTTATTTATCAACTGTGCCATTTATTTTATCTTTTTAATTATTTTATGTCTATATACTTTTTTTAGGAAATTTCCCTTTTTTTTGGCAAATTTTAGGTTTTTCATTATTTTGTATGCATAAGAGCAAGAGACATGAGTTGCTGATCAATATTGTTATTCAAAGCCACAATATTGTTCTTTTTTCCCAAAGTTTCATATTTTCTTACAATTTTTTGAACTTTGGATGCTTATATTGTCTGAATATTCTTAGAATCAATAAATAAATATAATATCACTTTCTAGTATTCGTGTGCGAATCAATGCATCATGATATCTATCTTCTTTTTGTTGTAAGTTTCACTAGGTTAGTTTGTAATTTTTCATTTTGAGATAATATAGCAATTTTATGAAAATGTGATGTTGCCAACCGAATGAAAGGATAGGTCTGAATGAAAGGATTAACTATTTTCTTTCTTCCTTACTAGTATTTTTCAAAAGTTTAACTGTGTGTCAAAACATAGTTTATATTTATAATATATATATATATATATATATAGGTTGCTGTAGTTGTTTGCGTTTTATTATTGAAGTCGGTTTTATGTGGACAGGCATATATCAATATTACTTTCTGATCTATAACTATAATATCAAATTATAAACATGTGTACAGTTAAGGCAATAAAAATCTTGCTTTAAGCCCGATTTCCCTTCAACTTCTAAGTTATACAAGTGTAACTTCTGAAATGTTTTAAATTTTTTAATCTAACTCCAAGATTGGAAGTTTATAAACGCATTTATAGCTCTTTTTTTTTTTTTTTTCCCTTTTTCCCATAAAATGCATTTGTAACTTAAGCAAGTGGAAGGGAAGTGACAAAATGTAAGATTTCCAAATCCGTGCACGACATGGAGCCTGAGGTGTAATTAAATTACAATAATGCTTGTTCTTTCCTCTGAAATTACACTAGGACATATTTATTCCTCAACGTTGAAAGTTGCAACTGGAGAGAGAAATGCAATTGCTTTATGGCAAGAACTTGAAGGGAAATTGTAACTGAAAAATCACACGAATGGGTCCATTAGAAAATCGTTGTGATGCTTTCCAATGATATTAGCTACCTCCTTCCTATATCCTTCTCAGCAAATTTCTTATAATTAAACTTCAATCAATCTTAACAATCTCAGCTGGCTCCATTAATCTCAGAAACGATCAAATGATAGGAATAGTCCTATTGACAAGATAATAAGCCCAACAGTTGTAAGGCGAAGTTCTCTCTTTAGAAGAGTTTTTTCCTCTCTTTAGGAGAGTTCTTCACCTTTAGGGTGTCTTGTATTGCTCTTTGAGGGTTTAAACCTGACATGCTGCAGTTGATTGCTTTTTCTGCTCTATGCTAGCTAATTGTCTTTTCATATCTAATCCCCCCTTCCTTACTTTCTTTGGTTGATTTGTTTGCCTCTATTTCCTTTGTCCTTGTTCTGTTTTTCTGTATGGATCTCCCTTTTTGAATTTTATTTTCCCTCTAGCTTATCCCCTTTGACCTTTCTCCCCTGTGTTTTCTTTACCGCTTCTTTGTTCTTGCCTATTCTGCTATCTCTCTTTTCTTTCTTCTCGGTTTTTGGTTTTGTTTGCTTTGATCTTGCGTTCGCCTTGAGTTTTTCCCAGGTCGATGGAAGCACCTTTCAACCGCTCTCCCCATGATAGTCCAATGGATGATGAAGTGTTTCTGGAGGATCCACCTGAAGATAACCAACAAAACAAAAAGGAAGCTAAGGAGGTAGTAGCAGTGGCTAAAATCATTACGGACAAAAGTCTTAACAAGAATGCTGTTAGTAATATCCTTAAAAACTTGTGGAAAGGATATGGAGTGAAAGCCATAAACAACATTGAAGTTAACCTATACCTTATAAGCCTCAAATCACATTCTCATTTCTCCAAGCCGATGGAAGAGAGTCCTTGGTCGGTTATGGGTCATAGCTTGATAGTGGAGGAATGGCATGAGAATATGAGAATAGAAGAAATCCCGTTGAATATGATGGTGGGATGGATCCAGAATCATGGGCTTCGTTTAAACCACATGACGATAGCAGGAGCCAAGATGATAGGTATGGAGGTAGGGGAGGTAATGGATGTTGAACCTATAAGCTCGGATAGAGGAGAACGCAGAGCTTTTCTGAGAATAAGAGTTAAATTCCCAGTGGATATACTGCTAAACGGGAGTTTATGGATAAACAATGGAAAAGGAGAAAAATATAGAGTTTTCTTGAAATATGAAAAACTAAATGATTGGTGCTTTAATTGTGGAAGGATGGGACATCAGAATAAGAACTGTGAATTTGGGAGTAGAAAAGAAGAGGGTTTTGGTCCTGATCTAAGAGCAAAAGGTACAAAAACATGGAGGAGTGAGGATCAGAAAGAAAAGAGGGTAGAGAAAGTCTTAGAGCATGCTAACCCCATGGGTAAGAAGAGCATTGGTTGCTCTTCGGAATCCAAAACCATCAAACAGCATCCCCTGTTAAATTTACCCTTGAACCAAGATAGACTCGAGCACTCTACCAATTTTTTATACTGTACCCAAAAATCCCAAGATCCACAAGCTTCAAACTCAATACACCTCCTCCCATCCTTTCTTGGTAACCTGCCTAAACTCCCCTCTTTGCATTCCCAGTTTTTGCCCACATCCATGCTCCCCCCTCTAAAACAACCTCTTTCTTGGCCCACCCCTTTACCAAAACAAGATGTGGTTTGCGATCTGGAAATCAACATATCATCACAAATGGAACCTAAACCTACCCAGCCCTCTATAGATACCTTTGCTAAACCTTACGTATCCCTGAATGACCTATTCATGGATATAGAATGTCTATCTATTAAGAGGATAGGAGAGGATTTGGAGGGGTACAATCTGAAAAAAGCTAAGAAGGGGATCTTAAAGAAAGCGAAGAACAAGGAGGAGTTGCTGACTCTGGAAGAAACAGAAGGGGAAAGTATGGAAGCTCTGTCCAATGGTTCCAAAAAACAATTGAAGGCAATAAAAGGAAAGAGTAAACTGATGAAAGTTCAAAACATGAAGAAGAGAGGTACCACTAGGAAACTGTGGAAGGAAATCAAAATTACAGCTTGTGCGGAGATTAATTAATGGTTTGATGTCCCGATTGAGTCTACAGACTTTATAGGTGGTGGTGGCTGGCCTTCAATAGCCACACGGTGGCCATGAGCTTCCTTTGCTGGAACTGTCAAGGGATTGGGCCTCCGGAGACAGTTCGTAACCTAAAAGGCCTTGTCTGTAAATACAATCCTAGTTTGGTTTTCCTTATGGAAACAAAAAATAAAGAAAGTTTTTTGGAGAGGTTGAGGAGTAAACTCCGTTTTGGGGGTAGCTACTATGTAAACCATAGAGGGCTTGCTGGTGGGCTTGCCTTGTGGTGGAACGACGGTTTGAAAGTGGAGATTGTCAAGCAATCGGATTTCCTTATTGACTCTGAAATTTTCTAGGAAGATGGTAATAAAATTGGCTACGTGACCTGGGTCCATTCAGCAACGGATTACCCTTAAAAGAAAGCCCTCTGGAAATCCCTTACAGATATAGCAAAAAGTCGGGATGTTTGGTTGTGTATTGGAGACTTCAATGCTATCCTTTATGAACATGAGAAGGAAGGAGGAAGAAGTGCAGATAGAAGAACTATGAGGGGTTTTAGGGACTTCTTGGAGGAATCAGCCCTTCAAGATTTGGGTTTTAATGGTTCAAAATTCGGGTTTTAATGGTTCAAAATTCACATGGAGGGATTGGCTTTATTTGGATGAATTGAAAACTTCCCCAGTTGCAGAATTGAACACATTCCTTCGAGCACTTCTGATCATGCTATGCTGTTTGTAAGACTTGTCAAGGAAGGAAGGAAGAGTACCAGAAATTTCAGATTTGAGAATATGTAGTTATCCTCGAGTGAGTGTAAAAGGATAATAGATAAATCATGGAGGAGGGGTAACAGAGGAGATGTCTGGCAAACCTTGTTTCAAAATCTCGACTTATGCAAGGATAACCTAAGTGGATGGAGTGTGAAATTTTTTCCAAATAATAGAACTTAAATTGACAAAGTTTTACAAAAGCTGGCAAACATCCAGAAGGACCTAAAAGGTGTGGATTTGGAGGAGGAAGAAAAGCTTTTCGGTGAGCTAAATGGCCTATGGGAAAGAGAAGAAAAATTTTGGCATCAAAGAGCAAAAGTCAAATGGCTGAACTGGGGAGACCGAAACACCTCCTTTTTCCACCATTCTACAATGATTAGAAGGAACAAAAATAGAGTGATGAGATTGAAGGACAGGGAAGGGAAGTGGATCAATGATGAAGAAGCAATAGCACAAGAATTCACAGATCACTTTAGGAAGCTATACGCTACGGAGGAAGAAGGGAATGATAGAAGCTGTCTGGAATGGATAGAAAAAAATATGAATGAGGATATGAATAGAAGCCTATGCAGTGAAGTGGATGAGGGGGAAATTAAAGAGGCTGTTTGGCAAATGGGAGGATTAAAGGCTCCAAGACCAGATGGATTCTCAGGAATCTTTTATCAAAGCTCTTGGACTATCATTGGGGAATCGGTTATTGATGCGGTCAAAGATTTTTTTATCTCAGGTTCATTTCCCCCTTTCCTTAACAATACTGATTTGGTTCTCATCCCAAAGGTCCTTAACCCTCAAAATGTCTCTCACTTTCGACCTATTAGTCTTTGCAACTTTATATACAAAATCATTTCCAAGATTTTAGTGAATAGGTTGAAACCTTTCTTAGGGAACCTTATTTCAGAAAATCAAAGTGCTTTTATATCTAGTAGAATGATCCATGACAACATCATCATTGCTCATGAAGCTTTCCACTTCCTAAAAAACAAAAAGAAAGGAAAAAAAGGTTTTTGTGCCCTAAAAGTTGATATGAATAAAGCTTACGACAGAGTTGAAAGGACCTTCTTGAGAAATGTGTTATCTAAATACGGTTTTGAGGGGAAATGGATTAATTGGGTCATGTGTTGTGTCACAACAGTACAATTCAATGTGGTTCTGCATGGTAAAAAAGTGTCTCATTTTAAACTAAGTAGAGGTTTAAGACAAGGGGATCCCTTATCTCCTTACTTGTTTATCTTGGTGGCAGATGTCCTATTTAGGGGGATCGAAGAAAGCAAAAGAATGGGAAGGCTATCTGGTCTACAAATAAAACCTATGTGTCCTGTTCTTTCCCACCTTTTTTTTGCAAATGACTCTCTTTTCTTCATGGAAGCAAGGATGGAGGAAATCGAAGAACTAACCATTATCATGGATAAGTTCTGCAAAGCCTCATGACAGAAAGTAAATCTAGAGAAATCAAGCTTTTTCTTCAACTCCAATACTGACCCCCAGTTGAAACAGAACATTGGAAGCAGCTTGGGGATAGGAATTACTGAAAATCCTGGTCTATACCTAGGTTTGCCTATGTTGTGGGGATGATCGAAGTATGAAGCTTTGGGGTTTGTTAAAGAAAATGTTGTTAGGAAGCTAAAGGGATGGAAGAAGAATATGCTCTCTGAAGCTGGAAGAGAGATCCTAATCAAATCTGTGATAGCAATAATACCTATGTATTCTATGTCGTGTTTTTGTTATCCTGAAAAGTGGTGCAAGGAAATGAATAGCACTGTTGCTAGATTCTTCTGGGGGCAAAGAAAAGAGGAAAACAGGATACATTGGAAGAGCTGGGGTATGCTATCCAAGGCTAAGGAAGAAGGAGGCTTGGGGTTTAAGGATCTTCATCTTTTCAACCTAGCCCTGTTAACTAGACTAGCATGGAGAATTGAACAGGGCAGTGATGATCTATGGGTTAGATTCCTTAAAGGAATATACTACCCTAACAGAGAGTTTAGAGATGCTCCAAGAGGAGGGAAACCTTCATGGGCTTGGAACAGTATCCTAAAAGGGAGAGATGAGCTGTTTAAAGAAGGGATCTGGCAAGTAAGCTCAGGGGAAAGAATTAGAGCGTTCAAAGACAAATGGGTACCTCTAATCAAAGGAGCTATCCTTAACTATATTGGGGATGAGGACTCAGAGGACATCATGGTTAGAGATCTAATCATGGAGGAAACTAAAACATGGAATACATAGAGAATTAAACAGATCATGCCAACCAATGATGCGACTAGGGTTTGGAACATACCTCTCAACAGAACACAAAAAGCCGATTCCATGGTATGGCCGCACACGCGAGAGGGTGTTTGCACGGTCAAATCTGCATATCACAACCTGAAATCAAATAAAAAAAACCCATCAACAGACATAGCTTCCTCCTCAGAAAGTATCTCAAGTTCACATTGGAAAAGAGTTTAGAATTTTAAAACCCTCCCTAAGATCCAACATTTCCTATGGCGAATTGGATCTAACTCCCTCCCAACAGCAGAAATGTTGTACAATAGAAGAGCAATACCTGATCCGCTATGCTCAATTTGTGGAGAGAGAGAAACGATCGAACATGCACTCATGTTCTGTGAATGGACCCAACCAATTTGGTTCGGGTGCCTTGGAATCCGATTAGATAAGCAGCACATCAGATCCACTCTCGATTGGATCCTCCAAGCTTCATCCGAAGGTGGTAAGCAAAACCCAGAAGCTGAGGCCAAAGTGAGCACAGTAGCATGGTGGATCTGGATTTCAAGATGCAAAGCGGTGATGGAAGGAGAAAAAATCGTGTTGGTTAAAGTGATGGCCCAGACTCGAGCTATGATGAGTACGGTGGTCAATTTAGCTACGAAAGACAAGGATCCCAGAGAAGAATAGAAGGAGGAAGTGAAAGTTTGGAGGAAACCACAGCTGGGAACGATAAAGCTGAACGTTGATGGGTCGTGGAAATCAAAATGGGAAAGAGCAGGACTGGGAGTGGTGGCTCGTGACAGTGAAGGTAACTGGTGGGAGGCCGGGCCATGATATGCTATGGACAAAACGTAGAGGAAGTGGAATGTAGAGCAATCCAAATGGGCCTTAACTTGGCAATAGATATGGGCTGGTCTAATTTTATTTTGGAGTCCGACTGTCTTTCTATTATTCACAACTGCATCGGGCTGGGAGGAAAAGCCCATTGGGCTACCGAACCTCTGTTGCAAAATATAAAAGGGATCCTTGAAGGCTTCGGTGTTAAACCGATTATCGCTCACGTTTCCAGAAACACAAATAGTATTGCTGATTGTGTAGCTACTACAACTAAGAAAGGATGTGTCCAATGGATTGGTGGTGTAACTCCCCTTCCCAACTCCTAAAGCTAGCCCTGTTAGATATTAGTTTATGTATGACGGGTATTAACCCTTCGGATGATGTATTTGATAACGGTTAAATTTTATATATGAATGCTTGTTATGTTCAAAAAAAAAAAAAAAAAAAAAGACAAGATAATAGAATAACTCCATAAATCGGTACCACATTTACCCATTATAGTCCATGTAAACCACGATATGGCATTGTAAATATACAACCTTCTAGGAAGCGGAACACTTGTAGCCAGAAGCGTTAGAGGGGTGTTTTTGTTTTCCCTTCGATTTTGTTCCAACACGGAATTTCAAACTGCAAAAGGTTCTGTCCTAAGCAAGACAATGCGAAATGTTCTAAATTTTGCTTGGTACCTCATAAGGAAAGGACTCGTGTCCAGCAAAAAATTGTTCATACACATAATAGTCATGATAAATAAAAGAATGGTGATCGAGAACTCTCCAAGCAATCTCAGTTTCCTTTCCCCTTCACGCTACCCAAAGCAAGTCGATTACGGTACACGTGAGTACGAATTCTCTTGCTGCGACACACCAATTCCCAGCTTCTTCCATGGATCCAGAAAGAAGCATTTTCAATTCTTCTGCTGCGTCGGTTTTCCTAGAGTCCTGGAAGACCAAGTATTTGAACTGGCAGGAGATGTAAAATTGGTCCCTCACCCAACGCCCCCGGAACACGAGTTCGATTTTCGTTTCTTTACTCCAAATCGATGTGATAAGTTTAGCCCAATGACATCCCCTATTGTTGCGAGGATTTCTAATTATTCCAATTACTCATCCGAGGATGAGAGTAATGGAGCTTATGGCAAGGTTGATCACAAGGCTGAGGAGTTCATAAAGAGATTTTATGAGCAATTAAGGATGCAATACTAGGAAAAAAGAAATGATGGAAAACCACTACTGAATTTCTTCATTTTGAAGAATAATCAAATACTTTCAATTATTTTCTGTTTGTACGTATAAGGTTTTAGTCAACATATCTGCAGAGCTATAGGGTATCATTCATCAGAAGACACATGTTTTAGAAGTCTTCATATGCTTGTCATGCACTGTAAAGATATTATATACTTGAACTATTGTATGGTTGTAACTTTATTTCACTTTCCCTTTTTCTTTCCCCTTGTGTATTATGGAGTAATTAAAAAAAAAAGGGTAATTTATTCTCCAAAATATTAATAGACATGTTAACAAAAAAAAAAAAAAAGTATTAATAGACATCCAAAGTAGCTGGCTAGCGGCATTACTTTTTTTTTTTTTTTTCTTTTACATTGATTATTTTTTAATATTACAGTCAATTGAATTTTATTTTAAAAAATGCTCTTAGGAAACAAATGGCAGTGTCATATGCATCTTTTACTTCTTTCAGAATTATTGAACTCTAAACATGATTCTAAGGTTTTGTTTGTTTTAAGAAAATTCTGTTGTTAGCGAATTAGTTATTTAACATTGTGGATGTAGAGTTGGTCTAGTTGGTGTCGGTTTGATGTTCAATGTCTGGTTTTGATCAAATGTTATGGAGTAAGTAATTACATTTTTTAGTTAGCATATTATCAAAAAAAGATCATAGTTGATTTTTTATTTTTTATTTTTTATTTTTTTATTTTTATTATTTTTTTTTTTTTGCCGCTGTGAATTATGTAAGGCGACTTTCCAGAGTTCAATTGGTGATATGCAGTATTTTGCTGTTGGTTTTGGTTAATTCTGGGAAGCAGGGTCTTCATGAAAATTTACCATATTCGGTAAAAGGTGATTGGTGGGGTACAAGGGGGTGTCAAGTGGCAGTTGAAGTGTCAGCCTAGCTAATTCTTTAATGTCTATATGGGGAAATTGATAGCACGAGCTTTTATACGCTGATGAAGTCAATCCTATCATCAAGGTAAAACAAAAGAATATAAAAAGGTGACAGCAGAATTCTCAGGTGGAGTGGAATCTTTTGGGGAGAAGAGAGGAGGTATTTGAAAAGGGCGAATTGGCTGAGAAAAACAGAGTTAAGAATCAAGAATAGGAAGAAAGAAACAAAGAGCTAGGAAGAAAAAGAGACTGCCCAAAGTAAATGTGTTTTTCTTGAATTTTTTTTTAAATCATGTTTCATTAATATGGAAATGACTCTTAATTTAGAGCAGGAAGATTATAATTGCAAAATGTATTTGCTAGATGTTGTGCAAATCTTCAATCAATATTACACAAGTTTTTATAAATCAAATCATGCAACTGTTAAATATTCAAAATTTATCATAATGATTCTAAACAAAAGATAATAACAATTTCTTGAGAGAGTGAAATATCGTCCATTCACCAACGTATTTGTGCAATTTCAAGGAAAAGCATGAGCGTACAACAAAAAATACAGTTAACTCAAAATTTGTCCGACCCCGGCCATACACTTGTTCTCGAAATTGAAAAATCCTTCATTTGTTGTCCACTAGAATTTTGTTCTTGACTCCTACCATGAATAATTAGGCTCTCAGCTTGAGGCTTAGATCTAATTGCAAGATGCTTCATCTTCTCAAAAGAACCTAAAGCTTCATAAACCTCAACAATGGTAAGAGAATCATGATTATAAAAAACGGTATCTCTAAAAGTTGAATAAGAGGGAGATAAATAACATAATAAAATCAAACCTTAACCTTAACCTTTTCATCATACTTGACCTCCAAATTTTACAAATCATAAATAATTTCTTCAAAAGTGGTTAAGTGATCTTCTAAAATGCACCTTCTGCCAAATGGTGAGAATGTAGTCGTTGTTTCAAATGTAGCTTGCCAATCAAGCTTTTCATCATACACAACTGCTCCAATTTTAACTATAATGCACTAGCTATCTTCTTCTTCAACACATCTTATAATCTTTGATTTGATAAATGTAGATGAATTTGAGAAATGGCTTTTCGATCCTTATGTTGTTTTTCTTTCGGTGACCATGACAAAGGCATCTTATCAAACCTTAACAACGTATCATCCAAATCCATCTGCGTAAGAATCACTAGCATCTTGACCTGCCGTAACGAAAATTTGGTGTTGCAATCCAACAGCAGAATATCGTATTTCACAGTTGCCATTATAGTGAAAAAACAAAACCTTCTGCTTTGATACCAGTTTGTTATAAAAGGATACGGAAATAATGGCAAAGAAAAGTAAAGCAGACACACTAATTTACGTAGAAAATACTTGACGAGAAAAATCATGAGCAGATGAGGAAGAATTAACTATATGTTGAAGGAGTACAGAGGTAGAGAAAAAAAATACAACAAAATGATACTGCTACCCAAAAAACCCCTAAATCATATTTATATATATGATGCATAATAAAGGGGTGAAATAACATATAAGCCGAAGCCTATATGTTGGCAGCCTACATTCAAGGTCGATTGTGTACTAGTTAAGGCCGATGGCCTTGACTCCAAAGTTGGTAACTTTGGTCTAGCTGGATTCAAGTTACAATCTCCAACGGTTCATTTAAGGTATTAAAGTTTAAAATGATTAAAAAGATGAATCAACATTTTACAAAGTAAGTCAAATAAGGTATTAATAATTTACTATTGGCAAAATTAATGAAACTCAATTGAAAACTAATTGATACCTTAAATAAAATTTGCAAAACATTGATACTTCATTTTGATTCATTTTAGAAAATGTTGATTCTTCTTTTTAATCAATCAAAATATTGAAACCTTAAATGAATTTACCCAAAAATATTAATATATTTTAATGTAATTCTCTTGTTTTAATTTACATAATTAACTACCTAAAAATTATAAGTGTAAATTTACTGCCTAAACTTTACTCATTTTTACAATTAATTGCCGAAACTTTACCAAATTTTATAATTAGCTACTTAAATCCAATTACGTATCCCATCCAAGTATTATGAATAAATTAAAAATTTCAGTTGGTATTAAATGGACATTTTAAAATTTTAATAGTTAATTGTATAAATTAAAAAAAAAAATTCAGCTAGCAAATGTGACATTTATCCTTAATTAATTGAAACATCACCTTAGAAACCACAGAAAATAATCGAACGTTAAAGCAACTAAGCGCGAATTAGTTCCAAAGAATTGAAGTTTCTAAAACCAAGGATTCGGGCAACTGTTAAATCTTCATAATTTTTCGCACTGATGCTAAACAAACGATAATAACAATCTACAGAGGGAGTGAAATATCGTCCATTCACCGACGTATTTGTGCAATTGCAAGGAAAAAAGTATGAACGCACAAATATAATACAGTTTAACTCAAAATTTGGCCGACCTTGGCCCCACCTTTTTTCTCAAAATTGAAAAATCTTTCATTTGTTTATGACTCCAACATCGTCTCCTTCGATAAATTTAAGTATTTCTTTTACTTTCCAGCCTAGACAACAGTATGTTTTATAGGAATCTTTAAAATGTTTTTCTATGATTAATTCTAGAAATCTATGCCTAAATCCACATTAGTCGAATTGCAAATCAATATTGTGGTTAAAGATAAGCTCCAATAGATTCAAACACAATGAATTTAAATAAATAATACAATAATAATACGAAAAATGCGCAAAACTCAAACAACAATACAAATTTAAAGTTGGAAATATTTTTCATCTATTTGAGTTTTGCCTATAACTACAGGCCATAATAAGTCAAATTGAATTGGCCTGAACTGTATTACATTTGAATAACTTTGTAAATGAGGAGAAATTACAAGTGACTTATTAACCTAGAACAATTGGCATATGTGTAATAGTATTGTCAAAACTTCAAACTTGTGATTTTATATAGATATGTGAAATAGTATGTAGAATAGAAATGTATGAACAAAATATATATAAGTAAGTTTTTATAACCTATATAAAATATTTTAAAAAATTATAGATGTACTTACAATAATTATAAAAAACTTGAAATATATAATATATATTAAAAAAAGATAAATAATTGAACGTTTTATTATCATATTTATGTCAAAAGGTTATGTATGGTTATTAGTAGTTTAATAAAGTAATGGAAAGAAGGGAAGGTCGGAATCAATGGCTTTTTTTTTTTCTTTTTATGGTGATTAACCATTGTATAAACAAATAAATAAATAAATAAAGAAAAGGAAATACAAAAAAAAAAAAGAAAAGATTTGTAACGCTACTACTCACTATTGCCTATCACTAACACTTATTGCTAAAGGACACCATTAGTTGCAACCCATTTATAATTATATCTTATTACAACAATATTACACAACTTTAAGACTTGGTTACAACTTACAGAAAACAAAATAAAAAAATAAAAAAAAAATATCAGCAAAACAATCATTGTTCATTAATGAAGTTTCATAGGTAATATCATTGAACTAAAATTATGCATTTGAAGCACCAATCTAAACTTTGGCAATTAGTTTGCACCATCTAGAGAGAAGTATATAAAATTTTGAGACAGAACTTAAAAGGAAATTGTAGTTGAAAGACTACATGAAAGAGGTCCATTAAAAAATTGTTGTGATGCTTTCGGCAGACGTAAACATACCTCCTTCCTCTGTCCTTCTCCCTCAAGCCCTTTTCCAACTTCTTTACTGCTTAATTTTTCTTTATTGAATTTAAATAATCTTAACCTTCAACAGTTCACTCCATTGATTGCTATAAAATTGCTTCAGAAGACATTTACCGTTCCTCACAACCTCTTCACTTCTCCAAGAGTTCACTAATCTTCGTAGTCCGAATTTCTCCAATGACAGAGTGATTACAAGGCATTCTACTAAGTGAAATTCCTAGCCAGAAACATCAGTTTCCCTAGTAATTCTGTCATAGAAATGGAGTTTCAAACTAAAAAAAGTTCTGTCCTGTTGAAAAGATTAAGGAAAATGCTGAAATTGGTTTTTTATCTCATTAGGAAGGGACTTGTGTCCAACACAAAATTGATCATGGACATGATTGTCATGATAAAGGATAGAAGGAAAATTAGCAAATCTCCAAGCACTCTTAGTTTCCTTCCGCATTCAAAATACCCAAAACCACTTGGTCTCGACATGCACGAATATGAATTCTCTTGCAGCAACACCCCAATTCCAGGCTATTCCTATGGATCCAAAAAAAAGAACCTTTTCTTCCCCTGCTTCACTCTTCCTAAAGTCCTTGAAGACCAAGTATTTCAAGTGCCAAAAGATGTAATATTTGTCCCCAATCCGAAAACCCCAGAATACAATTTCAACTCGCATATTTTTACGCCAGATCGCAATGACAAACGTAGCCCATCTCGATCGCCTTTTGCAGTGAGGATTTCAAACTATTCCAATTATTCGTCTGATGATGAGGGTGATGAAGCTTATGGTCAAGTTGATCATAATGCTGAAGAGTTCATTAAGAGGTTCTATGATCAATTAAGGATGCAACACTAGAAGATTAAATTTCGATGCTGAACTTTGCATCTGATGTTTGTGTTAAATAGTGGTGATAATATGTCAAGGCTTTAATTGATAGAGTTGATTTTCAGTCTGTAAATTGAAGTTCCACAATATCCACAATATTTTAAGGTCGGATATTCTACCTGTAAATTGAAGTTCCAAAATAATGTTGCAGTGTAACAATGTACTCTCCCTTTAAACTTCTTGCAAATTCCAATTATGTACTTTTTTCCAACTTCCGTGCATCTTTATTTTGGGACTTTTATTTCAAGTGATTACAAGGATTCTGATTATTGTACTTCCTTCGGATATATAATTTGTCAACTGGAGGACGGGTCGAAACATTAGTTTTGGTGAGGCTAATTTCCTTGATTACTTAGGTAAGATCAGAGATTGATGCTAAGATTTCATCGTAATAAATTAATTTTTATTTATATTTTGGAAATTAGTTAGTAGGTAACCCGTCGACTTATATTTGGTGCCTTTTCTATTAATTTTATTTTATTTTTATAATTTTGAAATATTATATTGTCAATATCATACATGCTGGTGGCCAATGAGTATATGGCAGAATTGTTGCGCCCAGATTTTCGAAACATAGCCAAATATAAGTTTGGTAAATATAATTGAATTTCCGTTACATGTCAATTAGATTTTCTGTTTTGATTATACTATACTAGTCAATTTTATAATATCCTGCATCTATCGAGAAATTACGAAGCAAAAGATTTGCGCAAGTTGCAAGGTGAATATGAGGCCATAATAGTTGCATGTTCAGGCTGAAACTTACAAGTTCTCTAGTCCCCTATATTCTAATGGTCATGCTAACAATATTGGAAAACGTAAGAAAGAGGCCCATAGTATTTTAAAATACTGTCCTAGCGAATAAAAATTGAAATTTGTGAAATCGAGCACAATTGTCAGATTACAACCATCTACTTATCAGCTGATTCAAAAGGATGTAAAATAAATAGGCATCAATATTCGAAATCTAACCAATAATAAGAATCTTGAAAAGAAAGGAACAAAAATAGGCTTTGAATATTAATATTAAAATTATCAAAACTAAAATCCAACCTATTCTATTTACATCATAACCTTAAAATTTAGTAAAAAGAAAAAAGACTAAAAAACTCTATCATAAACTAAATAAAATGATATGAAAACAAACAACACTGAATCTAAAAATCATATTAAAAGATATTACATTTCAAAAACTTTCCAAAACAGTACAAAGACGGTTTTAAAAGCCTAAACAAAATTATACATTAGTTTTTGTTTGTTTTCGCATTGATATATATGGAAGTTGAATACGTTGAATATAATGTTTGTCATTGTTATATCGATACATACTTCTTGCGATGATCCATATTATCTTTCTGGTGTTGATAATCGTGGAATATTGATTATGAATCTTGTTTTCAATGGATATAACTTCCATGGATGGAGTAGATTGGTATGATTAGCTTTGGGAGCCAAAGCTAAGTCAAGGTTTATTGATAGTTGATTCATAAAGCCCTAATAGTAATGACATTGAATTACATATGTGGATTAGAAATGATTCCATGATTCGTTGTTAGTTATCGAATACAATGATGAAAGATTTATCAAGGGTTTTGAGGCTGTGAATTTATGCACTAGTGAATTAAAATCTAAAATTGATGTGATTGAGAATAGGCTGAAGTTAACTCAATTTTTTATGAAACTTAACTACGAATATGTTTTTAATCAAGTCTACTCAATAGATCCTTTACTTATTGTTAGCAAAGCATATTACTTTATTTGTCAAGTGGGGAAGCAAAAGCAAATAAGTGATGTCATGGGAAATAATGGAGATATGAATGCAGATTTTCTTTTTTAAAAAAAATGTTCTAAATCTGGTGTGACAATTGGTGACTGGATAAAAGGGATAAAAGGGGAAGGTTTACTTGTAGTCATTGTGAAAGTGTTGGTCACACGATTGATAGATGCTTTGGATTGGTTGGATACCCCGATTAGTTTTGTAGAAGTAAATAAGGTAGTTCAAGTCCCAAAGTTGCAATATAGATACTTAATGTTGCTTATGCTAGTTGTGACAATCTACTGGATATGCAATCAGATGTAAGATTGTCAATTTATAGCAGTAGTGATCTAATTTCTAAAGTTTGTTAAGAGGTCCTCAAGGCTTTTAAGGATGTGCAAAGGAAACAACATGATTTAAGCATTGTTAACTTTGCAAATAACTCCTCTTCTTTGCTTTCAAAAATAAAAAATAGTTCAAGTACATGGATAATAGATATGGGTGCTTCTAATCATATTACTCTTTTCCTACCTTATTATTTCATAAACATACTTTAAATAGACCAGTTGACATCAAACTACCTAATGGACACTTAAACATTGTAAACATCATCAGAGATGTTCACATAAATGACCATATTATTCTAAAAAATGTGCTATTTGTTCCTAAGTTTCAATTTAACCTCTTATATGTTAACCATTTGTTGGATGATACATCCTTGATTGCCATATTTATTCCCACCAATTGCATATTTCAAGACCAAACATCTAGAAGCCCAATTGCATATGCTGAAGCTATTTCTGAGCTCTATATTTTGTAGTCCACCAACCATGCTGCTAGTTTCTTTAATAGGAATTGTTATATTGATTGTACCGAAAATAGTTTTTCTTATACTAATTCTATTCAATTGAGTAATATATTGTCCCTAGAACTTTTGCATAGGAGATTAGGACATTCTTCTATGTCTTCGTTGATGCATTTGGGTGATCTAAACACTTGTAAAGACTCTACTTTTGTGTGTGATACTTGTTTGTTGTCTAAATTTCATTGTTTACCCTTTGTCTCAAGCTCCACTACTGTTTTATATCAAAATTTTTTCTTACAATAATTGATGAGAAGACAAATCCACATGGACCTGCCTGATGAAACACAAGTCACCAACTACAAGCACTCTAACCAATTTTATAGCCTTTGTTCAAAACCACTTTTAACCAACTCCTAAAACCATTAGAGCAGACAATGGCCTTGAATTTCTCTCTATAGAATGTCAACATTTATTTAATAAACATGGTATTCTACATCAAAAGAGTGTGATATATACTCCATAACAAAATAGAGTAGTTGAAAAAAAGCGTAGACATCTTTTAGATGTTGCACAAGCCTTAAGATTTCAAGCAAATCATCATAAACATTTTTAGGGAGAGTGTTTACTTATAACCACTACTCTCATTAACAAAATGGCCACACAAACTCTAAATTGGTCCATACCTTATGAACAACTTTACTATAAACCACCTTCTTATCAACACCTTAAAGACTTTGGTTAACTTTGTCATGCATCGACATTAGCTATTGAAAAAGATAAATTTGATTCTAGAAATAGACAATGTATCTTTGTGGGTTATCCTTTTGGACAAAAGGGATACAAGCTATATGATCTTGACTCTCACCAAACATTTATGAGTAGAGTTGTATTATTTTACAAACACATTTTTCCATTAAGTTCTTCTTTGTTATCACATCAACATTCCGATTCTTCTCTATTTCCATATATTGATTCATCTTGTGTTGATCACATTATTCATTCTGACCCTTCTTCATCTTCTTCATACATTGTTCAAGGGTCTTCAATCCAACCTATTGTACAAGAATCTATAAATAATCAGCATGAATCAACTGTTTGAGTTTCTGCTAGGATAAAGAAAATACAAGCATGGTTAACAGACTTTGAACATTGTGTTCACAATAGTGCAACATTACCATCATCATTTAGTACACTTTACCTTTTGTTCAAATACTAATTCCTTTTCTTTATACCCAAAGGATTATATTGCATCATTAGCACATGTTTTTATTATTCATGAACCTCAAAGCTATTATGAAGCTAAAGATGATCCTAAGTGGGTAGAAGCTATGAAACAAGAATTATTGGCTTCAAAATCTAACAATACTTAGGAGCTTACATCTTTGCGTCCACGTAAAATGGCTATTGGTAGCAAATGGATCTTCAAAATCAAATATAAATCATATGGTACAATTTAGCGCTAAAAGGTGAGATTGGTTGCTAAAGGATATAACAAGTTGAAAGCTTTAACTATACACACTTTTTCACCAGTTGCTAAACTTAGCAAAGTATGGTTTATTCATCAATTGGATGTGAATAATGCATTTCTCCATGCTATATTGATGAGGAGATCTATATGCAAGTTCCCGAAGGGTATAGTGGTGAAAAACCTAGCAAAGTATGTCATCTTGTTCAATCTTTGTATGGCTTAAAACAAGCTTCACGACAATGGAATGAGGAGTTCATGCTTTGCTTAATCAATTTGGGTTTTACTTAGTCACAAATGATTACTCCCTTTTTACTAAAACTACTTCTCGTGCTTTAATTGTTGTGCTTGTCTATATCGATGACGTCCTTATAGTGGGGGATAATCTTTGTAATATATATGTAATAAAACATTCTCTTCATCAAGCTTTCACTATTAAGGATCTTGGTGAGGTTAGATGTTTCCTTGGAATTGAAGTTTTATGTTCTTCAACTGGGTTTAGGCTAACTAAGAAGAAGTTTGCCCTTGACATTTTATCAAATGTTGGGTTGACTAGAGTGAAGCCACTTGCTACTCCTTTTCCTATTCATTTGCAACTTGATGATATTAACAATGGGGTTCTTGTTGATCCATCTTTATTTGAGCATTTTGTTGGATGTCTTCTCTACATAATCATTACATGACCAGATTTATCATTTTTCATTTAATACTTAAGTCAATATGTTTCTTCACTCGCAAGCTGCCTTTCATGTTCTTAGATTTCTTAAGGGGTCTATCGATAAGGGCATTTTCTATTCATCTAAATTTGCTATAACATTGTACGCCTATGTTGATGTAGATTGGGGTGCTTATTGTCTAGATCATAAATCACTTATTGGTTATTTTGTTTTCATTGGTTCTTTAGTTTTAGGGAAAACAAAAAAGTTGTTCATGGTATCTATCGATAGGGGCATTTTCTATTCATCTAAATCGGCTATAACATTATATGCCTATGTTGATGCGGATTGGATGCTTATCATCTAGATCGCAAATCACTTACTAGTTATTGTGTTTTCATTGGTTCTTCTTTAGCTTCAGGGAAAATAAAGAAGCAGATCATGGTATGTACGTCTTTCGCTAAGGTTGAATATGGCAGCATAACAACCACTATTGAGGAATTACTTTGGGTTCCTATCTTCTTCGTGATTTATAGCTTGATCTTTGGTAGCCAACCCATGTTTTTGTGCCCACACAATGTAAGTTGACATTCATTTTACAAGGGATCATATAGCTTCGGGTTTTCTTCAAATCCCATATATTCCTTCAACTTTACAATTAGCTGGCTTCATGACTAAGTCTATTTCTATTTCATAAATTCATCATGTATGCTTCAAGTTACGACTTTTAGCAAGTCCTACTCGGGGGTGGGGGTGTGTGTTGGGTTGGGGGTGTTGGAGGATTATCTCACACATGTAATAGATAGTTACAACACACATGTACCCTTGTGTATAAACGTTTGTCTGCTACTACAATTAGTTAGACACTTCCTAATAGAAAACATTTCTTGTTCCTTTCTCTACTTTCTCTTTGCATAACTTTGGCTCTTCGATCAAGTAAGTTTTCTTTTTATCCTAGTTTTTGAATGTTTTCAAAATCGATGGATTTATTAACTATTTTAGAAATTAAATAAAAATCATAACGAACAAAAAAATTCTTAAAAATAAAAATTAAAATATGTTGAAGGATCACTAAGTACGTTTTTGAATGGTTAGCTCTTTTTGAAAAATCAAATCATAAACAATTTTTGCGGTTATTGTTCCATCTTCTTCACTTGGCAGGAGCTAAGCCCTCTTACTGCTAAGGCCTCGGTTGTAATTTTATTGATTTCTTGGAGAGAATAAGCTGATGCTAGCATTAATACGATACACCCTTCTCATCTCTACAAACCACACCATAACCTTTTTTTTTTCATTATTAATTGTGACCCCACAAAAACACGAGTAATGATAAATCACAGTTAGATGAACTAAGTGCCAATCACATGCAAACAAATCAAGTTTGAAAATCATGATTAATAGTTGAATCTTCAAAATTTTCATACTATGCAAAATTCAAATAATAATTTCTCAACTGAGTGAGATATACGACGTTGACCACATTATCCGTGCAATTGCAAGGAAAGCATTAATACGGCAAGTTCAAATCAAATCTGGCCGACCAACGGGCCCACGCCTTTATTCAAACGTTGCAAAACCTTTTGTTAGCCAATGTAACTTCAAATTGGCTCTTGCAATAAATTTACCTCTTATTTTTTCATCTTGCAGACTAAGACTGTAATTTTAATTTATGACAATTTGATGCCTTATTTTAAATTTTAATAAATTAGTATTTATATTTTTAAATTATGCATGATTATGAATATCTATTAAAAATTATTTGATGAACATTTATTATTAAGACGAAATAATAGTAAGTGATGTGTTTATATTTTTAATTTTTGATAAATTTTAGAAGAACGATGCTACATCTTTAGATTTTGGGAATTTTCGATAAAGTATTTGTTATTATCCCATCACAAAAGTAATTGTTTATAAATATTACTTAATGGAGATATCAATCACGCATATTTTGAAAATAGAAATACTAATTTATTAAATTTAAAGATAAAATACTAAATTATCAAAAATTAAAAGTATAAAATTTGGCATACCATTATCCCTCGTAACTTCCTCCTATACAATCTCTTATGAAAGTTCTAAGAAGTTCTAAGAAAGACTATCACAATTCTTGTAAGAGGAAATACTTCTAATACTATCTTGATTATCGATCTCCCTTTTACATACTTTTAATTTTTTTTTTCTTATTTTAAAGATTTTACGGTAGGCTGTAAATGAGAGATAATCAAGGTAAAATGTGAAAACTTTTGCTTTGTTGAAATATCAAAAAATTCAAATAGCAATTAATCACGGATACAGTAAATCGCATTACGTCTAACTCTCTTTAAAATGAGTGGTTAAATTCTAAATCTTAAAATAATTTGCTTTCTTGAAAAAAGGAGTTTTCGTTATTTATCTATTTATTTATTTCTTTTCTTACGGATGATCAATAACTCTCTTTGTTATATTATTGATTTTAAAAATGACATGTAGGGGTGTCAAAGGATTTTTTTTTCCTTTAAATTTGATATCTACAAAATTAGTTTAAAAAATTACAGGATTAGATAAAACTAAACAATAAAACGGGTGTATTTATAATTTAACATATATTTTATTTAAAATTTTTTTACTCCTTTTAAAATCCATAATGTGAAATATCTCAAACTAACTATACTTAATTAATTAGCATATATGTTTTGCTTGGTTAGTGAATGAATTTTGTTGCAACAAATTTTGGTTATGATAGTTAGCTAAGTATTTGAATTAATGTTCTGTTATTTAAGTTCTTGAAGTGAGCTAAAAAATTTCTAAAAAATTTCAATTGTTTGTGGAACCAAATCCAATCCTCATAAGCTAAATGAAATCCAAGCCCATTTTGCTACAAAAATTTTGGAGTCCAAGCCTTATTCTTGCAAAAACAAGCACATGAACTCCAAAGCCTTTTATGATTTATGCAAATTGTCACAATAGTCAGGGCTACTTTTCTAAATATCAAAGGAAAATTTACTTTTTCTAAATATTAAATGTGGTAAAAGTGTCAAGCATTCAATAAGTAATGTAATTTATGTTCGTGAAGTTTAGCTAAACTAATTGACCCTGAAAATCCTCAAATGTTGAGGGTCTAAACCGAATTTCCCCAACTAAAAGAAAATATGCCCATGTAGATATCAGATTATTATGAGTTATCCATTGAAACCACTCCAAGGCATCGTACTCCATAGCAAATGAGGCTAACCATCCTCTATATAAACTTGGAACTTGGTAGAACTCAAAAAATTTAATGTCATTAAAGATTCGTCTCCTCAGGTCTTTTATAGAAAACTTACGTAATTCAAGTTTAATTCCTTTCATCTAAGATAGAGAATCCCTTGTCATACCTTGAGCAAAAGAAGAAGGCAGATTATTACATTGTATATCATCGTTTGCCCTGATTCTCATGTTGATCCTTTTTCATTTGTTTTTGGATATACTGCACCACAAAGAGCAAATTCTCGCCAACCTTATTAATTTTGTCATCTATCAAATTCAATTTTGATTGCATAACACTGAATTTATCATTTAAGTCATCAATTTTCTTGGTATGCATTGATTCTTCTTCATTTAATCTTACAATGCCTCTTGTTGCCTTGCCATTGTAGGAGTGATGAAGAATGCTTAGAAAATTTCCAAAGAATCAAGTCAAGATGAGAGCACAAAAAATAATAGGCTTATTATTATAAGCCAAGAAAAGCCCACTTAACCAAGAATATTAAGAATGTCAAGTCCACAATACAAGCCCGTTCTGACACAGTTGAGGTACGGTACCACTATACTAGAAAATTGAATTTACGTAAAGAACAAATTTGCACTGAATGTTTCGGAATTCCTATTGCTCATCATCTTTGCTTTTCATATCCGTAATTCTTGAAAACCCTAGCAAAGGAACTTCCATGGCGACATATCTCTTACAAATCAAGCAAGGTAACGAACTTCTCAGCTCAACTCAACTCTTATTTTTCTCAAACTTTAATCTTCGTCCTTCAAGCATCCAGTAGCCCGTCAAAAATTCAAGAAAGAGTTCAAGAATTCAGGGATATTTCTTTGAGCTCTCCTTCTTTACTATTCATACAAAGTATATAATTTATTAGGAGTTTTTTTTTTGGTTGATGGTTGTAACTAAATTTGTTTGAGACTCCCACTCTTTTTCTCAGCTCTCACATTTGTAATAACGTCATACATAACCTCTCAAATAGCTGGGCTTTTACTAGATCTCTTAATCGTATCACAAACACAATAGACTCCTTCACAAAAAATAGTTAGGAATTAAGATAGAGAAAATCATTCTTCCAAACTAAAGAATAGTTATGGTACAACCCTTGTACCAGGTTAAAAATAATGTGTTGAAACGCTGGAATGATCCTATATTCCTGTCTAACAGTATCCTAAAATGAAAAAAAAAAAAAAAAACATCCAAAGTATTGAACCTCCTCCATAAGTTTGTCTCGATAATGCATCAGCAACTATATTTCGCTTACCAACCTTTTAAATAATAAAATAATCATATCTAAGTAATTTGGATAGATACTATTGCTACTCAAGCATTTGAATCACTTTAAATAAAATTTCTTTCAAACTTTGATGATATGTTATGATTTGAAAGGGTCCCTAACACATATTGCCTCCACTTCCTTTCTATCTCAACAATCCCATATATTTCTTAAACATATGTAGAAGACTTCTTCAAGTGTATAGGCAACTTCTTACTAAAATATGAAATGGAATGCTATTCCTGTAACAAAACAGTTTTAATAGTTGGGCTTGAAGCCTCTGTTTCAATAATAAACTGTATAGAAAAACCAGGTAATCTTAGAATAGGTGTCGTATTAAAGCTGCCTTTAATTTTTGAAAAGCCTCCATTGCTTCATCACTCCACTCAAATCCATCTTTCTATAACAAATCAATTAATGGGCTAGCAATATGAGCATATGCTTTAATAATGTGCCCATAGTAACTTGATGAACCCAAAAAAAGCTCTTAATTGTTTGAATAAACTAGGAATTAGCCATTGCTGAACTCCATGTACCTTTAATGGGTTAAGACTTACATCATGTTGAGACACGATATGACCAAAATATTCAATCACATCTTTTCCAAATATACATTTGTTTGCCTTAAGATAAAAATCAGTCAATTGTATTATCCTCAAAACTGACTCTAAATGAGTTAAATAATCAGTTGTATAAATGCTGTAAACCAAGATATTATCAAAAAGACTATCACAAATTTTCAAAGATAAGGCTGAAAAATTCTATTCATTATTGATTGAAATGTAGCAAGTGCATTGCTCATACCAAAAGGCACTACAAGAAATTTGCAGTGACCCATGTGTAGGGGTGGATCTATGGGGGGACCAACAGGGGCCCCGCCCCCCTAAGCTTGAGAAAAATTAATATTAAAAAAGAAAAAAATTATATGTCATATGTATATTATAAAGAGAGAACCATGACATGAACATTAAGTGTGGTTTAGTAGTTAAATATTTATTTTTGCATCCATGAGGTCATGGGTTCAAATCCCATTGGTGGATTATTTTTTACTTTTTCAATATGCATTTATTTTTTACTTTTTCAACATGTATTTATTACACTAGCTACTCTCTCTCTTACACTAACTATTTTCTTTTTCTTTCTTTTTAACTTTTTCTTTCATAATAACTAATAACATTAAATTCTTTTATTTTAAAATTATCTAACTAAATAAATTCTTGTTAATAAATATTTTATATTCAATGTATACTATAAGTAATAATTATTATTATTCATATTACAAGTGGATCTTATTGCACACCAATTATATAGTTTGATTTAGTAACTTTTTTTTCTTCAGTTAATGTTATTAAAATGTACATGAATTATTGAGTAATTATCATATCTATATATATATTATGATCTATTTGTGCTAAAAGTAATCATACTGCACATTAATTTTATAATTTGATTTAGTAATATTATTTTTTTTACATGTGATGTTAAGAAAATGAACATTAATTATTAAATAAATATCCAATCTATATATACTTTATGACTTATTTTTATTAAAAGAAAAATTTATATAGATGTTAACGCTATATTTTTTTTATTAAAAATTAATTTGCAAATAATATATATACCATCTATTATGAAATGTACTAAATACTCTTAATTATTATTTGAATAATTTTTTTCATGAAGTTTTAAAAAATATCACATTGAAATTATTATGAAATTATTATAAATATATAAGACGTAATATAATTGTAGTAGCGAATGAATATTAATAAATAATTTTGAGATTAAGTTAATTAAGGTCAGGCCCTTTAGTTATATAATTATGCGTTGGCCCCCACTCATGTGTTCAAAAAGTTATTTTTTTCGATATCATTTTAATAGATTTGAATCAGATGATAACTTGATCTTAAGTCCAACTTAGAAAAATAAGAAACACCATGTAACTCATCTAACAATTCATCAATTGTCTGTATTGGAAATTCATCTTTTATCGTGACTTGATTAAGGGCCTATAATCTATAAAAAACATTAAGTCCCATCTTTTTTCTTAAGAAGAATCACCAGCTAAGAAAATGGGGCTGGTGTGATGTTGTATAATGCCTAAATCCAACATTTCCCACACTAGTTTCTCAATATCACTCTTTTGGAAGTGTGGATATTGATAAGGCATCATATTAACTGGTGGTGCTCCTACTAGATGAATGTGATGTTATATGTTTTTTAATGGAGGCAATGATGAAGGTGCTTCAAAAATGATACATATCTTCCGAATAGTTGATCTAAATCACTATTGTTGGTGATAATGCAAGATGATTTAGAATTTACCTCATATGCCAATAACTAAAAATAAGAAACCACAACATCCTTCCTGATCAATTGACGAAGTTTATGACCAGAAATTTGAGAGATCATTGAATTATCATCCCCCTACACTACAACCATGGAACCATTATAAATGAATTTCATAGTCAAATTACCACAATCAATGTAACTATGCCCAAACTTTCTATCCACTATACTCCCCACACAAAATCAGCTCCTTAAATATGAAAAACGTGGAAAGCTTTAGAAAAGATAAGTCCCCGAATTTCAACTAGATTATTTACAAATGGTCCTTCACACGCTATTATATTACTATTGTCAATCATAACATTGAAATTGGTTAATGGAGTAATAGGTAACCCCAAATGCTTGGCCATCTATGACTGCACAAAGTTATACGTGCTCATAGAATCCACTAATACAATAACAATAGAACCATTCACTCTACCTCTAAAATGAATGGTTTTTTGAATAACATGCCTAAATAAAGCATGATAGCTAATAGTTTCTTCATCAACTTATACATCTAAGATATAATATGGAGTGAGGAAAGGTGAAGACGACAAAAATCAAGATATAGATGAAAAAAATTGGAAGATTTGAAGAGACATAGGGTAAAACCCTCACTGAATAGATCTGTGTACTTGAACCTGACTTTGTTATAATGTGACTTAAGGCATAACATAAAGAATAAGTTGAATAGGCAAGATACTATACAAAATTCAAATATATTTATTACTTGTGCTGTTAAGAACACATTAAATGTCATGAATGGGAAATAATTTTTTATTATTCATGCGAAAATAGTTGTAAATAATTGTTTTTTAATTACAATTTCTTATAATGTTCTTTTCTCTTTTTTTTTTTTAATTTTTGTGGCATAGAACCGCGAGAATCGTTGGTTCTACGGTTCTCAATTGGTTCTTGAATCGGTGGTTCCAAAACTACCGAGTCAGGTGGTTTTTGGGTGTAGAACCTTCTGGTGGGTCCTTTGCCAGTTTGGACTTGTTATCCCTAGGCCAGTTCCTGGTTCAGGAATAGTCGATGATGAGTTAGGTCTATTCTTGGTTTGGAACAGACCCGTGATGATGTCTAATACGAGTATTACCTTTTAACTTTATTTGCCTATTCACTTTACTGTAATTACAATCCAATTACAATTTCATTTCTTATAAAAAGCTATTAAAACATTTAATTGACCATAATAGCAATTTCATGATGACTCTTTATAACAAAAAACACAAAATAGCCATTATTGAGCTATTATATCGTTCAGTTGACTATAATAGCAATTCTATGATGAATCCCTATAACAAAAAAATTGAATAGTTATTCTTTACTCAAACTTATGAATGATAATTCAATACTGGAATTGTCCTTTTCCAAAATACTCTTATTTAAATAAAAAATTAATAAAATAAAATCTTATTACAACTCTATTTAATTCTTTGTAGATTTATATATTCAGCAAAATGAACTTATGGTTGAAGTTATATATGACACTAAAGAAATGTATCTATTTGAGTTATGTGCATCCTATAAATTGAAAATAAAGAAGTAAACAACCATAATGACAAAAGAGGTTTACTCTATCGAATAATATACTACCTACAAATCCTTTAACGCTAACAATAGAGTGTGGGTGTGGTGGATGGTAATGTGTCCTATGCTATGGGACAACGATTTGAAATTATAACCTAAAGTATCAAATTGAAACTATTAACAAGTGTTTAGTTCAACAAAATTTAGTTTGGACTTAGATTGTAGAAGGGTACATTCAAGCTCAATTGGATCATTTAACTTGTTCATAAAAATGAACCATGGAGGTGAAAAATTCAATTTTATAGTTTGTGTTGATGATAATAGTTATTTGAGATGGTATCTTTGAGTTCGAGAAAAAGAAATATAAATTCAAAATAAAGGAACTGCAAAATTTGAATTTCTTTTTGGGAATGAAGTTGAATTTTTTTGTATTTTAAAGGACATATATTCTTATTTTGTTAAATGATACAAAAAAAAAAGGCTTATAATTAAATTAGCACATGTTTGGAACCAAATTTGAAGTGTATATTTGACACTGACGATCTTCCAAAATATAGAGACATATATTAGAGTAAGACATCTATCAAACCAAACAACATGCTAAGGTAGTGAGTCTTGTTAGTTAAGTTATGTGTGCACCAACAAATGGCATGTAGATGCTGTTAGACACATCTTGCATTGTTTATAAGGACTTCTATTGAAAAAAAAGAGAAGAAAAAAGAAATAATGGGTTGTTGAATGTTTTGTACATTCTAATTGGGTTACTTGAAATTATAAACATAGCAACTCAAACTTCTTTTTATCATTGTAAAGAATAAGAGAACTTGGATGAGTAAAAAGTAGTTTGATATAACATGTAGTTGTCCTAAGGCCTAAGAGCAATTGCTAGGGTGGTTAAGCTTACAACAGTTTGTTATAATGAATATTTAGTCCATTTTTAACTAGGTGTAGGTGGTAATCGAATAAGTTTAGATCCTTCTTTAAGTTACATACTCCATTTTAAAGTTTTTTTTTTTTTTTTAATGTGAGGATCCATATCCAAATTAGCTATTGACATAGAATCTACGTCAACAAAATACAATGAATCAAAACAATTAAACAGTTTGTCAATTTTACAACTAAAGAGAGAATATTAACTTGTACTACATCTCTACTCAACTTTAGGAGGCTAATACTCTCACTCAGTTGATAGAAGTCAAGCTTTTAATTTATGTCAAGTAAATTTGGTTATCTTTTTACTTGGCTATTTATTATTAGTGTTAGAAACAAAAAGTGATGGATTTGTGGGTTAGATTTTTAGCTAAAGATATGCAAGGTTTGGTTATATTTATTTTATTTTATAAAGCTAATATTACTTATTGTACATCTCTTATCTATTTCTTAATACATATCATGTATACTAGTTTTAAATTAGTGAATTGATCATCAAATTTATCACTTCAATACTTCATATTAATTTATTTACATGGATGCACAAGCAACATCACTATATACATAGAATCATATGTATTATATTATTTAACTTGGTAAGAAGTAGAACATTTTTACACGAGTAAGTACAAATCTATATTTCTAATTGATTACATGCACTACAACGTTAGTAGTATCATTATATAAATGTGGTGTGTGATCATCCTTCTTTTTGTTAATCTTTTATTCAAGGGAAAATACAGTACAAATACCCAAGTTTTCTCCTCTTTTTTTTTTTTTGTTTCAAGATATATGTATTTCGTTTTTTTTTTTCATTTCGGGACCTAAATTATTAAAAATAAATCAACAAAGGACTTCTGTTAAGCTTCAATAATGTCTTGGTTAAAATAGATGAGTTGGTGGTTCATGCTAGCTAAGCCAAACCAACCAAACGAAAAGTTAACCCAAACTTTCATCATATTGAAAAAATTGAAAAAAAAAAAAAAAAGAAAGGAGACCAAACCGTATAAAATTAATCATTGTATCAAGCGAAGCCAAAAATGCCAAACAATATCGTAGGGAAAACAAAAACTAAAGTTAAGAAAAAAGAAAGGAAAATTTTGTCAAGTCATAAGCATTCAACTCTAGTAAAAGAAGCAATGTTTTAAAACTAAGAAGCCATGACCCTGACATTGTAAAAAAACAAAAAAAAAAAAAAAATCTTTTCTTCATGAAAAAAGCTTTGATTAAAAGAAGTCAAGGTTATTTTATTATTTAAATAGGAAAATGATGAACAAAAGAGTTGCTTCAATTATTTGCTATTGGAGTTCTTTATAGGCTTCTTCCTTCAATTATTTTCTAATGAGAGATATTGCAATGGTCTTAAATAGGACAAACATTGATGGTCTTTGGTGAGAATCAGTGGCTTAGTGTGGTAGGTAGGTGATTCTTTGTAATTAATGTCATAATTGATTTGACGTTTGGTAGTGTAGTATTGAGGTCCGATGTTGGTAGTGATTTATTAGACTACAAGGATAGTTATAGTACAAGGTCGAGTGTTACGATCCCACACCAATTCCACAAGAAATTCTAGAAGGTTACTTAAGTTTGGAGAACTATCTCACCTGATAGGGTAGTCTTTTGGGTTGGCTCTCTCTTCGAGCTTGGTACCTAGCATTGGTGCTATCGTTAAGAGTATCGGTGCTAGCGGAAGTGGCAACTTAGAAAAGGAATACCTAGTAGAGAATGTTAGAGTGAAAGCCGTTCTAAGTGGGTCGCCAAGGGCATCGACTTTTCAAGTGGTGGACAATGTTATAATCCCACATCGATTCCACAAGAAATTATTGAATATAACTTAAGTTTGGATGAATCTCTTGATAGGCTAGTTTTTTGGATTGGCTCTCTCTTCAGGCTTAGTACCTAACATCGAGCTAGGTTAGTGAAGGAGACATTAGGTTCAATGGTGTTGTTCGCTTTGGTTTTGTGCTTTGGGTATGTTGAAGAGTCGATAGAGTAAAGATGTTAAAGATGTTGGCAACAAGTCAGTTTCTAGGTTAACTGGGAGTGGTGGAGCAGTTCTAAGTCATCTTATCGCAAAGCTTCATAGATTACAAGCCATATCTAGTTGTTTGATTGTGGTTGAAGTGGAGATTTGACTTGGTGTTGTGTTGTGTTGTGTTGTGTTACAGGTTTGGAGAGACAATGTTTCTTTTTCGTTTCTTTTTTTCTACTAGCATAGTGAAAGTTTGGTTAAAATTTAGGTTAGGTTTCTTGATGTGGAGGGCCCCCTCATCTATTTTAATACAGGCATTAATAGAGTTTTTTGTTTTTTTTTTTTTGGCCAATTACTGCAGGAGAGGAGGATTCAAACATATGACCTCTTATTTAAGATATTAGAGGACGTGTCACTAGGTTATAAGGTCATTGACAATAGTAACAAAGTTTAATAGAATTCATTTATTGATTTATTTTTAGTAACCTACATCCTAAAACGAAAAAAAAGCCAAAAAAATAAAAATGGATTAAAAAAATTGAAATGATCTAAATTTAAATTCTATTTAATTTCAATGTGTTGTTTATTTATATTAGGTATTGAATTGAATGAGCATGATGTTTAGGATAGTTGTATTGGTAATGGTTTAAATGTATTATTTTGCATATGTACTGAAATTAATATTTTGTTTTATATGTATTAAAGTGTGTGTAGTATAATTATTAATTGTGTCTTTTATACATTAAGGTGTAAGTTAAGTTAGATTTATAAAATCAATTTTGGTTTTCCATAAGGTTAGTAGATAGAAGTTCTTATTAGTTAAACTAGTGATTAGGCTTAAATAAGCCTCAAATGAGACTCAAATTCACCTCAAATACAAATTAAAGTTGCATATGCCTTGAAGGGCAAATTTGGGATATGTTTAAGGCAAAAATTTGCTAAATTGGACTCCCTTTTTACAGCCCTATTTTCCTATCCGAATTTTCCTTTTTCTTTCTTTCTTTTCTTCTTCTTCTTTTAATCTAAATTCCAAGTCCAAACCAAGAACAATAGCAAACATTGAAAATCAGAGTTCTCTCCAAGGCAAGGCATATACATGTGAGTTGATTTAACTATGATTGTTGTTTTGTTTTCCTTTCTTGTAATGGTTATATGAACTCTTGTATAGAATGAGTTTAAATGTTATCTAAACTATTTGTTCATGCTTTGAGATTAGTTAGGAATGTGTTTTGTGAGTGTGTGAGTTTGTTCATGCATTGTAGAAGTGATATGAAGTGTTGGGAGGATATGAAGATGGTTTGTGTAGGAAAATTGAGAATGGATGGAAGTAGAATTGGAAGTGTTTAAATGTGTTGATTTCATGTTTTGAGTTGCTAAGTTTGAGTAGTGTAGATAGGAGTGAGTATATGAAGTTGAAAATGTAGTTGAGGAAGATTTGAAAGTGTTATAGGATAGAATTTTCGAAGTGGAAAAACAGGAGATTTGTGTTCTGTTGTATAGGCCTATTTTTAAATGTATGCCAGCATCTGGGGTTTCTACGCCACCGGCCTATAGGCGGTGTTGGAAGCCGGCCTATAGGCGGTGTTGGAAGCCCACAGAATCAAATTTCTTAAAGCCGTTTGAACGCCGCCGGCTTTCGCTAGAAAAGTCATCCGGCGTTCATTCTTTCATATTGTACACCGGTTACTGGGAATCAAAGCCGCTGGCGTATGTGTAGAGGCTACCAGCGTATCTAGGTACGCGGCCGGTTTGCACCTCTCTAGACGTTTTGAAAAATTTTGGGTTTTCATTCTACACCTGCTCAAAGCCGTCGGCGTAGGATGAAGGCAGCCCGCGTACCCTTAAGCGCTGCCAGCGTTGGCAATGTTGATTTTCATAATGTTGAACACCGGCTCAAAGCCGCCGGTTTTGAGTGCCGGCATGTCCCCTGTGCTTTTGATTTTTAAAAACTTTTTTCAAAATTTTTCGAAGTTTGATATTTGATCAATTAAGTATTTGTTAAGCAATTTAGGATATAATATGACGTTTAAATGCTTTATTATGACTTTGTATTAAATTATTTGAATTTCTTTGATTAATTGCTATATATAGATATAATATGTGTATATATTTGTGAATGAGGAATCTATATTTATTTATTGATTATTTTGATATTCTTATTTCAGTTAAGGACTCTTTGGTTAGTTATTCACCGAGAGATCATAATAATATACTAACGGGTTCAGGTACGCGATAACTTGTTTGATGTTTGCTAGGAATAGGCATTCCTAATCTGATTTAAATTGATTCGGCTTAATATTTGAATGAATTGGATGTCTATTACGCTGTTTAATCTGGTCAGAGGAGCAGCAAACCTGTCATGATGCAATGACATGTTAGTTAGGCGTTTAACCAAGTCATGATGCAATGACTTTACCATGATGTAATGGTACGCTATGATGCAATAGCTATTCTTTTTGGTTAAGTGGGTAGCCGATAGGGGGAATAGTATCTAAGTAACGTTTGCTTAAACTTCAGGGGAAATACCATGATTTGGTTCAAGGTTTATGAAAACTTGTGAACTAGGCTTATGTTATGGACTGAGTTTAAGTAGAGTCGGGCAATGGCTTTTGAACCCTAAATGAAGCTATTATTTTCATGAAATAGATATAGGAGATATAAGTATTCGGACTGCTTATATCAACCCTCCTGAGCAACTGCTGTTACTCAGGATCTCTGAATTCTCGAAGTGTGACCCGGGGTTTGAATACCCTCCTGTTGATTTGTGAAAGAAAACGTAATAAAGATAATCAACTGTCTAATGATGCATTACATCGATTTGATGAATTGTTTTTGCATTTGTTATCGTGTACTGGGCCTTTGGCTCACTTTTGTTGCTTTGCAGGTATTGGAGACGAATTTTATGATGATTTGGGCTATGGGTCCGATTTCCAGAGATTCCTGGATGAGTGGAATGAATAGGACTCGAACACCCTGGACTTTTGAAAGAATTTTTTGCTAAGGGAAAAGTTATGTATAGAAGGCTTGATAGTTAAGCCTATTTTTGTAAAGACCTTAAGATTCTTTAGGATTCTTTTGTTTTAAGAAAACATGTAAATTTTGTAGTGTCTTATATTGACACTAAACAATGTTTATATGATGTAAATGTATGTATAGATTGCTTTTGTTAGCAATCTTGTTTTGTTAAAAGTTTCTTATAAAGTTATAGTGGTTTGATCAAACAATTTTCATAAACTGTTAGTTTTAGGACAACCTTACATATAATGTGAAAGCATTATACGTGGTTGGGGACTCGGTACTCTAAGTCTCGGGATTTAAAGGGTCGGGTCTTTACAAAAATAAAAAAGGAAAAAAACTTAGGTCCTTTTGCTGCAATTTCTCCATTTTATCCATATAAAGGCGCTTCAATCGTAATTAAGTTAATATATTTTTGTTGGTGTAGAAGCAAAATATTGAGAAAGTTATGTTGAAATTAAAATGAAAAAAGTAGTTGTAAATTAAGAAAGTAATGTTTATGGAAAAGTAATTATTTCTATATTTTATATTAATCTAATATTTTTATTTAAGTGAAAGCAATTCAATAAATCATTATATATATATATATATTTTGTTGAAAAGATCATTAAGATATTTAATTGTGCCATATAACCAAGATAAACATTTTGTTATGTACAAATGAATGAAGTGCATGCCCAAGTATATATTTGGTTGGACAGGAATAACCCCGAAGGTATCCAATTCCAACCGTTAAATTTTCGTCCTTCCGTTGTAGTCTCAATGTGAGAGGAATGGGCTAATAACAATAGGGGTAAATGTTTTAGTTAATAGAATGTTTGCATGAAAGCTATAATAGAATGTTGTTCATTCCCAGATTCTTTGCTTTAATTCGGTGAATGAGGCTCATGGGCAGGTGATCAGAATGTTTCTAGAACATTTTCTGATACAGTTAAGCGCGGGATTTATTGAGAATAAATTTGCTTAAAACAACATTCTATTATAGCTTTCAATAAGCAAGCGTCTACTACCATTTTTTTTTTTTTTAATTTCTAGCTAGTCATTCTTTTCCATTTTCAGAATTAAAAGAAAAAAAAAAATTGGTGCAATAATCTATTTCATTGTCTATGTTTAATTAAATAGAATATCTTACATGATTCGTCATTATAGTTGTGAATAAGGCAAGCACGGTTTTGATATTTGGTGCTGTAAATATCATGAAGTGTTTAATTACTCCAGAGTTCTTCATTCATGAAAGTGGTGATGGGACTTTGCAAGAGATGGAACAATGCAATGTCGGATCCTTAAACAATGGATTCGGTTATTTATGAGCACAATGCATGTAAATAAATTTTATGATAACAAAAATAAACAACAATCGTATATAGCACAATAGATTGGCTGATGGTGTAAGGTGAATGGTATTCCTTATTTCCTGTCTTTAATATAAATATATAAATATAGGTTGGTGCCGTCAATCAAAACATTAGAAAAAACAGAAATTCAAATTCAGTTAGATTCACTCCGATAAAATTTGTGAGAAAAAAAGGCATTTAAAGTGCCTGTATTTTGCATTTTGGAGAAAATAGTATTTGAACCCTCTTTCTTATTTATTTATTTTTCTTTAGAGACACTATTGTAGCAAAAAAAAGTAAAACTAGAGACAACACAAATATAAAAAATGAAAATTCAAATACTATTTTGCTCAAATTATAAAGTAGAAACACTTCCAATACTATTTTTCCCAATTCCTGAATTGTCACCTCTTTTTTTTCCTACCCCACTTCTAGTTGCTCCCACTGATGAATTTCTAAAAATTGAATCATCTGTCATATATCCATGTAGGAGAGTTTTCTTTTTTTATTTTCCCCTTTTTTTTTTCTTTGTTTTTTTTCTAATTTCTTTTTGTAGGCAATTTCTGGAAAAGAAATATGAAAAACTAAGTGTGTTAGTTGTTTATATATTTGTTTTTCTTGCATGTTAGGCTTTACGAGTCAAGGTGCTTTAGTCTCTCTTTTAAATTTTGTAGACCAGGTATTATACAACTTTTGATCATATAAATGGGGACCTTTCTTTTCTGTTTCAATATTCATGCTGTGATATTTGAATCAAAACCCTTTAGCCCACTATCCATCATCAGAAACTGGGCTCTAATATAAGAAAGACTAAAATTGTATTAGATTTAAAAAAAAAAAAAAATTAGTCGAAAGACTAAAATCGTATTAGATTAAAAAAGAAATTAGTCCGTCAGGCTCGTATAAATGATTTATACATATTGCGTAATTATCTTTCTTTCTTCTTTTTTTTCATATTTAATTATCTATTTATATGATTTGATTATGTTTTATTTTTCTTGTCCTAAACCTATTTATCTAAAAGAGGGGGGTTTTCTATTTTTAACAAATCTTATATACTTTCTATTTTTCATTTGTTTTCCCCGAAAATGGGTGTCTAAAGTCCTATTAATATATGGTTACGTAAAAACCAAACGAAACCTGTATTTTTGCATCTTTTTTTTTTTTTTTTTTGCCCCCTCCCAATCTGAGCTTTATTTTAGGTCTATTAGTAAATTATGAGATTGGGCTTTAGGGTTTGACACTTTTAATGCAGTTTGGACCTTATGTCTTGTATAGGAATAAAGAGTCCGACCCATGTATTATTTGAGATAACAGATAAGTAAATGGGATTTGATAATATGGGTTTGTAGAAGATCCATTGGGATCAGTTTATCTAATTTCAATATTTATGAACAACTCATACATTAAGTGTTTGATGGACCTAGATCCAAAAGGAAGCCTATTTTGAAATTGACCTTCAAGCTTTATAAATACTCCAGTACTTTCTCATATGAATCAACTAGAATTCTAAGATAACACATTTTATTGTTAGATTTTCATCTCAAATAATCATACTGATTGTTTGCTCCTGCTTTACACCATTTTCTTTCTTAATCACCCTTTACATGCCATTCCAAGCACTTCTTTCTCACCATATTTAGTGCGAGACGTGTTTTTAATACGTATATGATCATTTTTACTGAATCTATGCAAATAGAACATCAAGCCAAAACTAGGCCTAAAACTCTCTTAATGTACCAAAATTGAATCTTGATTTTTTCCGTTGAAATAGAATAAGTGAATCTCCTTTAATTATTTTAGGGTTGTAAAATTTCAGGGCTTTATTCAGATAATTATTTTATTGTAGTCTTTGAAAAGTTTTGTAATAACTTACCTTCATAAAAGATTCTTTTTTCCCTTTCCAATATTTAAGAATTTTGTTTGCCTTTTGAAAGATAACTAGATGCTAACTATATTTTTCATGCCGAGTTGTTAACAGTTGAAATTGGTATGATTATTTACGAGCATAAACATCGAGATTGAAGTGACTTCAACATGTGCTGTTAATTGGATTACAAGGATTACAAAGCCAAGTTGAAATATTTTCTACAATATTTAATGAGTTCAAATCTTGTAGTATCGATTGGAAGCTCTAATTAGTCACACCTATAGACAACCCAAAAAGCTTACGGATTATTTATTTAGCCAATAAATCTCGGAATATTTGCTTGGATTTTTTCATTTTTAATTTCTTTCATTGACATTCTTTTTATAGAGGGCTTATAATTCTATAATAACATTGTTTTCTTTGGCATTTTCTCACTTGTAAAATTTTCATTTATATTATATTTGTAGTGGCTTGTTATCCTAGATTAAGAGTTACTACCTTATATTAGAACTCGATGCGTTTTTCTTATTGTTAGTAAAGTTTTTATTTTTTCCAAAAGAAGAAAATAAGAAAGAATGCTTTTTTGAATTCTACAGGAGAAAGATTTTGTGGGCGTAGTTAGTTAATGCAAAGTAAATATAAATACATATAATACATTTGTCGTCAAATTTCTCGATTTATATATTTAGTTAGTAATAAAGATAGATAACGATAAAGTTAGAATTCTCATTTCAATACAATTTCGGTCCTCTTTTGATGACGCGCTTTTATGAATTAAATCAAACTATCACATTATGAAGGGAGAGCTATCAATTATTAATCCTTTAAATGAAATCTTATATAACTTGGATCTAATGTATAGTAAAACTAAAACCTGGTTTGATAAAAACCAAGTCTTGTTGGCGATGAGAGCTCTCGATTGCCATTGACATGGAAAGTATGGGCCCAAGCCTATGAGCTTTGGGCTTATGGTAAAACGGCAAAATAGATGCTCAAAATCTAAAAGCAAATATTGTCTTCGGTTCCTTCTCTGGATGCATAGGTTAAAAGCTTGATATAATCATATACAGACGTCTCGCGATTCTGGTTCGGGTCCAAACCATGATCCAAACCATTGGATCCAGTTTTAATTTTTACAGATCCGGAATCGCCTCCATCGGTGGTGATTCAGATAGGATCCAGTTCGGACCCGATCCTAGGAGAAGTCTAATCATATAAATGGGTCAGTGATACATCATTTTAGTGGGTCAACGATTGGATAAATGATTAAGGACAACCGAAGACTTAATAATATGCATCAAGATGGTGAATTTGCTTGTTTTTCTTCTGCTAACATAATATAACCTAACAATTTAGCAGGGAAACAAAAAATTTATAAAACAAATTGCAAGGTAAACAAATTCAATTCTCTATTGGGGTTGATATTTGTTTGACAAAATGACAGTGGATTGCCTATGCTGCAACAAAGAAAAAAAAAAGAATTTAGTTTTAAAAAATTAATTTGTACATACCAAAAGAGTTGAATCCTAATAGTCATTGGATAGACTAGCTATAGAAGCTACAAAGTAAAACCATTAAGGGTAAAATAAGAATTAATACAATCCACGACCAATGAGAATTGGAGTATATGAAACTCCCATATAATTTTGATTGGTATATTCTAATCAATCTGAGAAACAATCTGAGAAAATTAAGATAAATGCAGGAGTAGTTTATGAAATGTTTTTAAATTTGGTATTCATTTATTTTTATTTTGTGTGATTTAGCTCCTATAATTTTTTTAGCTTTAAATATCTCCACTATATATATGCAAAAACATATAAATTATTTTATATCATAAAAAAATTAAATAAATATATAACAATCAACAAAATTATTAACATGAAGCATGCATCACCACATACCAATATCATCCTAAAACTTTGCTAAAGAGTTACGAAGAAGTCGTATTATAGTTTAAACTTTCTCTAACTTTGTTCGATGACATGTGACATACAAACCCTCATTATGATTTATGGGAAAAAGTACCATGATTCATTGTGGTTCGAATCAAATCCCACCTACTCAAAGTGTGAAAAGAGGCTAATATGCATGGGGTATGCTGACTCCAATATCTGCTGATTTTAGAATGCATTCTGTGCAAGGTCAAACCTTAGACAGTGGAAACAATCCGAAATGTTCTCTTTATTTTCATATACCTTAGAAGAGTATGGTTCTAAATATATGAGTTAGGGGTTTATACATATCTATATATGTAACACCTTAAAAAGGGGCCTAGTAGGATTATCCCAAAATTATCAATGTGTACTCGTAATATGAGAATCATCTTGTAAGCCAGAGATTATAATACTCTATCTTATTTATTTACTTCACATAATTTAATTATATAAATGATATAGTTATTCAAATTCAGTAATGAACCTAATTTTCCACATTCTACCAAGATCGCAGAGAATTGGTATCTCCTACCAAATAATAAAAATTGGGTTTTGAACTTATTTAGAAAACTCGAATAATTACATGACTTGATTATTATAAGATCTAAGTTCATCATACATATAACCTAACTTTTTTATTTTCAAAATATATGACGGAGGAGCACTCTCACATATTCCTAGCCCAATCCTTGCAAGTACTATTCCTAAACAAAAATTGTTAGGGTATGAGCGAAACCATAGCTTAGTGAGTTTGTTTCTCACTACTATTGGTGACGCAAGTTATCAAGTATTAATTAAACATTCATACAAATCTATCTATACGTGATATAAATGCACACGTAATGAATGAAAGCAACACATCTATGGGAGTCCAGAACCATAGACGATGTAGATTTACATCGTCTATACTTCAGTTGTCTCTCATACTTACCTACATATGACACATCGCCAAACCCAAGCAAGGCTACCTGATGGTAGCATCCATCTAGAATCACCCAATGCTTACCCTTCATTGATAAAAAGCACATATTCCCCAATGCGTGTTTTACACTAGTTAATATTTAAATTTAACCATCACCAAATAATGTCGAATCAAACTAACCATCATAAATTAATGGTGAATCAGGCCAATAGACTCAAACTCAAGTAATAGCTACTGCCAATAATGACCATCACCAAGTAAAGGTGAATCTAGTAGGTAGGCATCAACTCAGGTAACATCTACTACTAATGTTGACCATCACCCAATAAAAGTGAATCCGATAGGTAGACCCCAACTCAAGTAATATCTACTACCAAAATAAGTCTCGGAAATGTCTTAGGTTTATTTCATAGCCTCATTTGAAAAAATTTTCATTTTAAAGATGAACAAGGAGTGACTTGAGATGCTCCAAGTCATGTTCTTTAAAGATGCATCTCAAAAATACTTTCAATTATAATTTTTTTAGAACATTTCCTACAAGGGATTTCAATTACATACGACAAGTTATCCGATTAGTTTAGTCAGGTGATTATACTCATCTATTTATTCGGGTGATCATACGGATGATAGTATTCACAACAATCAATCATTTGTCAGACAAGTAATACAACCAACATAACAACAAGTAATAACAAACATAAGCAAATAGCAGATTATTGAAACTCCCTTACCTTAGCATTTTTGTTTGTTTTGATACAACCTTTAGAAATACCACGATTTGAGAACTCGGGCTCGATATCTCCTATGCAATGGAACAATAGATATTAATTATTATATTGTTATTTGTATAATGATTATTGTTGTGCTTTCTCATGTCTTAATTCAAATTTTATCAATCCTAATCTATTTCATGCATTTAATTAGGAGCTTTAAACTTTATATATGTTATATTTTTTTGGTAAAGTCATAGAATTTGTATTAATATATTTTATATAAGAGAAGTCTTCCTACAATTCTCATATGTTAATTTTAGTGGTATAAACTTAAATTGTACCTATTATATATATATTTTAGTTATGTTTTCTCATTTTATATCCAAATTTGGCTTATAAATAGTCGTTTTGAAGCTCATAAAATATCCTTTTTTATGATTTTAAAATTCAAGTAAGAGAGTTTTCCTTATAGAAAGTGGCTTAAATGATTTTGAATGTCTGTTTTTGTCGTGTAATCTTTAACTAAGCCTATAATATTCATTTTAACTCGGATTTTTATATATAAATAGGCATTTAAAAGCTTGTTTTGAGTATTATGTGTTGGTTCACCTAATTTATTCAATTTATAGGTTTTATTTATTTTATGAATATCGATACGTACAATAGGACATTTCGAGTTTTATTTTGCTTATTAGCCTTACTACTAAGTTTTTATTATTTATATGGATCTTTTAATATGGCCATTCTAAGGTGGTTGATATTTATTTTTTAAAATTTATTTTCATTTTGTTTCTCTTGATTCTAATTTATGTTTGTACTTATGTTTAGGGTGATTTTCTATCCTAGGCTTTCGATTCGGCTAGAATTTACATTCATTAGTGCCTGTGTTGATAGTAAAATTTCTAATTATTGTTCACTTTATTTGTCAACTTTATTTGTTTATGTAGATTAAAATTCCTATTGTTTATGCGGTCATATGCTATAATTCAATTATTACGTACTTTTCTAATGAGTTCACGAGTTAGTATAAGTTTCATTTTGTATTTGAATCATGATTTGTTCCTAAGAACTATTCAAGTCTTCTATTTCTATTTTCTATCAAATATTATTTTTTTTAGGATACCTAGTATGATGTTTCATTATGATATCGTATATATTCATAAGGTCAATATTCCTTATAGGCATCCTAATGCTTATATTGACTAGGTTTTGTTATCTAGTTAATGTTATAGGTATATTTTACTCGATATAGAATAGGTTAGTTAATGAAACTTGTATGGTAGCTTAGAAATTTTTATAGGGCCGAAATTTAGGATTTTATATGGTTTAATATGCAAGTTGGTTCATCTATGGTCTTTAACACTAAATGTAATATATTCCCAACATAGAACATGGATGATTCAGGTTTGATAATTCTTGTAGAGACTACTTACATATTCATAAGGTATCCAAACATGGGGCTCCATAGCTAGTTTCATGCATTAACTTATAAATATACCATGATTGCTTATAGATCTTAGGATGTCCAAACATTACATGCTTCATAGCCCATTCTATCTATTGAATTTCATTGCTCATAAACACTAATGGGATATAAGTTAGAGAATGGAATAGGTATTACCTTGTTTATATTGAAAGCAAAGTGGCAACTCCCCCTTTATAGTTGGCCAAAACTTAAATAAGAAGTAAGTGTTACATGTTCTTTAAGAGTAACTAGTTGCATAAGGAACTTTTTCTACGTTTTTGGATTTTTTTTACTTTAAACTTGTCTTTTCTTCTTGGAGCTCATGGTGGGGTATGTTTAGTTTAGGATGTTGAACTTTGTTTACATCTACTTGATTTGGATGTGGAGTTCATGGTAGGTGTTACGAGTTCTTGTTTACTTGTTAATCATATCTATTTATATTAGTCATAAATGAGGTATGTTTGATAATGATAGGTGGTGAAAGTGGAGATGGAGAAATTGTTTTAGGCCAGCTTGTGGGGGGTTTAAGAGTAGGTTTTTTATTTGTTTGGGAGAATAGATTTTTAAGTTAACATGTGTTTACATATGTATCTTTTTATTAAGTTCTTATTGGTACTTTAGTGGTCAAATGATTTATTGTTGGTTGGCTAATTTAATCCCAATAAACTCTAGAGAACTCATGGTGAGGAATAAGTAAAATAACTTGTATTATGTTGTCTTAGTTCCATCTTGTGAATCACGGTGATATGAGGGTATAGAAGGCTAGTTCTTCAAGTAACAATGACTCATTCTACCTCATTAATTTCATAGTTTTTTTGGAAGATTGCTATAGGTTGTGGTGTCATTTTTAATTGACCTATTGAAGACATTTGTTCCATTTGGAGAATGTAAGTAAGGATGAAGAATTTCTCAGCATGTATGGCCAGTTCTTGAACTTTGTTTAGAAATAAAATTCCTTTAGTTAATGTATTATTTAAGGGTCAAGTTGATGGGGTTTTATTAGAGTTTCATGAGTCAATTTATTTAAATTATTAACTTGTCTGAATTTAGAAAAATTCTACATTATGCTACGGTTAGAAGAAGAAAATTTAATTATTTATATTGGCTTTTCTTTGTATCAATTTCCTTGGAAAAGTTAGGATTGTCACATGGGGAAATTCTTAGGGCTATTTGTTCTTGTTTTTCTTTGGCAATTTACGGTAGGAAATAAAAGAATATGAGTTGTTTTTGTTTATTAAATTTTGTGTCAGCATTTTCTTAAGGTGTTATGGTTTATATGAGAAAGGATAGAGCCTATCTTCTTAAGCAATTGAGTCATCACTTTTATTTAGTGAAGAGGATAAACAGAGGTTTGTGATTTGTTGGTGTCACTTCCATGTTGACTTTGGTTGTTAACTTGTACTAATTGAAGAAGTAATCTTCGATGGAGAATTCTTGAGAAATTTAACCGATCATGTGGATCCAATTTTCACCATATGCTAAGTGTTTAGCATGTAGGATATTTATATAATTAAATGTCTGCATTATTTTGTCAGATAATAGCTCACCCGCGTATAATTACATCAGTTATGTCGGTGTTTAATTTCTAAAAGTTCATAAAAGGCTCCTACAATATTCTTAGGTAATCCTTGAGTTCAAATTTTGAGTCTGAATTTTACGCGATAGAGTATTTTTAGAGTTTTATCCTACGCCATTAGGGTTCCCTAGTCCAATAGGTCAAATTAGGGTTTTAGTCTATATAGACTCAAAATCTTCTAAGTAGCTTAATGATGCAATCCAAATCTCTATTTGAGATCTAGATTTATAATTATTGATTTGTATTTATATCCTACTATGTATTTATAACACTAGCTTTTTATCTTTAAGTTATCATTTTTAGCTAGTAGACTTTATAAGGTAATCGTCTCCTAATGCATTTGAAATCTAGGGTTACTCATGGTTATATTTTGAGTTTTCGACTCAGGTCACGGAATCTTGTATCTTTTAACATTTAGGAAGTTTTTGTTTAAGATTTTAAGTTATAGACAAGCCATGATTATTCCAAGTTTCTAACTAAGGTTTTTGTTAGGTCATAAATTCACTATCTATTCCGCATTTACTACAAGGGCAAATTAAGATTTTTGCTTCCATAGACCTAAAATTTCTTAACTAAAATATTGGCATAACCCAAATATTTAATTGATGTATGAGTTTTTAGATATTGATATGTTTTTTATTCTACCACGTATTTGAAACCCTAATGATTCATATTTTAAATTATCTTTTTATAACCAATAAGTTCTAAAATTAATCATCTTCTATTGCACTTGAAATCTAAGGTCGTCTATGATTACTTGTCAAATTGTTGACTCTCGTCATGCAATCTTATCTTTTATTACTTAAGAATTATTTATCTTGATTATTGATGAGCACAACTATTCTTGTGCTACTTTAAGATTTTAAAATAATTATAAATAACTTGAAAATCATTGTGTCATTATTTAACGAGTGCAGAATTTATTTTCTATTCATTGAACTTAAGGTAAAAGGATCTTGAATTTTATAGTAATGATTAAATTATTATCGATCATTAATTGTCTAAGGTTATGGAAGATGCATTTTGCATTTTAAAATTTTATTAGTAAGGACTCTAATTTTTCTAGCTATAATAAAATTTGTGCACACTTTAATAATTATAAATCGTGAAAAATCAATAGTGACTTTTGTGACTTGTATTAAAGTTCTTCATTATCACATTTAGGTTGTGCAAAATTAGGGGAATTACAATATATGTAGATATATTTGACATGTACTACATTAAATAAAAGTCAATATATATATTTCATATAGACATCTTCTTTTTTAACTTTAAAGTTTATCATAGATACTAAATAATATATAAAACAAAATAATAGACACTAAGTTGCCAAAAAGCCAAAGGTCAAACTTCTCCACAGCATTTATCCAATAGAAACATTGATGCAGAGCACGTTGGCCGATTTTAGATAAAGTCAAAAAGCCCAAGAAATAAACGCCCAGCTTACCTTCCAAAAGCTATAATTTTTAACATACAATTCTATTTCTTTATTATTATATATGTACGCAAACTCTTTTCGAGATTATTTTTCTAGCCAACAAATCTTGGAAAATTTGCTCGGATTTTTTTTCACTTTTAATTTCTTTCATTTATATTCTTTTTATAGAGGGCCCGCAATTCAATAATAACAATTGTTTTCTTTGGCATTTTCTCACTTGTAAAATTTTCATTTATATTATATTAGTAGTGGGCTTGTTATCCTAGATCAAGAGTTACTACCTTACATTAGGACTCGATGCGTTTTTTCTCATCATTAGTAAATTTTTTGTTTGTTCTAAAAAAAAAAAAAAGGCAAATAAAAAAGAATACTTTTGTAAATTCTAAAGGAAAAAGATTTTGTGTGTGTAGTTAGTTAATGCAAACAAAATATATATACATATAATACGTTCGTCGTGAAATTTCCTAATTTATATATTTAGTCTGTAATGAAGATACACAAAGATAAAATTAGATTTCTCATTTCAATGCAATTTCAGTCATCTTTTGATGACGTGCTTTCGTGGACTAAGTCAAACTATCACATGAAGAAGGGAGAGCTATCAATTGTTAAAACTTTAAATGAAATCATGTATAACTTGGATTTAAGATTTAGTAAACCTGATTTGATAAAAACCAAATCTTCTTGGTGATGAGAGCTCTCATTGCCATTGACATGGAAAGTACGGCCCAAGCCTATGAGCTGTGGGCTTCTAGCAAAAAGGCAAAACAGATGCTCAAAATCTAAAAGCAAATTGTCTTGGGTTGCACCTCAGGAGGCATGGGTCAAAAGCTTGATATAAATGGATCAGTGATACATCATTTTAGTAGGTCAACGATTGGATAAATGATGAAGGACCACCCAAGACTTAGTAATATGTATCTAGATGGTTAATTTGCTTGTTTTCCTTTTGCTAACAAAATATAACCTAACAATTTAGCAAGGAAAAAAATTTATAATACCTAATCACATTCATAACTTGATTGTCCAATTGTAATAAAAATGAATTGCAAGGTAAATAAATTCAATTCTCTATTTGGAGTTGGTATTTGTTTGACAAAATGATAGTGGGTTGCCTATGCTGCAATAGGGAAAAAAAAGAAGTTAGATTTAAAAAAATAATTTTTACATACCAAAGGAGTTAAATCCTAATCTATTGGAGAAGACTCATAAGTGGGTATATTCTATGGTGGTGGTGAATAGCAGTCAACCAATGATTGTAAAAAACCCCAAACAGCTTGCCAAAAGAGTTTAGCCTTCTTACGTTCATCGTGAAATTCTCTCCTCAACCGATGAAACTCATAATCGTGTAAAGATGAAAAAGCAGAAGAGCTAGAAGGGCCAGGAGAGGGAAGAGATTTACTAGCAACTCTACGCAATCCATACCCATGCAATAGACCATAAGTGAATTGTTCAGATTGCACGCATGAAGTACTAGTTGGTGGTTCATGAAACAGATTCATGCCTTTAAGCAACCTGGTAATATAACCTCCACAATAAAGCCCTTTAACTCTAGGATCAGTGGCTTGGTGCTTAAGGAACAAGGTGACTTCCACACCGACATGAATGGGGTATTCCTTATACATACTATACAAATATAACAACTTAAAGAAATTAACCACCCCATGACTACTGCTGCATCCATCCATTGTATGAGCTAACAAATGATGTACCACTTTCAAAGTAAACTCAGTGATGGAAGAAGTCTTGGATTTAGATGGAAGATATTTAACGGGCTTATCAAAGCATAAAAACTGCCAAAATTCATTCATACTCAGTTCGGGAGGCCAATCATTAGGCTTAGAGAGATATTCAGGAGTTTCAATCCCAATAGCTGAATATAGGCCCAAAAAGAGTCCAAACTTGGACAAATGGAAGCGATAAGACTTTCCATATACCTGAAATGAGATTGTGCTATCGACCTTGTGGGTGTGGGAATGCTGCTCAATCTCCATAATAGATAAAAACTCAATGGTAATATCAGATTATGCAGGCTCATTAATCTCAAAAAATTAAGCCCAAGGATCCATAGCAATTTTCTCATGAACATGTGCTTCCATGCCATATTCTCGGAGTAGCTAACAATCCAAATGTCTATTATTGTGAAATGCAAACTTTTCTAATCTAGCCTTTCTTGCACGACTCCATTGATGGTTTGAAATTAGATCACCACCATAAGAAAAAATTTCCACACCAACTGATAATGGTGGTAAGGGCTCTCTAGTTCATTGACAGGAACTAGATGGTTGAGATGTTGGCGACCCGATAGGACATTTACCTTTCTTAATGCATGCTTGCTTTTTGCCCATGCCTATCAAAGAAAATTTAACACATATGAGAGTAAAGACAAGTTAAGAGCAACCAACAAAACTATTCATGTTGAAAATGATGCTTAAATTCATCCATTGGATAAAATAAAAGAAATAGATGAGCAAAAAGGAATCATCAATTAGAACCAATTCAAGTTGGGAAACATAAAAATTTCTACACAGCATAAGAATCATGGTAGTGTAGAAGGTAGGGATGAAGTCAAAAAGTTGGGATTTCAAATTTGTGCACGAGCGCGGGAATTAGGTCATGCTGTAGAACACCATAATGCTACCAAAATCAACAAGATGAGAAAATCCCCAAAATAAAGCATAAATGAACCCTAAATCCACAATTTGTATAATGTAGCCACGAATTTCTTAAACAAATTACATCTTAAAGCATGAGAAGCATGTAATTGCATGAATCAAGTAAAAGCTCTAATTTTTATGATCATAAAAATTTCGACATGAACCCCAAGGATAAAGATTCAACACAAGAACAAAGTTTTGAGAGCATATATCAACGAACAATAAAGCCCAAACATGCTATAATGTGGTCATGAAAACTTAAATCCTTAAGCAAATCAAGTGTAAAATACAAGTAAATAAATCATAAATAAGGTAAAAAAGGTAATTTCAAGTTATTTTAAAGGATATTTTTGTCCTTGAACAGATAGTTATGAGCTCGGGGAATAGGTATGCAAAAAATTAGACGAAAAGGCTCAGGCTGATGTAAAGGCCGCCAACTTTGAAATGAAGGCTGCTAGTGAAAAACTCTCGGATCTTTTGTGAAAATGGTGAAAGCCAGCACATAAACCACTGGCGTAAGTATGTAGGCCGTCGATGTTGGATTAAAGACCGCCGGCGTAAGTGCCAGCTTTTTCTGCTTGAAATCTTTTATATAAATAGAACTTTAGGGTTTCTGTTTCTCATATGTCATTTTCACCTTTACTGTCCAAAGAGCGTCTTTAGAGTTCTTGAGTGTTCTTGGAAGAGAGACTCACGTGGAGATCAGATTGGATCAAAGAATAAGTAATTCCGCCTTCCTTTATCAAGATTTTCACATATCGATTCAATTCTTTAAGGTTTATCCTTAGATTTTGAAGGAATTCTTTGGAGAAAAACCTAGTTTCATCAAGATCTAATCTCTTGGAGAATCAATTGAAGATTTTAGATTGAATCGAGTAAGTATTGTCATTCTTGTATCATAGATTTGATATGTAAAGATATATATTAGATGAATCGTGCCTGTTTTTATGGATTTTCCAATCTAGGGTTTTAGAGAAATTGTGATTTTTGGTTGGAGAAATCTGAGTTTAGATTCTAAAGAAATCTAAGGTAAGTTTTAGTCTGTTAATCCATAAGTTTAATGAAGAATGATTTCATTTAGTGATTTACTATTCTTTTTGGATTTACACAATTAGGGTATTATGGAGATTTAGGTTTTCTGGGGAATTGATCAAAGAGATTTTGCAGTTGTGATTTCTTGAGAGGTTAGGGTTTTGGATGATTTTGGAGAATTGGATAATTAGGGTTTTGATGTGATGATTTATATCTTGTTCTTGTTATATGTTATATTCAGGAGATTTGGAGATTTCTTGTTGTTTTAAGAATTTGTGGATTTAGAGAGATTGTTACTAGAATTGGAAAAGATAGATCTTTCCTTGTTTGTTGTATTTGCTTGCAGGTTTAGTTTTCTGATCGTTGCCTATAGGAACAAATATATAAATGAACTTAATTCTATTTAGCTTAATTTGTTTTTCTAGATGTCTTTAGTTTTGACCAGTAAAGACCTAACAGACAGTTATACTGGTGAGGCACCCTGATGATCCTTGTGTGTCGTTGTTCGTAGTGGAGTTGCACTTGCAGATGATTTCGGTAGATATAGGTTTATTGGAAGCATGGCCGCAAATGTTTAAGGAGTACCCATTCACCAATATATGTATATAATTATTTATTTTTGATATCTGGTTGTTTTTCCGGAGTATGAGTAACTCCAAATTTGGGATCAAAGATTTATGATTCTGAACTGTGTTATTTTACAGGCTTAATGAAGATAATAATCTTGTTTTTTGCATTTAGTTAGATGCACGTATATATAAATTTTGTTTGTGGACTGGCGTACTAGGTGTTTTCGCTCATTCCTTTCTTTTTCAAGTACAGGTGATGGAGATATTGTTTATGACTTATCTGTTATGACTTGTATTTTGATCATGGGGATGGCGATAGTGGATCTGACTAAATTGTAGAGGAATAAGATGTTATACAGGACCTATGAAAAGGATTTCTTGAGTTTTTGAAGATTTTTAAAATAATATTTTGATTATTTATCAATTTGAGGATTTGAAGTATTGGTTTTTATGTAATAGTTTATTAAACAGGATTATATGATTTTAGTTGGAAGTTAGATCTTTTTTAGATTATGGTTGGCTTTGGTCTTGCTAACTCGGGCTTAGTTTATATTACAAGAGATATTCGAAAGCTATAAATTACATTTTTACAGGTTTTGTACCTTTTGGAGTACGCTTAATTGTGAGTTTATGGACATTTTTATATGTTTATATTCTGTGGAATTTAGATTTAGAGCCTTTGCATGTCTCTTTTAAGAGAGGGACATGTGGTAGGTTGTAATGCCTTAGTTTAGGGCGTTGCATCAAGCATGTAATAGCACGAATTTACTCAAATATGTTAGAAATCGTGTAATGCTCAATAAAAGAAACGTAAAGCAAAAGGAAGGCCAAGAGAAAAGATGAGGAAACGTACTTGTTGTTGACAATGGCAACAAGATTGTTGAGATGCTAAGTTTGAATGTGTGTTTTTGATATGAAGATGAGAGAGCAAATGAGAGGAAAGAGTATAAGTGTAGAATGATATGCAGAAAAGTTATAATGTTTTTATTTTAAAATTGATTGAGTTTTAGGTTTTTTTTTTTCAAGGGCTGATTTAAGTCAGCCCGCCCTCCTACTCGAGCCGTGGTGGGGGAGTTCTTCCCCTCCTACTGTAGGGGCAGGATTGGGGGCAGGGAGAACGAGTTGGGACGCTCGATGATGTGCATGATGAAGTAGCATTGGAGTCTCCACGGGCGAGGTAAAGTTGTGGAGGTGAAATCAGAATCTCACTCCATATGTGCCCCGTCTTCAACAGAGGCAAGGATGAATGGTGGGGGAGCGATCAGTAGCTATTACAACATTTGCCAGATCTTCAGTAAGGGTGAGGATGAATGCAGGGGTAAGGTCAGTAGCTTCTTTCGATTGAGCCCTCTTAGCTGCACAATTTAGGAAAGAAATGGGGATGAGATCAGAATAAAAAAATTTTTGTGTGAAACATCATCTTAACAAAATTGATTAAGTGAGTTTCCAAATTATCCAACTTGCAGCAAGGATTTCGAAATTTTCATCATGAATTCAACATGAAATTGGCACATAACTCTTAGAATTGAGATGAAAACTTACCTCACTCTCTATTAAAGAATAAATTCATACCAATTTGTGTTTTCCCCACACTTAAAATTTATTCTAATCTTCTCTTGAAATTGTAGACATCCAACACCAACAATTTCGATAGAAAATTTGACTTAAAATAGTGAAAAACAAAGAAAAACAAAGAGAACTAAACTCACCAAAGTTAGACATGGGTTGTTTTCCATGAAGTGTACTTGTTTAACGTCGTCGGCTCGATGTTTTCATAGAAATTGCAGTTTAAACATCTGATGATTACAGTATAAACTCCTCTTGGTTTTCATGTTCATTTCCACCTTCTAGACAAAGGTTTAATCTTTGTCCATTGACCTCAAAATCATCATGCTCTGGATATGTAAGCTCAACTGCTCCATGTGGAAAAACTCTTTTAACAATAAAAGGCCCGGACCATCTAGATGTTAATTTTCTAAAAAAAGCCTTAATCTAAAGTTGAATAGCAACACTTTATGACCTTCTTTAAACTTCTTAGGATGACGGATATGAGAATAATGATACTTTTTCATTCTTTATTTGTAAATTCTCATGTTCTCATAAGCCAACATCCTCCATTCTTCAAGTTCATTGAGCTGTAACTTTCTTTTGATCCCTAGGTTTTCCAAATCAAAATTCATCTATCTTATCAACCAATATGCCTTATGCTCGATTTCTACTGGAAGATGGCATGCTTTTCCATATACCAAACGATAAGGAGTAGTCTCGAGTGGTGTTTTAAAAGCAGTTCGATACGCCTACAAGGTATAATCCAATTATTACAATGATGATCATTTGTCTTTTCAAGAATGCGCTTTAATTCTCGGTTTGACACTTCAACTTGACCGTTGGTTTGAAGGTGATAAGGAGTTGTAACTCTATATGTTACCCCATACTTCATCAAAACCTTTTTCTAACTAAGCCTTACAAAAATGTGTCACCCCTATCACTAAAAATAGCTTTGGAGCTCTAAACTGGGAAAAAAGCTTCTTTAGGAACCTACATACTACTCTAGCATCATCGGTGGGCAAAGCTTGTGCCTCAACCCATTTAGATACGTAATCAACTGCCACTAATATGTATTTGTTCCCATAAGAATTAGGGAGTGGCCCAACAAAATCAATACACCATAAGTCAAATATTTCACACTCCAAAATGTAATTTTGGGCCATTTCATCCCTCATAGATATGTTACATGTTCGTTGATAGTCGTCACATGAAGCTACAAAGCGTTGAGCATCCTTGAATATGGTAGGCCAATAAAAACCAACCTCCAACACCTTATGAGCAGTACGGTTAGCATTGAAATGACCATCGGTTGGGCATGAATGACAGTCTTTCAAAATTCTCTAACCTTCACAGTATGAAACACACCTCCTTATCATCTAATCTGCATAAACACGAAAGAGAAAAAGATCTTCCCAATAATAATGCTTGAGTTCATTAAAAACCTTTTTCTTAGCATGAAAATTTAAGTGATTCCAATAGATCAAAATTTGCAAAATCAGCAAACCAAGGAATTTCAAAATTAAAAAGCTCACAAACTGCAAATAACTTTTCTTTAGGAAAAACATCATCAATATCTTCCTCTTTGAGCTCCTCTAAGAATGGATTTTCCAATCGAGATAAGTGATCCTCGGCTAAATTTTTAGCTCCTTTTTTGTCACGAATTTCCAGATCAAATTCTTGTAAAAGCAAGATCCATCGAATAAGTCTTGGCTTGGTATCAGTTTTGGACAACAAGAATTTGACAGCTGAATGATCTGTAAAAACAACTTTAGACAAAATAAGATAAAGTTCTAAATTTTTGAAAAGCAAAAACTACCGCTAACAATTCTTTCTCTGTCGTTGTATAATTTTCTTAAGTACTATTGAGTGTTTTGCCAGCATAGTATTTTAGTTGAAAATGTTTCTCTCTCCTCTATCTAAGAACCGCTCCTACTGCAAAATCGCTTGCATTGTACATAAGTTCGAATGGGAAACTCCAATCTAGAGTAATCATGATAGGAGCATTTGTTAATTTTTCTTTCAAAAGCTCAAAAGCTTGTAAACATTCTTGATTAAAATCAAAAGGCACATCCTTCTCCAACAACTTCGTCATTGGTTAGGAAATTTTAGAAAAATCTTTTATGAAACGCCTATAGAAACCGATGTGCCCTAAGAAACTTCTAATGGCTTTGACAGAAGTTAGAGGTGGAAGCCTTGCAATTATATTTATCTTGGCCTTATCTACTTTAATTCCCTTATGAGAGACCTTGTGTCCTAACACAATACCTTCCTTGCACATAAAGTGACATTTCTCCCAGTTAAGTACCAGGTTTGTCTCTTCACAACGGATAAAAACTTGCTCTAAATTGGCCAAACAATCATTGAATGAATTGCCGAAAACTAATAAGTCATCCATGAAGACTTCCATTATATTTTCAACAAAATCATCAAAAATTGCAAGCATATACCTTTGAAATGTAGCAGGTACATTGCAAAACTCAAATGGCATCCTCTTATAAGCATAAGTACCATAGGAACATATGAAGGTTGTTTTCTCTTGATCTTCCAGGGCTATAGATATTTGAAAGTAACTGGACATTCCGTCTAGATAACAATAAGACATATGGCCAGTAAGTCTTTCAAGCATTTGGTTAACAAATGGTAAGGGAAAATGATCCTTTCTAGTTGCATCATTTAATCTCCTATAACCAATACGCACCTACCATCTTGTGACAGTTCTCATGGGAATCAACTCATTCTTTTCATTGAGGACCATCGTTATTCCCCCTTTCTTTGAGACTACTTGAGTTGGGCTAACCCAAGAACTATCCGAAATTGGATAAATTAGCCCCGCATCTAAAAGTTTGATCACCTCTTTCTTAATAACCTCCTTGATATTTGGATTTAACCGTTGTTTAGGTTGTACAATAGATTTGAAACCTTCTTCAAGAAAAATCTTGTGTATACAAAAAGATGGATTTATACCTTTAATATCATAAATTTTCAAAGCAATGGCTTGCTTATGTGCCTGAAGGACCTTCAAAAGCTGATGTTTTTGTTTACAAGATAAATTCGAGGCAATGATGATCAGTAATTTGGAATTTTCTGCTAGAAAAGCATACTCCAATTAATCTAGAAGTTGTTTTAATTCCAAAACTAGTGCTCTTCAATGGAAGTTTTAAGTCTTGCCTCATTCTCTTTTTTCAATTCTTTTAATCCACTTTGAGGTGTAATTTCTTTTGTTGAATTAAGCTGTGATAGTAGTGAATTAACCTCTGGATTTATCACATCCTCTCCTTCTTTATGCACTAAGCTCAATTGTAACTCATCCCTGCATAATATATCCTCAAAATGCTTATCTACTAAAAAATCAACCACATTAATAGCATAGCATGAATCATCCATACTCATTGGATACTTCAAAGCTGGGGCAATCTTCACCACCAATTCTTCATCTCCTACCCTCAAAGTAAGCTTTCCTTCCTCTACATTAGTTGATGCCCTAGCTATTGCAAGAAAAGGTATTTGTAAAAATTAAAGGAACATCTCAATCCTCATCCATATCTAGGATCACAAAATCAACTGGATAGATGAAGTTCCCAACTTTTACTAAGACATCCTCAATGATTCCCTAAGGAAATTTCAAAGATCGATCAACAAATTCTAAGCTCATCTTAGTAGGTTTTGGTTCCGTAAGTCCTAGCTTCTTAAAGAAGGAAAAGGGCATCAAATTGATACTAGCTGCTAAGTCTGCTAAAGCTTTATCAACAATGACATCACCAACTACACAAGGAATTGTGAAACTCCCCGAATCCTTAAGCTTTGGTGGAAGTTTGTTTTGAATAATGGATGAACAATTAGGTCTAACTTCCACAGTAGCAATATCCTCCAATCTCCTCTTGTTGGATAAAAGTTCTTTAAAAAATTTAGCATACTTTGGCATTTGTGAAAGAGCTTCAGGAAAAGGAAAATTAATATGCAATTGCTTGAAAAGCTCAAGAAATTTACCAAATTGTTCCTTATCCTTTGTTTGATTAAGGTAGGAAGGATATGGAATTCGTGGTGTATACTCCTTCACAGCTGAAGACGGTGATTTCTTTGTGGGTTCCACTTCTCTTGGCTCCAATTCTTCTGGTTTAGCCCTTGGACCTTCTTCCTTTTCTTGCTCCTTTGATTTTTTAGATTGCGACTCCTTTCCATTTCTTAATGTAATGGCTTTTGCTTATTCTCTTGGATTAGGCTCGGTGTTACTAGGAAGAGAACCCAGTTGTCTTTTAGACAACATCTTAGCCAATTAACCAATTTGTTTCTCAAGATTGTGGATGGAAGCTTCTTGGTTCCTATGCCTTGTCTCTAAGTTTTGAATGAATTGAGTCATCAATTCTTCCAAATTTGATTTCTTTTCTGGCTGAGGTGAGGCTGGAAGTTGAGGTGCAGATAAATTTGATCTTTGAAATCCCTGAGGTGGATAATTATCCCTTTGAGTATTTACATTACCATAACTAAAATTGGGGTGATTACGCCAACCTGGATTGTATGTGTTACTATAAGGATTATTTTGTTATCTATTTTGGTTTCCCAAATAATCAACATGCTCTTGATGATCAAAGAAACTGCCATGATCTTCAAATGATTCTTCAAATTAGATTATTGGATTTGATGTATTCTTGATGCTAGTTGCTTGCTTACTCAAAGCATCCATTTTAGCAACAATGGTGGTCATGAGATCCACCTCATACAATCCAACTGCTCTTTGTTTGCATCGGTTATTTCCCCATTGGTAATTATTTTTGGCCATATCTTTAAAAAGCTTCAAGGACTCCTCTGGTGTCTTGGAATTCGATGTACCTCCAACTGAGGCATTCATTAGTTGCTTAGGAATAATGTTTAGACCATTATAGAAGGTTTGCACTTGCATCTTGTCTATTTTACATGGAGGAAAGTAATTATCCAAAAATTGTTTGACCATATCCTCCTAACTAGTAATAGCTCTAGCTCCCAAGGAAGTCAAACAATTCTTAGATTTCCCTCTCAATGAAAAAGGGAATAGTCTAAGATGTATGGCATCATTGACAACTCCATTGTTCTTAAAGGTTTCATAAATTTCCAAGAAACTTTGGATATGTACATGTGGATCCTCATGTGGAAGTCCACCAAATTGATAATATTGTTGCAAGAGTTGGATAAAAACACCTTTAATTTCAAAGTTGTTAGCCCCAATAGGAGGCTTCACAATGGATGGACCGGTGCCATCAAGAGTAGACCTTGCATATTCTAAGTTGGCTTTAAGATATTCTTCAGCCGTAACTTGTTTTTCCTCTTGATTATGCTGGGATGATTGTGATTTATAATTAGAAAGTTCCTAAAAAACTTCTTCTTTTACTTCCATCTTAGCTTGCAACTCAAATGGTTGTTCTTTAGTTATTGACTGCTTAGAAAATTTAGCCACTATGTTATTGTGGATTCTGCAGACTGTCCTCTCGATTTCAAGGTCTAAATCGAGAATATTTGATGGAAGGCTCCTTGTCATACACATGAAATAGTAGGAAAAAAAGGTCAAAATTATGCAATAGTGGGGGAGAAAGAAGAAAATAAAAGAAAATGACTAAAGTAGTAGATAATAAGGCTTTTCCTAATATTGCTAATCAAATTCCCTGGCAATGGCGCTAAGAAACTTGATGACATTTACTGACCGTATCAAATTCTAAAATACATAAACCCATTGAAATCTATGATCTAAGCTAGGCAAGTGTACCTATTCAATGTAGCATAGATTTTAAGGTATCATCCTTAGGGAATTTGAAGAACAAGTATTATTATTACCGGTTCTTTGCTCATTGGCCTAAGTTTTGAAGAGAAAATTACAATTAACTACTAAACAAAAGATAAAGTAGGCCCTAAGATAAATAAAAGTTTGCTTTCAAAAGATGAAATCAATCTCAATATATACTCTCCACCTTGATCCACTATAAATCTAAAATTCTTATGATAATAGATTGACTAATGAATCATTCATACTTTGTACTGCTGGATCTTATCAAGTAAATCAATTAGTCCCTCGAGTTAATCCATTCCTAACTTTATATGAGATAGTGGAGACCTCTCCCTCACTAACATCACATAAGATTGCATGAAAGTTGAAGATCCTTAAGCAAGAATTGAATTCTTGTAGTAGAAAATCGTAATTTCCCTACCTCTAAGTGAAATAAGCAATTTCTCTATTCATGAAAATCTATCTAATTAAATGAAACCTCGTTCAATCTAATAAGAATCAAATATGCAATTAGTTTATGCACAAATTAATCACAAGACTATTAAATCACATGAATAGATACAAAGACATGAATAATTCATTAATCAAAAGGCATTTCAATTCATATGGTTTTGGGTTTCATAAGATGAAGAGTATAAGAATCTACTCCTCTATGAGATTTATAATAAAAACAATAGATCTAGAGGAAATAGAAAGAATCATGATAGAAAGAATAAACTCTAATTGATGTCTTGAGATCTTGAATTGATGCTCTAGCAAGTTCTTTTTAATTTCCTTCGTAATCTCTCTCTTAGAACTTAGAAAAATGATCTAAAAAAAACGTAGAAACTTCTAAAATAAGAAAATGGAGAGCTATTTATAATTATGGGATAAACCCAGGTTAACAAAGGCTATAGCATGGCCAAGATCGAGGTAGGGATGAAAATAAAACAACCAATTTTTGGCTCTGGAGCATTCTGATCTCTTCCCTTGCTGTCTTCTCTGGCAAGGATAAAAGTAGGGTTGAAAACTTTTCTTCTCTAATGCCTACTGATTGCATCCCTGGCGTCCTTCCCTGCCAATGTTGAATGTGGGGATGAAAACATCTTGTATAAAATTGAACCAAACTTGTTTAACTTGTCTTAATTTCTCTTGGATCATCATAAAAACTTCCAAATATACTCCTTAAGCCCTAAAATGAATTTTTCACAAACTAAATGTCCTTTTCTTCAACAAATCTCAAAAATTACAAAACAAATATGTTCAAATAGCATCAAGATTAAGGGTTTATTGACACTTATCACTCCTCGACAAGTAAATCTAGTGATGACTATGATGATGATGAAAATGATAATGTAATAGCTTTTCCTCAAGAAGATGTTGCAACCAACGTATAACATAATAGAAATGATTGGCACCATTTTATGGCTCCCACAGATAATGATGCAATTGGGAGATCGGCGCCAGTATCTTTTTTCACTGCTGATGTTGGTAGTGGTTATACAACATTTAATGATGAGTAGGAAATGAGTGCTAGAAATTGGAGTTTTAGCAATGAATTCAAGGTTGAGATGGGATTTGAGACTAAAGATCATCTCATATAAGCGGTTAAAATGCGACATATATTGAGTCATTATAACTTCAATGGCAATTAAATGTACTAATGTCCATAATAGAGGTTGCAAGTGGAGACTCAAAGGTAATTACAAGAAGCATGGTGTGTGGTTTCACTTCACCAAATATGAAGGACTGTACACCTGCTTGGATGAAATCACTGGACAGGACCACTCTCAATTAAACTCGACTAGCATTTCTAGGTGCATTATATTGGAGATTTGTAATTCTCTAGATGTGAGAGAGAAGGACCTACAATTGACTATCTTGAAAGAGTTTGGGTATAATGTTCATATCAAGAGAATTCATGAGGCAGAGCAAAAAGCTATTGAAGCATCTTCCTTGAAAAACTCTTCTAGGCATTTGCCCCTTGCATTGAAGCATTCCAGTACTACATGTATGTTATGGATATATGCTTATATATATTTACAAAAGATTGATATTGACGAACTAAGTTATATCTGTTAATTGTTTGCAGACCCGCGGTCATAGTGGATGGCATCTTTTTGTATGGCAAGTACAAGCATAAACTGCTCATCACAGTAGCAGTAGATGGAGCATATCATATAGTTCCATTAGCATATTGTCTAGTCAATGAGGAGAAAAGAGAACTCATCGAGTTGGTTCCTTGCAAAATTGCTAGAACACGTTATCAAGGATCATTCAAACACCTAGTTAATATCTAATCGGCATGTTGATATTAAGAGTGTAGTTGAAGGTAAGCATGTTGTGTGGCCTAGAGGGTAGCAATGGCGATGGTGCATCAGGCATGTTGCTAGCAACTTCAACTTGAAGGCCAAAAGCAAGGAATATAAGCAATTAGTTAAAAGAGCAGCATACCAAACGTAGATGAGAAAGTTTCATGGTTACTTCAGTATAGCAAGCAAAGTAGTCCATGGACGTCGAGATATTTTTGCAAGTTGCATCTATGTATTTAGACTTTATCTTATGATGAAGGCATAAGATTCAGAATTGGTACAACAGACATAGCTAAAAGTCACAATTCCATTCTAAAAGATGCTCGGTGCTTACCTATGGCAACTCTAGTGAGTAAACCTTCTACAATTGTAACTCCATATTCAACAGGCAAAGACGTGAGGCTAGCAAGTAATGAATTTAGGTAAGTTGCTGACACAGTATGCTACAAATAAAGAAGTTTGAGAGGTGGAACAATGTATCAAGTGCCTATCGGGTAACATGTTTCAAATACTAGGAACAAATATTTGAGGTTCGCACCGCTATGCACCCTACAATGTGTGGCCAAAAGGGAGATCACATTCACAAAGTGGAGTTACGAGCAGACAGATACACATGCAATAAGTGGTAGACATATAAAATCCATGCTCCCATGCAATGGAAATAATGGGAACTCTGCAAATGGATTGTGTTGGCCAAGTAGGGCAATAGTACAGATGGGAGAATTAGCTATAGGTGTATGGGCGATCCTTTATACCTACAGCAGATAAGACTAATTAGACTCCTCTCGACAATCCAAAGTGGCACCCTATCCTGAGACTTATTAGGAAAAGGGGTAGGCCTAGAGAAAAATGATTCCAAAATGAGATGGATATTCCAGATGGCCCACATGGTTATTCATGCGATTCGTGTAGGTAGACAGGCCACAACATCAAAAGTTGTCCTAGTAGACGAGCGGCTAGTAGGTCCCTTACGGGGCAGTTGAGTCGTAGTGGTATTTGTTTGGTTCATGTCATTTCATTTGCTACATTTACATTGAATACTTTATCTATTCTTGCTTCTTTCTGTACATATGCTTCTGCTAACACTATTCCTTACTTTCTTCCTTACAAATGGATCCAAGACCACTTGATGACTCCATACTTACAGGGCATCATATTCATAGATTGAGGCTGGCATGGGAGGGACAAGTAAAATTATATCCAAATCCAATTACTTAGATCATTTAAATGAAGTTTGTCATGGATTTGTTTTCAAATGTAGGAGCACGTGGTATTACATTGTCGCTGTAGAGAGGCGAAGCTTAGATGGTAGGATGGCATGCCTATAGTTCTAGATAAGAGACTTTTTCCATTTCTCTCACATACCGGTTTCATAGGTGCTGCTCATATATCGTTTGTACAGTTGCATTGGCACCTTATTACAGCTCTAGTAGAGGGATGACATCTAGAGACCTATATGTTTCATATGCCGATGGGAGAGTGGACTATGATGTTACAGGACATTGCTGCACTCACTGGCCTGCCCATCGATGGTCATGCATTTACTGGTACATATTGGATTGATTGGCTAGAGTTATGCTACAAGTTATTGGGAGCTAGACCATAGGCCAGTGTGGATATGGATGGTGGCCGGCTGAAGATGTCATGGCTGGATACACACTTTAGAGTGGTACTTGATCAGGCAAATGACATCACTCTTTGGCGATATGATAGTGTATATATTCTACTACTACTGGGAGGGGAAGGCTTTATTGTTGCAGATAAATCGTCCAATATAGTTCACGTCATGTACCTTCAGCTGCTCGACGACTTAAAGAGAGCAAGGCAGTTCGCATGGGGAGCAGCTTGGTAGGTATGGCTATCCATGTAGCTATGCATGGCTTCTTATATAAACACGGGTGACATAGCATGACCGCTAGTAGTCCTGCAAATCTAGGCATGGGAGGACTTCCTACACATTGCCCCGCTGCATCGACAAATCACATCAGTTACTGCGGGTCACCAATTGATCAGTTATTGGAGTGCTACTTTCGATATCACTCTCGCTCCCCTACACATTTTTTGTTCGAGTATAACGGTGTTCTGATAGGCAGCTTTCTAGCTAGGTATCGATTCGTATATTTTATGTGTTCACATGTATATAGTTTCATTGTGTTTACTAATGTATACTATACATTTTTTTCTTCTACAAGTTGTTTAGGACCCCTACACCGTTATTATGGATTCCCTCTCTGTGTACTATCGGGTTGGAAATGATATATAGTGTACTTAAGTCCTCTTAGTTTGCTTTCATATTGTCGAGCACTACTACCTAGATAGGGTGCTCAGACAGTTTGATGGTTTCCAAGGGATCCCTGACTGTCCAGCTGATATGAGAGCCCTACATGAGCTAAACTTGCGATAGCGTCCGAGTGAAACTGGGCGATAGAGCATGCCAGGTGGATAGCTGAGTGGGATGGCAAGTGCAATCATATTATCGAGATACCAGATACTCCCACCGGCATGTCTATAGATTATTTCAAATGGTAATATGCGATCACTAGGTGTTGGATCAGTCATACGGGGGCCATTATTCGATATATGGTAAATTCACCGACTACATAATCTATATATGGATTTATAATGTGTTTGTTATTCACTAATCTACTTGTTTCTTCTTGCTTACAGGTAGATTTCATCTATAGAGTCCTAGACATGCTACCAAATGACACTCCTACCACTGCACGAGATGTCATTTGTGTAGTGAATAAGTTTATGAGACTTAATTTGAATGATCCAAGGCCAATGGCAGTAGCACTACCACCACCACCACCATCAGCAACACCTAAGACGCATAACCTCAGCCTCTACAAAGATGGCGGCTAGCTCGAGAGAGACGTTCGTGGGGACAGGATTAAGGTTAGGAGTGAGGGCGAGCTCGAGCTGTATATATCAAAGATGAGCCCTTGCCCTCGCATGCACATGTATCTGATGAGCTAGGCCTTCCACAGTTTCTTCATTCTGAGCCTGGTCCATCATCATCATCGTATGCTCATCTAGATAAGACCCCCCTCTACAAAAGAGGTAACCGTTACTGCCACATGATAGTGAGAGGGACCTACCTAGGTAGAGCTAGACCCAGTCCCATTTCATCCGTATGGTGCTGGTGGTGGAGGTGGGGATGCCATACTCACTCAAGTGGATCCAACTATGGAGCTTCCTCATTAGGATGTCCATCAACATATACCATTCCCTCAGACTTATGTCAAGTGGGGACGAGGGAGGCAGGGCACCTAGCAGTAGCTGTTACACAAATTTTTATCTTTTATGATTCTTGTGTATAGATTCTTATTTTCTCTTATTAGTTTTTGTAATTAACAGAACATTCATGTAATTAACACATCATTCATTCGATTCTTCCATATTATGAGTTTTTTATTATGTTTGTTGTGAATGGTTTTACAGTTCTGTTAAGATCGAATGAATTGGGTTTGACGCTGAGCTTTGATGGATTGGGTTTAGGAATACTATTATGGTTAGGTTATGAAGTTTGGAAGTTGTTTAGCCATGGTGGATGATGGCTAATGAATGATTTATATGGCTAATTCTATATGATTTTGATAGGTTATAACAATTAATGTAATAAAGGGGTCATTTATGGTTTTTAATAAAGGGAGGGGATGGTTAGTGCTGAGCTCGTCTCTTCAAGAGACAAGGTCACTATATAAAACCTCATCTCTCAAAAAAACAAGGTCACTTACTGGGTAGAGACCTCGTTTCTTTAAGAGACGGGGTTCATCTAAAAAACATCGACTTCGTTTCTTGAAGAGACGAATCTGACCTCGTCTCTTGTGCCTAAAACTAGAAATATTTTCTTCTCAATGGCATTTTTTTTTTAATTTTTAAAAAATAAAAATATTTTATTCGCTTTTTCTTTTTGTCTCTAAAGCCTAAATTTCTTGCAGTGCTTTTAGTTTTTTTTTTCCTTATTTATTTATCTATCTATTTACAAACATATGAATATAAGAGCTGGAAGGCCATGCAAACAGTTTAATTTGGAATTGTAAAGCATCATTCTTAATTTCAATTTCATAAAGAGTCTTGGAAAAAAGAAATTATAGTCGTAAGTACATACTAAAGGGTCAATAAAGCTTTAGACCTTTCTTATTTTATTTATTTGTATATTTTATCTAGCAAATATTTATATCTTAAACAAGATGAAAATGTGTTTAAGATGAAAATGTCTATGTGCAATTTTCATTTATTTAGCTATCTCATGCACATATCAAACAAAATCTCTACCCAAACTAATAGGTTTTGGTAATAACACATGTGAATTAATTAGCAGAATATAAGTATGAGTAAAATTTTAATTAACGAAGAGTTTTTTAAAATCTATCTACTGTTTCACCATATATAAAAATAATATTAATATTTATTCACAATTCATCCAAATATATGAATTTTTTCCCTTAAATTTGACATCACCTCTAAATTCAATATATGATATAAAATTCAACTGTAATCCTAAACCAATGTTAAATTTAGTGACAATGTTGGACCAAAATTACCAAGTCATGCTTTTAGTAGTGTACCACTTGCAAGGATTTCTAGTGCCCTAAAAGTCATCTTGCAATATGTTATTACCTAAGAAATGGGATCACTTTCCATTAGAACAAATTTTAATTAAGGGTAAATGTTGAGGTAGGTAATTAAACTTTAAAATTGATCAATTGACTATCTACATTTTGAAATTGATCAATTTAGTACTTGAAATTACTTTTCGTGTACACTAACAAATATCATAGAGGTACTTTTGGCATACACAAGATGTCTTTTTAGGCATTAAATTGATCAATTTTAATGTTAAAACACTAAATTGAATTGCATATTTTGCTAAAGTGTAAGTACCATTTTAGATGATAACCCTTTGGGATTTTATATGATCCCGTCAACAAAATTGTCCAATTAACTATCTCAGCATTAAAATAAATATAGTAATTAAAATATTAACTATTTTAATGATTTGATCACTATAGTGTGATCCATTGGATAGTCGATGAGACCGGTCCCACCAAAATTAATGATGAGACCATAGAATTTTCCTAACCCATTAATTAACAAAATTTGAGAACCTAGACCAGCTGCCATATATCAACAGGGTCTATTTGGTTTGTCTTATTTTAATTGTTTTGGCATCTTATTTTTTTTATCTTTTTTAAATAAACTATTTATTAAGAAATAGTACAAATAAATAACAAATATTTTTACTCATCAACAGATTAAATAAACCAGATATAGATAAAATATAAATGCATATAAAATAAAACTAAGATATAGATAAAGATCATATAAGCATACAATTGACATATAAAAAGTGAAACACATGTCTATGGTTTCTATAATAAATAATTACCAATATATAATTGATACAAATAAAAAAAAATACCAAATTATATTGCAAAATCGCATTTTTATGTTAGGATATGTGAAATTTACATGTAAATCATGTTTAAAACACATGATATCAGGTTTGACTACCATTGCTAAATTGGATTTAATTATTGCAATACAGTATTTGGCTATAAGTAATTTGTAGCTTAGTTGGTAAGTGAATTTGCATGAAAGGGAAAGATCATGGTGTGAATCTCTTTGATTGCTTTTTTTGATACTATTTGCTTTTAGGCTTACTATTAGCTCTTTTTTATTTTTTTAGTGGCTGCTTGCATTCTGACTTTGTGTTGCCTTTTTGGCCTTTTATTTTGACATGGTACTATTTGCTTTCGTTACATGAAAATCGCCATTGTTAAACGCAAAATTCATATGATATATGCATGGGTATCGTGTTTAGTGTATCAATTTTGTATATCCTTATAGAAGTTGCAATTTTAAAGTTATATATTGATAATTATTATAAACTTTTTTTATTTAAATAGTAATTATTATTAAGCACCCTAAACAAAAGATTATTTCACATATGACTCAAGTACTGCCTAAATTCAGTAATGAATGGTAACCATTGGGTAATTGGCAGGGATGGAAAAATAGGAATAAATTTCAACAAGAAAAATCGAAATAAAAATTCTTGAAAACCTATCATACATAAAAATATTCTTAATCGATTATTCATGAATAAACATCTACATACCAGACAGTATTTTGTCGAAAATAACTATAAAAACCAATTGGAATACACCCGTTAACCCAAATAATACTCTTCATTCATTACTTAATTCTTGGAATATGCCAGATGAAACAAAAAGAAGGATACAAAACAATGAACATTCTCGATCTCAAATACTAGGCAAATTATTGTAAGATTTTACAAGAATGATCCTTGCCTTAAACATAATTATTTATTTGCCTTTTTTTTCTTTTTTCACGACCCTTTATACATCAGGAAACAAAAGTCATACATAGCAAAGTTGTCCTTTTATTTTCCTCTCTCTTTCTTTTCTAAGGGCACTTCAGCTTGCTACCATGGGTGGTCATAGTGGTGTAGCAGGGGCACATGTCTGTATTACCAAAAGTGCCACGCAGTTGCAACGAGCATAGCAAGTTCCACAAGCCCCGTGGCATAGGTTTGGCCTCAATAATAACTCGCACCTAGCCTTGCACACAGCTCCACAATCTAAAATATAAAGGAAAATGGATCATCCAATAAAATATTAACATAAGTAATATGTGTAAAATATAAATCGTCATTATGTTAAGAAAGATAAATTATACTGGAAGGTCACAACGTTTATGGGTAAGTTTATTTCAGGTTACAACGTTTCAGAAAGTTCAAAAAAGTGATAATGTTTAGAAAATTATCTTATGAGATTTGATTAAGTATTTCTTCTATTGATATATATCAATGTTGTATTTAAAGAAGGATTTTTTCGTGTTTTAATCAAATATTTTTCCTATTAATACGTGTCAATGGTGACCTCAATTAACTCACTTCTCTAAACATTGCTACCTAAAATGATTTTATCCCTAAACTTCGTAATATAAAATGAACTTATTCATTAAATGTTGTAATTTGTTTTGAACTTTTCAAAATATTATGACTTAAAATGAACTTACCCTCACACGTTGTGATCTTATGGTATAATTTACCCATATTAAAAACTACTCATTTCACTATCAAGTGTGTTAAAATTTTATTGGTTTTAAAATGTTACAGTTTAGTACATGTGACTTATAATGTCTAATAAATATTCTTTTATTATTTAATTAATATATGGAACAATTAATTTATTTGTTAGCAAAAAAGTTGAAGAATTGGATTTATTAATGTTTGACATGTGAAACAAGCTTTTTCTTTTACAATTACTGAAAAATTTAGAAGTAATCTAAGATATATTTTACTTTTAAAGTTTCCAGCAAAATAAACTTTTTCCAGAACTATATATTATTTTATTAATTGATTCAACGTGTATTGTCACTACAATAATACATACATATATATATACACCTATCTTTGAAGGAGCATAACTTGCGGATTCCTTTGTAGCTTTCTGCAACATATTTTCCACATGAATATACAATTATGAAGATGCGAAATATTAATTGAAGTAAAAAAGTAAGAAAAAGATTTAATAATTATGATATGTCACTGGATTGATGAGTAGTAAATTAGAATTAAAAAAATATATGCCATACAGATATGGAATATTGTCAGACTCAGTCTAGGCCTTGACCTAAACATATTAGAGGTCAAGCACCAATAAATCAAATCAAGTTAAACCAACATGTTCCTAAAAAGGGTTAGATTTAAACAAGTTAAGCTAGACGAGTCAATTGGGTTTAACAATATTAATTAAACATGTGAAAACAAAAAAAAAGCGAAGAAGAGACATATCTAGAATTATAAAAAGGAAAAATTTTACCGCTTGGTCAGCTTGGAGTTGGACAAGATGAACAAGAAGACAAATAAAACTGAAGCAATCAAAATCTTAGAAATAAGCATAGCTTAATCAAAGTTACTGGCTAGAAGGCTATAAGTCTTGAAGTTATCAATTGGTGATGATAGAATATGAGAGAGAGAGGAGGGGTTTTTATATAAGGTTATGCTCCTTGTTTTTCTATTTAATTTCTAGTTTTTTTTCCTCTTTTCATTGTTCATAATATTAAATTGTGTTCACATAATACGCTTTGAATTAAAAAAAGGGGAAAAAAATGAAAGTAGGTGATCGGGAAACTTTCACGGCAATAACTAAAGAAAGTGGTATTTCTCTCAGTCATCTGCTAGATATTCTTTGAACAACTTTTGAATCATTTGGAACATTTCAAGTCCTCCTTTTCTTCATTGGAGAAAAGGTTAGAATGATGGCAACAGATGTACGTACAATGCGATCGGATGTCTAAAGAAATGGGAAAAATTATTTAATATAATAAACATCAATATATAATTACCAACTATACGTTAATGTATGGATAAGGTAGGATACAATTCTCAAAGTATCTATAACTTATATGGTCGCGTGTTTGATTATTATTAGTAATTGTACTCCACATATACATTATGTGTGGCATGCTCAGATCAGAAAAATATTCATTTTATAAAAATTCTTATAGATGGAGTATTATTACAGCCTTAAATATCAATAGCTGAGAACAAAATTCATGCTCTCTTGATAGACTATGATCCATTTATACTAAGTCAATTAATTTAGAAAACATTTAAAATGTCATGTTAATCTCAGCAATTATATATAAGGCCATCCATTAATTAATACTACTATCTAGCACTGAATTAAATAATAAATCAATCCATGCAAGAAGGAAATGCGAGGACTAGGCACACCAACTTTGTGTAATAAGTAATAACTAAGAAGAAAATGAGGCCATTAAAATTCTTTAAGAGTAACATTTCAAATGGTGATTTTTTGAATATTTTAATTACTTAAATATTATTAAGGATAAATATGATATTCGACATATAAATTTTAATTATTTATATTTGACTATATGAGATTGAAAAGTATTAATTTACTAATTATGAAATTTTTGGGATTAACGAAAGTGGAAAGTAAATGAATTCACTCCATTAAAATAGAACCGGATTTCCTCATTAGGCTAGAATGTTGATTTTAAACAATCACAATTCCAACTTTGTAAACATACTTTTAAATATAGAAAAGTAAATCAAACCTAGAATTGTATTCAATATAATTCCAATTCTATAATTCTCTAAATTTATGTCATTTATACCTTGCCACATGTTCATATGGAATATAAACACACACAGACTCAAAAAATGTTATTATCCACCACAAACATCATAATTAGCTATAAAATATCTCGTACATCAATGACTTCAAATAGTATCAAAATACATATATAGATTCGTAATCGATTACATACTTGAATCTTATAGTGTATATACTTTAATCTAACATATAGTTTTGATGAAACACATTGACTAAGTGTCACCAATAATTATAAATAGGGTAAATTACATCAAAAGATATCAACATTTGAGAGGTAAGTTCATTTAAAGTATCAACGTTTAAAGTGATTAAAAAGAAGCATCAATGCTTGGGAGGTAAGTTTATTTAAGGTATCAACATTTTGAGTGGTTAAAAAGAGGTATTAACATTTAGTAAAGTGAGTCAAATAAGGTATCAATAATTAATTGTTGATGGAAAATTAAAGAGATTAATTAAAAACTAATTCAAATGTCGATACCTCAAACAAACATTACAAAATGTTGATACCTTATTTGATACACTTTATTAAACATTGATATCTCTTTTTAACCACTTAAAATATTAATACCTTAAAAGAACTTATCTCCAAATGTTGATACATTCTAGTGTAATTTACCCATTATAAATACATGTTACCAATCGGACCAACTACATGTAACCCATTACATGTCCTCTACTCAATTGGAAGGTCTTTCTACTACTTACATTCCCTAAACCTACTAATAAGTTGTGACTAGAGATAAAATTTGTTTTTATGTTCATCACCTATATCTAAAAAAGAAAAGAGCGAGCTAGAGTCTAGTACAATACTACCACAAACATAAGTGCATAAGCAACTATGAATTAATCACATGCACACATATTTAACTAATGCATCCATCAACCAGTTATTATATTTGCTTTATGTCATCAACTAATCCATGGATGACTCAGTACCTCAACAATACATCTATATATATAATACATATATATATAATATATATTATGATGTTGGGCATTCTTCAACATCGATGAGTCTAAGATCTCAATCTTAATTCTACCTATAATCACATTTAAGTAAAACTCTACTAAGGACAATGTTATACAAAGATTATCAGGGGTGCCGCGTTGACATCATTGGTACTCCCAGTCTCTGTAACCATACACACGCAACACACAATAATTTGGTAAGATGTGTTTTAGTCAATTTATTAAACTATCCTAACATACACAAGCAAGACACAAGGTAATATATAGACTCCTAATGAAACTTAGAACCTTCTAAGCTTGAGTAACAAAGTAAATAAAGTACTTGTAATCATATACTCTTTCAATTTCATCTATAGGTTATAATTCCTATAGCTTTCACTCCGACTCAAATGTTATCAACCCTTACATACACATTTAGTTTGGAGGTAGAGGTTTAATTTTGAAGGAAAAGGAAAATAGGTAATTAATTTAATGGTGTTTTAATTCTAAGGCTTTAGAGTGATTTTAAACCTTTATGGATGAATTTGAATAAGTTTCAGAGGTCTCTAACAAAGAGAACATGAGTTTTGACAATGTTTTTTACACACAAATGCTAACACAACTAGTGTTAGGGGCCACGTACTTCTACATAGGTAAGTACACAATTTGTGCATTCGGTTGTGTTGAGCTCAGAAGCAAGATTTTCAAGGATTTATAGTCACTATGTTTGACACGAGTCTCAACACGACTCATCAACTCACTCATGTTGAACACAAAGTCCTTTATTGCTTCAAAAACACGTGTTACAAGATTCTACGCAGACACGAACACGACCTATGTACTTGGTTGTGTTGAGTGCAAACCCAAGTAATGCAAAACAATACTTGACGTGTTCAACATGGGTAAGTATGTGACTCATGTACTCAGTGTCATGTTGAACACAAACGTAGAGTTTCTTGAGAAAATTTGAAAAATTCCAACATATCTCCATTACGAACATCAAAACACAATCACGTTCTATTCCTAATCCTTGTTCATATGCTCATACATTCGTTTCAACCAATCTTGTAAATAAAACTTAAAACTTTCATAGAAAGCCTTATTACCATGTTATGAACTCAATTAATTCTTTGTTATTCCTCTTTCTACAATCATTTATCTCTCTTGTTATGGAATTTCCTTCTTGATCACACTCATGTTTTTCCTATCTTAAAAACTCATTACTAACATTAAACATGCTAATTGTCATTGTTCCCTTATTCGAATCATGAAAAACAAACAAACGAAGAGGTAGAAGTGGTTACTCACCGTAGATTCCCATTGAAGATCTTCATGATTTGATGAAGGTTAATGGGAAAAAGGAGGATGATTTTCTAAAGCATATGGAAAAGAAGAGGGAGGGCAATTACTTTTGGTTTTTTTTTTTTTTTTTTTTGGTTTCTTGCAATTGAGGGATCTTTCAAAAAACACACTAATTACAAATATACGCGCTTCATTAATAGTATTAATTACTATTATATTATTCTTTGTTTTGATTTCATTTAAGGTATTTCAAATGTACGAAACTATGTTACACAACTTTTGTACTCAAAAACTCTTGGCCACATATATAGGGTATGCTTGTTTCATCTTTTTATGGTCATTCTATAATTTTCAAACAAATGTATGTCAAAAAACATATACAAATAAAAAATAGATATTTTTACTTATAAAAAGATCAAACAGATAAAATACAGATAAAAATCAAACAATTCAAATAAACCGATTACTCTTTCACATGTCAAAAAACAACTAAAGGAGGTAATAAATGTCATGGATGCATGCAAGTGTCCTAGCTATTTTTATTTATATACATATACATATTCACATTATGTTTACGCATGTCACATTCATTTAACTATATGCAAAAAGCTTATTACTACTGTTGCTGCTACTACTACTACTATAAAAAGCTTATTATTATTAGTAGGGTAGAATTAAAGCTTATTATTTCAGTTTATGGTTATATCTATCATCAGCCAAAACTCATGCAATGAAAATCAAAACTTTTCCCACCTTATTACTGAAGTTTTGATAAGATCTCAATTTGGCTTGATCAAAATACCAAATTTGAGAGAGATTTCAAAGCAGATACCATATAAAATATCTAAGCAAGTCTCTATGTGATGTTACCAAGCATCTCGTGTGTATAAGTACCATCCAACTTTCATAAAGTTTTCTTTTCTTTTTTTTTCCTTTCTTTTTTCTTAAATGTTGCGCTTAAAACACTAATTAAAAGGATGTAAATTATCATAAAATGTGGTTCTATTAGTGGATGCTCCTGAATTATTTATTAAAGGCGTTAAAGTTAGAAAAATTTTCATGTTTTCTTATATTGATTATACACCTATGAGAAAATAAAAATACAAAAGGAAAATTTATTTAACATTCATACCTTACCGAGCACAATCAACATATTCAATATAAATATCAGACATACTAATAGATATGGCATGGAACCATCATTCAGATTATTAAATTGGTTCAATTATTGAGTCAAACATGATGGCATGGAACCGTCAATCAAATGATTAGATTGGTTCAATTGGGTCAAACGTCCATTGAGAACACGAGTGGATGAATAAATCATTACACAATTATTATTGAACAACTGGTATTCAAATCAAAGCATGTCTTCATCTGGGTAGTAAACACTATACATTGTTTTGATGATGACTTTTATTAGACAGATGGTTTGAAGTTGGCAAGCATGAGATAAGGTCGGAGGAGTTTTGGCCCACTTAACTTGGCGGCAATAGGAGACGAGGCGTCTACAAATTATTGGGTTTGTGTAGCTGTATAATGCATCAGTAGCCCGTCGTATTTCTTCTATCCTCCTCATTCTCAATTGAAACTTTGATAGGGCCAAAAAAAAAAAAAAAATGAAACTTTGATGTATATATAATTAATGCTTGTTATGAAAATAAAGTGAACGGGTTAGGTAATTCATTCTGAAACTAATTCACACGACACGACTCTAAACAATAATTACATATAATATATTAGGAAAAAATCCGACCTTTTCCTCTTGCCAATACGATCAACAAAAAAATAATAATAAACAGAAAAAAAAAAACAAATCAACACTAGGATTTACATGAAAAACCCTAAATTGGAAAAAAACCATGATACTGCTGCACAAATTCCTTCATTATCAACAAACAATAAGATTTATAATAATTCTTCACTAGATAACACTAGTGGATATCTCATATCTTCACAACCACCGTGGATTTCACAAGAAAGAGCCTTTTTCTCTCTAGAATCGGTCTCTAGACTTAAGAATAGCTTCAAACTTCTCTCTTGTGAACCCTAGGAACAATAATGAGTATTTATATGCATTACACAAAGGCTCGCACGAATAAAATCAAGGCTGGCAGCATAGAGAGTGGCGTTAAAAGAGACGACTCTATGGCCATTTTACGCCAGCTGAATGCCAACGGCTTACCCGCCTACGCCGGTGGCATATATGTCCAACGCCGACGACGTATTTGTTTAACGCTGGCGACGTTCATGCCCACATTGCTTCTTGTAGCTCTTGACAAAACTCTGCGAAATTCAAGGCTGCTAATTTCTTTCAAGGTTGTCAGCCTTGAGCTTCCAACTTGTAGGTGTACATTTTTAACTCCTTTAATTTGTACAAACAACTCCTTATCTTCAAGTCCTCTTCCAAGTATATCACATATACTAAGGATATCTTGATTTATAGTCATCTAAATATATAAACATATATTTAAGATCTTCTTTTCATAGATCCATATGAGCTAGATCTACAACCTAACAATCTCCCCCTTCAGCTCATATGAAGGGTTCCAACACTCCTACTATCTTTCTGCAAAAATTGAGTTTCTCCTTAGGCAGAGCCTTAGTCATCATATCTTATGCATTTTCATCAGTATGGATCTTCTCAAGCTTCAACTTCTTTGACTCAAGCACATCTCGAATCCAATGATACCTGACATCAATGTGTTTGTATCTGGAATGAAGCATTGGATTCTTGCTCAAATGTATAGCACTCTGGCTATCACAAAACAACTTCAAATCTTCCTACTCTTGACCCAGTTCTTCAAAAAACATTTTCATCCACAAGATCTCCTTGTAGGCTTCAGTCACTGCTATATATTCTGCCTTAGTGGTAGATAGAGCAATACATTTCTGCAACTTAGATTGCCATGAAACAGCTCCCCCTCCATATGTAATCAGATAACCTGAAGTGCACTTCCTGGAATCCAAATCTCTAGCGATATCAGCATTTGAAAACCCTTCCAATACATGCATACTATCACCTCCAAATTGTAGACTTCATCTGGAAGTGCCCTTCAGATATCTAAGAATCCATTTAACAATGGTGCAATCTTCTTTACCTAGATTCAAAAGAAAACGGCTTACAACACAATAGCATGAGCAATATCAAGTCTTGTGCATACCATAGCATATATCAGAGTCCCAACTGCTAAAGCATATGGGATCTTCTTCATTTCTTCTTTCTCTACCTCACTTTTAAGACACTGTTGAGAAGTCAATTTAATGTGACTTGCAAGTGGAGAGCAAACAGGTTTGGCTTTGCTCATGTTGAATCTCTCCAGCACCTTTTCTAGATATTTCTCATGTGACAACCACAACTTCTGGCTCTTCCTGTCTCTAACAATTCTCATGCCAAGGATTCGGTGTGTAGGTCCTAAGTCTTTCATGGAGAAAGACTTGCTCAATGCTATTTCTGGATCTTATATTTTCTTGGCATCACTGCCAACAATCACCATATCGTCAACATAAAGAAGAAGTATCAGAAACTCACCATTTTTAAACTTCTTCAAGAAAACACAATGATCCGATACAGTCCTGATATAGCCCTAATCAATCATGAAGGAATCAGACTTTTTGTACCATTGCCGTGGAGCTTGTTTCACCCCATACAGACTCTTCTTCGATCTAAAGACAAGATTCTCCTTTCCCTTGACCTTGAACCCTTCAGCCTGCTCCATATAAATCACATCCTTCAAGTCTCCATAAAGGAATGTTTTCTTCACATCCATATGCTCAATCTCTAGATTCAAACTGGCTGCAATACTCATCACAACCCGAATGGAAGACATCATCACCATAGGTGAGAAGATTTCATCAAAATAAACCCTTCTCTACTGATTGAATCCTTTCACAATGAGCCTTGCTTTGTACCTTGGCTATGAGCTTTTATCTTCAGTCTTCAACCTATAAACCTATTTATTCTTCAGGGGTCTTTTGCTCTTAGGCAGCTTCACCAAATCATAAGTTTTATTCTCATGTAGAGATTTGATTTCTTCTTGCATGGCTTTGATCCACTCTCTTTTCTTCTCATGTGCCATAGCTTCTTGATAAGATTCAGGTTCTCCCTCATCAGTTAGCATCACAAATTCTTCAAGATTATATCTCATGGAGTGTCTTCTTTCTCTTGAAGATCTCCTCAACTCAATATGCTATTGAGGCTCTAGGAGCTCTTCAACTGTGTCTTCTACATCTCCTCCATTAGTAAAACTTTCAGGTGAGGGCATTGGATCAACATCTGTAGGGATCTAAGCTGAGGATTTCTCCTTTTCAGACTTCTCAATGTCTTCAATAAGGTTCAGACGGATATCTGGAACACGTCTCACTTCTTTGAGAATGAGTCCACAGCCTGTGTTAGTCTCTAGAGTAACATTTCCAATGCCAACTATTCTTGATGTTTCATTGTTTCCCATCCTAACATTGCCATAGTCACTAGCAGTGTAGGATGAGAAAAACTCACCATATATAGTCACATGAAAGGAGGTACTAGAGTCTATGACCGAATCACTGTCATGACCTGCAAGATTAATACAGTCCTCATCCCAAGTAACCACTATCTCACCATCTGCTGCTGTAGTAGTGGTGTCTTTATTTTTATCTTCGTCTTTATCCTTACCATGATTTTTCTTCCACTGTCTACATTCTCTCTTAAAGTGCTTAGGCTTGTCACAATACAAACATTTGAGATTTTGTCTTCCTCTTGACTCATATCTTCCCCTAGATCTATTAGATCTGTTATATTTGTCATTTGGGCCTCTATTCCTGCTTCTACCACGTTTGCGTGGCTTATCAATTACAGGTGCTTGAGTTTCAGTATTTATCCTTAGATCTTTCCTTCTAGCCTCTTCATTCATCAAACTATCCTTCACCATCTCAAGTGTAAGCGTTCCATCTAGAGCTGAATTGCTAACCAATACCTCCAGTGTCTCCCAGCTTTCAGTCAATAAACTCAATAATAATAGTGCTTGAATTTCGTCATCAAGGACAAGTTTCATAGCTGTTAGTTGATTCACAAGCCCTTAAAACACACTCAAGTGCTCAAACACATTTGATCAATCTTTGTACTTAAGATTTACCACCCTCCTTATCAAAGAGGTTTTGTTTAAGGCTATCTGCCTTTCAAATATGGACTTCAGTTTTCTCCATAGGACATCAGCCCTGGTTTCTTGAGCAACATATGGTAAATGCTTTAATTAACCTACTGTTGGATATATCCAACAGTCTTTCTATACAAGACCACCTAATTTTGATCAGACTTGTGTTGTGGCTTTGCAGCATCACCGCCTAAACGTAAATACAGATCTTTGCAATACAAAAGATCCTCCATTATAGACTTCTAGATCGAATAATTTGATGACGTAAACTTAATCATCAATCCTGATGATTCTGCCATGATTGTACTTTCTCTGACAGAAACCCTAGATCTCCTTTTTTCTGACCTTGACGCTCTAATACCACTTGTTAGGAAAAGATCCAACCTTTTCCTCTTGCTAATGCGATCAATAAACAAAAAATAATAAACAGCAAATAAAGAAAAAAAATCAACACAAGAATTTACGTGAAAAACCCCAAATCGAGGAAACACCACAAGACCACTACACAAATTTCCTCTACTATCAATAAATAATGGGATTTACTATAGTTCTTCACTAACACTAATGGATATCTCAAATCTTCACCACAATGGTGGATTTCATAAGAAACGGCCTTTCTCTCTCTAGAATCTCTCTTTGGTCTTAAGAACGACTTTAAACTTCTCTCTTGTGAACCCTAGGAACAATAAGGAGCATTTATATGCATTACACAAATGATGAAACGAATAAAATCAAGGCTAGCAGCATAGGGAACGACGTTAAAACACACGATTCTGTAACCATCGTACACCGGCTAAACGTCGGCAGCTTACCTGCCTATGCTAGTGGCGTATCTATCCAATGCTAATGGTGTTCATGCCGATGTTGCCTCCTATTGCTTTGGAAAAAATTTTGCAAAATTTAAGGCCGGCTAATTTCATTCAACGCCATCGCCCGTGAGCTCCCAACTTGTAGGTGTACATTTCCAGCTCCTTTGTTTTACACAAGCAACTCCTTATCTTCAAGTCCTCTTCCATGTATACCACATATACTTTAGGATATCTTGATTCAAAGTCATCCAAATATATAAACATATATTTAGGATCTCCTTATTATAGATCCATATGAGTTGGATCTACAACCCAACATAATACATATTCGGTACATTTGTCACCTTTTTTTTTTTTTTATATACAGGAATATGATGTGAATACAAATTTTAACAATAAATTTCATTCCAAAACTCAATGCATATCCTGCAAAGTATCTTAACATATATTTACAATATTTGTGCTATATTGGACAAACTTTAAGAAAATGGAATGGGAAAGGAAATGAGAATCAAAGTTTTATATTTGTTTGAATATAAAAAGTGGAAATTAAAGGAAATGAGTGGAAAAAAATAAATAAAGTAAGATAATGACTTAATTATCCTTTAAATTAAGGAGAAGATGTCTAATATGAGGATATTTAGTGCTTTCAGTTTATTTCTCTTCATTTCTCCTTATTTCAACTTACTTTTATATGAAAAGTGAAGAGATTGGGTCTATGTCAAGGCTTGCAGTTTTAAAGTACTCGAATTGTTTTCTTTGAATCCTATACCGAACCATATAGAGCACTAAAAATTAAAACAAAACTAATCACAAATATTATAGGAATTACTTTATCAATTCTTATTGAGATTGGTTATCACTATTTTAATAGACATAATTTGCTTACATGTTTTTATTTGGAGATAAAGTATTATTATAACACATTTAAAATATAGTAAGGCACCCATAATAATTAAGATACACTTACAAATAAGAAGGAATAAAAAAAAGTAATCAAAATTTCCTTTTAAAATTATTACAATAAAAATATCATGAAGATAATGGATTTCTATTGTTTTAAAAAAATAATGAGTGACTTTTATGCATGCTATGCTGGGGTGCCTTTGTTGGGTTGGAACTTGGAAACAAATGGCATCAAGCAGTTGGTAGCGTAGGTGGAATTTTAATTATGTAAGTCACCGATCGGGTATGAGACATAATTTGGACGAAGATATGACTGGACACTGATCGTTAATATAGGCTGTTATTCCTATATAAAACGATTAAATTTGGTTTTGATTTAGGGTAATGAGGTATGAAGACCTTCGTGTATTCCATTTTATGTATTACCAAAATTTGAGTCACTTGAAATTTTTATATATTTTGAAATTCAACTTTCAATAGATTTATTGATGCACCTAGTTAATGAAACTTGAAATTCAACTACGTGTATCTTGAATAACCATATGTTAAAGTATAAATATTTTGCTGGACTTTGTATTCGTCCCTCTTCTGGGGTTTCTTTTTTTTTTTTTTTTGTTAGGAAAATTAATTGGACTTGAATAATTGATAATATAGAGTCAAGCCTTAAATGTTTTCCATCCAGTTGGGAATATATATGACGAACCAGTCATACTTTTGGCTCTAGGCCTTGACATAAAGCTTAATTGTACATATGGCGCAAGTTACTGAAATATGAAACCAATCTTCAGAGGTTGGATCTTAAAAAAATGTTGCTAAAGAATGAAGGTAGGGTAATAATAAACTATTAAATTCCAAATGTATCTATATGAGCTATTGTTACTTTGGGATTTTGTCTTAAACACTGCTTAGACCTTACTAAAAATTCAATTTATTACTTAAACTTTCAATTAGTCAAACCAGATATCCAATTAAAATTTTGTTTTTAATAGTTACTACATACAGCATTTAATGTAGCATCTGTTTGCTTACTCACCAACTTGAGTTAAACAGCCACATGTGAAAAAAAAATTGTTAGACTAGATTTTGATGTTGAAGAAGATCATAACGAATATTTAATTTCATTTGTTTTGACACATTTCACATGCATATTTTTTTTTTTTCCTTCATGGCATGGGAAGTGTATAATAATTGGAGCCCAACATTGCTACACTGGAAATTTTTTTTGCATGTGAGAACCTTGTCTTACTTTGATCGAATTCATGTGTCACAAGCAATCACAATGCCAATCAAAGTTTCAATTGTGTATTGAAATTACTATATTAAAAGTTTATGTAATAAATTAAATTTTTATCTTAAATTCAAATAGTATTGGCAACATAACCCCATTTATCTCTCCATGATTTTTTATAACATGTGTATACATTTCAAACCGTTGCTAAAATTCTAAAATCATTATTATTTAGGATCTTTAAATGACAGTTTTGGAAAAACATTTTAGAAGTCATTATATATTTTCACAAAAATTTGAAAGGTGAACTCTTATTTTAATTAAAAAGGTCATCTATACATGACATGACGAATGGTTTAGTGACTTAATAACTATAAAACAAAAAAAAAAAAAGAGAAATCTATATATATTGTGGATATAGCTGCAGCCCCGTCTTTAACTGCATACGTGAGCTGATGGGAATCGTTCAATTTGACCCAATTAAATACTCATGCAGGCATCCTAGTTTTCAGCGAAATTAGGAAAGGAAACCAGAATTATGTAAATATCTAAATGTTCAATTAGGATAAATTGCCAAATACAAAAGCTACTCTTTAATTAATATGTATGTAGAATTAGATTTTGGTTCTTGATAGCTTAAATCAACAGATTGGGCATCAGAGAGCACTTTTTTTCTCCCTAAATCAAATTTTCTCCGAATATTTGGACAATATATTTTAATGATATTATGCAAGCATCCAATTCTTTCTTTCAAACTTATTTCACTAGACAATATAGATAAACGGTCTTAATTGAATTGGTCACATGTACGTAATGGAGTCTTGCGTACCGCGAAGTCTAATAGAAAAGTAATATAAAACCAATATGTAGAGATAGCTTAGAAAGAGAGACAAAGAAAAGAGATAGTCTCAAAATGGGGTTGATACATAGATCAAAGAGGGAGAAACATTGAACATCAGTCTCATTGTTCTTGAAGGAAAACAACTTGTTGTTTGTTCTAAACCTCACTTGATTTTTTTTGTTTTATAGTACATAACTGTTGTACTGATTTTTGAATTGTGATTAATGAGAAGAAACTCTTATTTTTACATAAGGTTTGCCCGTTAATGATATGTATCTAGTTGCATAAGTTCTTCTCTTTATATATCATGATGTGATTTTCCTTGAATCTAAGCCTATAAAATAACTAAACAATATAGTAAACATGTAATAGTTAAACATTTCATAACATTAATATTAGTTTACAATTCACTTCCTCATTATTTCATAAGATAAAGTAAATGAGTTTTTAAACGGGCAAGCTTATTGAAAGCAAATAAATCAACTTGAAGTCCATTGTACCAAATCTATCTGAAATGTTCAGTTTATGGATCTTACTTTCATTCCTATAAAAGCTAGATTACATATCTGAAAATTTATACATCCATGTTAACTCTTTAAGATATTATTATATAATTTTTTTCAGTCATCATATCGCTCTAACTGATGTGATTAATGAGATCATAAAACGGGGAACAAAAACAAAACTTTCAGCTCAGCACTTGGTACAATAATACTACCTAAAGCCAGCTATGTCGTGGAATTTTCTAATTCATACACATAGTTTTCGCTTGTAACCATCAATATCTAATCAAACAACATCATTCGTGAATCAAGCATGACCTTCTGCATACCATATCGAGTGAGAACGCCCATTTAAATAATCAAACTTCAACATAGGATGATGATTGTATCTGGGTTCGGACGTTCAATGATAAGTCAAAATATTTTGGCGATGTCCATCCATTGGTAGTGGTTAGGGAACCATCATGTCTTATGAGGTTATATTAAATGGTTTGGAGCAAGCAATTATGGGAGTAGGATAAGGCTTGAGCAAGTTTTGTCCGACCTAGGTACCTGCTAGACAGCTGGAGGAGTCAACATATTATTGTGTTTTTGGTTCACAGCTGTTAAACAATGACTCGATCACCATCTAGTTTGGAAAAAAATATTAGAAAATTGATACACGTCATGTGAATATATATGCAGTGTATAACTTCCAACTATATACTAACATATGAATAATATAGTGGATAATTTTTAAAGTAACTACTACCCACATATCTACATATTATAATACCATTGAAAATTACATCGTGTAACATCCACCGACTATTTTCTCGTCTCGTTTGGGTCATTTATTTGTCCTCGTATAAAGTATGTCTTAGGTGGTTTTGTACCAATTGAAATGAGAAAGGACTCATCGATAATAATGTAATGAAATCGGGAAAACCTCGGGCTCTCTGGCAGATTTTTTCCCCTCTTTGCCAAGTTTCCAAGAAATTAAAGTTAGACGTGACTATTTAAATGGACACGAGCCGATCCTCCAGGTTCTAAAGACCCATTGATTTTAGGGTGCCGACTTATATGTTTAGGACATATGAACTGGCCTATTATTATTATTACTATTATTTGGTTTTTCATGTTTGGATCTAAGTAAAATTTGAGTCTAACATAATTAATCCTAGCCATTTTTTCGATAAAAGAATTTTCTTTTTATTTATATTAATTAATTGGACTCAATCTCCGCTATGATACTAGCAATGTGGAACCAAATTTAAAAAGGATAATAAATGTCAGTTTCACATTGCTAAGGATGAAAAAATCATCTTTGATAAAAATTTTATATCAATTATATCAAGGCACATTTCATTCTTTTGTTGTGAATAGTAGTACATCAAATGAAGGGGACAGCTACGAGTAGTGAAGTGGAACCTTTAAATGAAGGGGTTTGTGGAATATTGCATAGTGGGTTTTAGAGATTTTGATGGTTTTGGCTTCGAGGTTTTGGATTTCTAGTTCTCCTATTCCGATTGTCAATGAAATAAAGCTTCAAGCTCTTACGATTTTGCAACCTAGGATGCAAAAGCAACATGATGCTTGTTTTCGCGTTAAAAAAAGTGGAAGAAGTGGCTTTGTGACGTATTAAATTTAATTTTGGGTTTAGGAGGAAGAGGAGGAGGAAAAAGACATTCTATTTTCTATTTAGTCCACATGGACACTTAGTTAGACTTATAATACACATATAAAAGCTCTAATTGGATTATAAATCCCGTTAGCAAACAATAGTAGATGGAGTTGGACAATGTAGTGTAGCACAATTGTACATAAAAATAGTTTAACAATAAATTCATACATTAAAAGTTTAGATAGTTGATTATAATATTAAGTAAAATTCAAGTATCAAATATAATATTCATTTCTATAGAGGAACCTAAAGATTACATCTCTCAAAGTCATACACCCACGACTTTGAGAGATGTAATCTTTAGGTTTGTCCATGGGCAAGACTTGCCCTCATTGATTGGGTCCAAATCCTGGTCCTAATGAACTAGGAGTCAAGGCAAACTATGTGCTTGTTATAATAGAGATGTAAATAAGTTGAATATATATTTGCAAGCTACTCATATTCAATATAGCATGCATTTATGTTTGATGTGGCAGCAATCTCGTTGAGCTTGAACTTAGGTTACTTGAGTTATTTAATAAATCAAGTTTTGAGTTCATGGTATTTAGCTTTATGAGCATATGAGCTTGATCAAGGTTGAGTTGAAAATAATGTTAATAGTGTTTAAATAAAGCTTGGAAATTATTATTATGTTAATTGATCTTTTTTTTAAGATATATTAAGTATGAATCAATTTAACCAAACCAAGTTTGAACCTTATTATATACCCTATGACGTGAGTTTTTGTCAAATTTGAACTTACTATTGTAATGTCTTAACTTGACTTATTTTTGCTTGTGATATCGAATAGCATGGATATGATTTGATTAGCTTGGATCTACTTCTTTCTAGAAAGTATTAGCTAAATTATCGATTTTAAATTTGATCTTAAATTTGTTAAAAGAAATAATTGATCTTAAAATCCTTCCCATTCTTTGTTAGGGAACATCTTAATTTGTTGAATTTGCTCAAAATTGGGAGTATAACAAGATTAATATACAATTTATATCTATTACAAAGCTAAAAGATGTTTTAGCCTATAATTTATATAACTTCAGAAATGCATATTTGTACAATTGCCTAAACATAATTGGTGTAAAGTTTGGTAATATTTGGTTGATATATAAAATAATCAATTATCAACACATCGTTATTAACAGAAGCTACAGTCGCTCTTTGAATGAAATCACAATTTTACTTTTTCTTTTGTTGTTTGTTTATTTATTTAATGAATTAATGGACTATATGAGCTGGAAAGCTATATGAAAATTTTAATTTGGCATTCCTAGGCCAACATCAATTCTTTCAACTCCAAAAAATGTCGCAACTTATACAAGCTAAAGTTCCACGCCTCATCAAAGCTTTAGACCTTAAACAACCTAGAAATTCTCTATGTACACCTCATATTTGTTTAGGTGTCGGAATACACTTTAAATCCACTCCCAATCAAAATGGATAAATTATATTAAAAAGTCCAATATTTAACGACAACAATTTATTTGAGATTTCAATATTTCGAGTGGTTCAAAAGAGTTCTCAACGTTTGAAAAAGTAGATCAATTAAAATCCTAATGTTTGGTGATTTAAAAAGAGGTTCCAACATTTGTAGAAGTTGGTTAATTGAGATCTCTATTAACACGTATTGATAGGAGAATTTTTAATTAAAACTCATAAAATCATTTTTGTAAGACTTCCACTGATATGTATCAATAGGAGAAATATTTAATCAAAACTCAAAAGATACTTTTCCAAACGTTAAGATCTTAAATGAACTTATCAAAACATTAAAACCTTAAATAAATTAACCCTCAAACGTTGATAGCTTATAGTTAATTTATCTCAATAAAAACTAATAGGTTTTGTGATATGGAAAAAGATTCCAATCATATCAATAAGCCACAATAATGATTAAAGATGTATAAAAATTAATAAAATAATAATTAATTAATATTTTAAAAAGATTATTAGTATGACTATTATTGTTTTAAAATAATATTGGCACTGATTTAGTACTCACGCATTCGTACGGATAAGATTTTTTATTTAAATTGACTTGAACACAGAATTGGCACATGATATTGTATTCAATTTTATTTATTAACCAATTTTAAATTCTGTGACAATGTTCGGTCAAAATGACAAGTTGTCAAGCTTTTAGTGGAGTCCCCTTTTCAGATATCCAAGTGCCACAAAAGTTTTCCTATAATATGTTATTTCCAAAGAAAAGGAGTCGCTTGTTGATGCAGCGACATGGTTTGTGGGGTTGTCGGGTTTTTATTTTTATCTTATTTATATTTAATATATATTTATAATTTATTCATATTATATTTGTTTAGTTAGTTATGAGTAAAATTACTAATTGTTTATTGATATATATTTCTTGATAAATATTTATTTGAAAACAATAAAAAATATTATGCTAAATGATCAGAATAAGATTAAACAAATAGACCCTTAATTGAAAAGAAGAAGAAGTTAAATTACAATATGTTAATTTGCACACAAATGCTATAAAGCAACCTTACAATGAAAGATATGAAAATAAAGAGAAAATGATCTCTTGGTTTCTCAAGAAACGATGTAATGTTATGTCCTCACACCCTAAGACTTATAATTTATAGAAAAAGTAAAAAGAACAACTTAGGTCATAAGTCAAGTCCTAAAGAAGGCTCATAAAAGGAAACTAACAAAAACATTAAAATAATAGGATAGGAAACTAATAAAAAAATATATAAAAAAAAGGAAACTAACAAAATCTCATACGACCAAAATTACGAAAATGCCACTATATTAATAACTCTACTTGTTCTACATCATTCTCCTTAGGTTAGATAGAATTTTCCCTCAAATTTTCATTGTCTTATGCAAGAACCATTTAGAATTAACTACACAAGTCTCAAACAAATCGATATAATCTTGGTCGATCAACCTGAGCCGATGGATCGCCCGATTCAGTTTTGTTAATCTTATGTCATCCTCTCATGCACTTATTGAACATATTTTCACCTTTCTCATACTTTTTTGATGTGTGATATCTTTTTTGTCTCTGGCCATTTTCTTTACTCTTCCAACTTATTGGATTAATCTAAACTTGATTTGGATCATTCTTACTCTCACAAAAAAGATTCATTCTCAAACCTTGATGTTTTTGGTCCTGAAATTTCTTTATCGACTTCTTTGGGTTGAAAGACTTTCCTAGAAATAGGATCAAGCTCCTTTTGATTATCATAATGTGATCACACTTCACTTGTTGTATTTTTGTAGAAGTTATGAGACCTCTCTACCTTTTTGGATGTTGTAAGCATTCTTGTATCCATCACATATGACACACTTGTCATATTGCCGTGGTTTTTCTAACAGCACATATATAGCATCCATAGGAGCTGCATCGCAAACAATTGCATCAAAATATTCACTAACAAATACCTTAACCTTTTTGTGCACACACAAGACATTTTGTGAATTTAGCCTCCACAATCTATATGGCCTTGGATGTGGATCAACCTGCCCATCCTCTTAACAAATTCTTGTGACACCACACTGACACAACTACCTCCATCAGTAACTAGCTCACATGTCTTACCCTCTACTAGACTACGGGCTAGAAACAAATTCTCTTTGCTCCTAATCTTCCTTTCACCTACAAACTAGAATCCTTTTGCACCATGAGTATGGGGATTCCGTGGTAGGAATTGAAGTCTAACTTTTAGCACTATCCTATGTATCGTCCTTCTTAAATTTCACCCTTTTGTGCACACACATGACATTCTATTGATTTAAACTCCGCAACCTATATGGCCTTAGATGTGGATTAATTTGCAACCCATCCTCTTAACAAATCCTTATGACACCACATTGACATAATTACCTCCATCAACTAGCTCGCATGTCTTACACTATACTAGATAACAAACTTGAAACAAATTCTCTCTCTATTACAGGTGGTCCTTTAACTACAAACTATATATAATGCTTTAGCACTATCAATATGGTGCTTTCCACAATAAGAATTGAACTTTGATTTTTAGCACTGTCCTGTATATCATCTTTCTTAAATTTCCCAATCACTACTACCTTTTCTATAACATCAATTTTGGATTTCTCATCTAATCAATTATGCACTTAGCCTATTAATGCTTCTACATCTTGTTGCATCTGTTCCTTTATCATGGGTGTCAAAATAATATTCTTTCCATAGTTAAATGATAGTAATTGTTAAGAGGATCATGACTCACACTATGGTAAGTTTTCCATGGTTGGCCCAAGTGTATATTACAATCATCCATGTATGCAATATCACATAAAATGGAATCTTTATAATTAGTTCCCAAAGAAAAAGATTCTTATGCTTGTTTTGTCACTCAAATCAATTGATTGTTACAAACCACAACATATGGACAATGATGTTCCATAATGGTTAAACCCAATTTCGCAATAGTATATTTAGAAATCAGATTATGACAGAAATCATCAATGATCACAAGATAAACATGCCTTCCTATTTTCATACGAGCAAGAAATTTGCTATCCATCTCCAATATATAAGCATGCCATCTAAAGCCCTGATACTAAATGGTGTAACGAGAGTTTAATTTAAAAATGGTTAAATGGCAATTCGTTGATTTGCACACAAATACCAAAAATTAATCTCTTATTAGCCCATTGATTCTAATGACTAGCATGAAAGATAGGAAAATAGAGAGAGAAAACGATCTCTTGATTTTCTAAAAAGAATGAAATGTTTCACCAGCTTAATTTTTCGACGTCACTGGAGTAGTAGAAGGATTTCTAATGGGGTAAGTTATACCATAAAATCCCAATGTTTAGGGATAAGTTCATTCAAGGTCCCAACATTTCGAGTGGTTAAAAACAGATCCTAATGCTTGAAGAAGTGAGTCAATTTAGACCCCTGTAGACATGTGTCAATAGGAGAAAAAGTTTAATTAAAACTCAGAAGACTCTTCTCCTGTTGATATTTGTTCATAAGGACCCAAATTGATCTACTTCTTTAAACGTTGAGACCTTTTTTTAATCACTCTAAATATTGGAACCTTAACTGAACTTACCCCGAAACGTTGGGACCTATTGCTTTAATTTACCCATTTCTTTGCCATGGGAGAATTGTACTTGAGACCTTGATATTTGTTGCCTCTTGGAGGTGGTAATGGTCGTCCGTTGTTGTGCTGCAATTAGGAGTTCTGTTACCTCAACTCTAACTCTTTAAGGTGTTGTTCGACATCCTTACTTTGCTTGATGATCTCAACATTCTGCTTTACTACTTGGTAGAGTATGTCCTCAAGCAACTTAGATGGTTTTATTTAAAGAACCATCAAAAGCTGGAAAAATACTAGGACTACCTTGGGAGCATCTTAGCCTTTGTGAACCGGGTGATCATGAAGTCAAATTTAGTTTGCCTTTAGTGTATTTTCCCTATGATAGCTTTTTGTTTTTGGTACAGGGTGACATAACTAGAGTACTAGACTCGGAATTTGTGAAACATTGTGACTCTTTTGAAAAGGAAAAGTAGGAAAACTTCCATTATAGGGTAATTATTTCCCACAAGTGGCATTAAACGTCGCTTGTTCAAATCTAGTAAAGGTAGAACCTAGGTTAAGGGGGGGGGGGGGGGGGGGGGGGGGGGGGGGGGGGGGAGAGGAGGGGAGGGAAGGGTACTATAAAGATAGAAACTTGGTTAGTGGCACATCGGATATGGACTTAGTGTGGCTACTCTGATACGAAAGTCAAAGATTGTTATAGTAAGTACGTAGATCAAATAAGAATGGGTTGTTGAGTGCAACATTAAAAATCAAAGACCATGTGTAGAACTATAATTACTTCCCATTCTTGAGTGAAAATGGGAGAAAATCACTATAGAATTCATCAACTCTTTACCAAAGACCATTGCCAGGAATGAGTTAGTGTGGGTGATAGTGTATTGGCTGACCAAGTCAACTCACTTGATACCCTTGAAGGTTAGATATAGTATACCCTTGAAGGTTAGATATAGTATGGAGAAGTTATAACAAATTTATATACGGGAGATTTTAAGGCTACATGGAGTACTCTTGACAATAATATGCTTTGTTAGTATATTTTAATTGAGCTTGCATGCGTCTTTAGGAACAAAACTACATTTCAACGCCACCTTCGGTCCTTAAACCAATGGATAGTTAAAGAGAACTATACAAACAATGGGGGACATGCTAAAGGCATATGCATTAGATTTTGAAGGAAAGTGGGATGAACATTTTCCCTTAGTTGAGTTTACCTATAATAATAGTTATCAAGCGACAATTGGCATGGCAACATATGAGGCACCATATGGTAGGAAGTGTAGGTTTCCATGGCATTGCAACAAAGTGGGTGAAAGATTGGATTTGGGACCAAAATTAGTACAATAGGCCATAAGCAAGATTCAAGTGATCAAATAACACATGCAAGCAACTCGAGACAGATACATGAGCTATGTTGATAGGAGGAGACCTTTGGAATTTACTCTCAAGGATCATGTGTTCGTGAAAGGCATGATCCATTTTGGGGTGAGGGGTAAATTGAATTCGAGGTACATTGAGCCATATGAAATTTTTGAAAGAATCAAATTGATAGCATGTCCCTTGGCTTTGCCCCCATACTTGTTAGGAGTATAGAATGTCTTCCATGTATCACTCTTAAGAAAGTGAAAATCGAACTAAAAGCAATGATTGAATCTAATCAATCGAAATTGCAACAAAATATAACCTATGTAGAGCATCAATTGAAGTCATAAACACCAAAGAAAAGGTATTGAGGAACAAGGTGACATACATGGGTCTAATGAAGTGGCCACGAAGAACATGAGGCCACCTTAGAATACGAGGAGGAGATGCAAAGGAGATATCTACGGCTATTCCAATCAACAAGTAAAATTTCGAAGTAGAAATTTTATTTTAAGCGGGGAAGGATGAAATGATCTACACACCACCCATAAAATTCAAAATTCAATTATAAAAGTTTGTGTTATATTTAGGTTTTTAATCTAAAGAAGTTGGTAAAATAAATTATTGGATCAAATAGATTAAATTAAAAGTTATATTTAATCAAAGGTTTTGAGTGGCAAAGATTGGTAAATTAACCTTAGTGGAGTCAGAGGGTCGAGATAGTACTATATGGTGCTCTAAGAGGAAATTATAAAACCCTAAGACCCCTACTCTACTAAACCTAATATAAATACTTCTTTACATTTCTACTTTTACCTCTTAAGGAAGCCTACTAAAACCTTAGAGTGAGATTTTCTAGACCCTAACCTCTACTGAATCTTAGTTAAGCAATATTAAATGATCATCAACACTAATCTGCTAAGTTTATCTACTTCATGATAGGAAATGTAGACAATAGAGGAGCATTAGAAGAGGAAGAAGGTTCACAATCTTCGCTAAATTCGTAATTACGTAAAACTGGAGAATTTAAGGGTTGGTGTGTGAGTTTCTTAGCATTCTAATGGTGAAAACTGACGTGGACATTTTTCTACATGTTTAGGGCGCCAAAATTTCAGGTTTTGAAATTATCTTGGAGACTTGAAATCTCCTCACACCTATAAGTAACTTGGGACTACACCTTGTGAAGGTAAGACTCTGAAATCAACTCTTGATGTTAGGAAGTTGCAATGGTAAGAAGGAAAGATTATTCTAACAATGTAAAAGATAAAGAATGAACATAAGGTTTGATTTTGTTGATGTTAAAGCTGTTAAATAATGAGTTTGTGCATAAAAGTTTTTAAATTTTAAGAAAGACCATGATAAAGTTGAGTATTGCAATCAAACTAGATGAATTAAGCTTTCCACTTTGATTAAACATGTTTTTAAGAGAAAGGAAGATACAATAGGCAAGTCTAGACATGAACATGACCATCCAACATCTTTAAAACCATAAAAGTTTCCCCAAAACCCTTCTACATAAAAAACATTAGGCTAAAGCTTAAAACCTTACCAACCCAGAAGAACACAGCTGGTGCACAAGACTGTGTGCCTTTCCATGTTCCTCTCTGACCCCCCAAAAACTCAAAGGATTTATGTTTCCATGAAGTACATGGTTGGTACACAAACCCATATACCCAATTGTGTATCTCCCTAAGCCTCTTCAAAACTTACCCTAAGAATACATGGTCAATATATGGAGTCATGTATCACCCCGTGCTCCTTTATGTAGCATCAAAATGGAGCCCAAAGAAACATGCCTTATGCATCAGACTATGTATCTCTCTGAGTGTACCTAGTCTTAAGATCCATGATTAGAACATAACACCGTGTTCTTGCTCATGTATCTCTCTTTCCTTGATCGGGTCATGTTCCTACTTTTGAGTTATGTATGCAAACACGACAGGATACATGGTCGCGTACCCAGTCATGTATTCCCTTGTATCCTTGCTCAAGCCATCATACAAGTTGTGCATCCCTTTTAACTCTTATTTAGACTTAAATAATTATTTAAACAGAATCTTTAAGTCAATACAGTTAAACTAAAGTAAGCTAGATATAATAAACAATGTAAACGGATTGAAGATAGTTAATCTTTAACTAACACCTAACTTCTGTTGTATATAGTTATTGGACATCAAGCATGAAAGAGATATAAATCCCAATAGGCTATCAAGCATGCAATGATGCGTGTTGATTGCTAGGAAATAGTTAATAACAGGATAATCACATAAACTTGACTTAATTGGATGTTAGATGTTAGATGTTGCATAGTCGCTTACCCTAAGAAGTGATACCTTCGAATTAGGTTACGAGCTTGATCACAACATTAGGAGGATGTGGCAGTTTATACGCTTAAACCCCTATGAAATGTATGGTTATCTCGGTGAGTGGTCAACAGTAAAATTTTCGAGATTAAGCAATCAACTAGTAGTAGGTACAAAGTTGTAACGAGTCATACGGTTTTATGAGATCCTATATAAAATGTTACAATGGACCATGCTTGCTAGTGGCAGCCTATGAAGGGATGGCCTAAGCGGGACTATTTCTTCCCCTTTCTTTTCTAGTAAGTTATGGGGACTTATTAAATCCTCCATCTTCAATGCGTGATTCACTAAGGGAACCCTATCCCTTTTATGTGGCGGGAGTCATAAGTACTATTATACATGTTCATATTTCTAGGACACTACGAATACTTGGCCGTGGACTTAAAACTTAAACAACTTAATTCATGCAAATTGCATTAGTTTAGGCATGCATGATATGTGTGTATGTGCTTGTTACTGTGTACTAGGTTTCGTTGCTCACTTTTTACTATTTCAGATACCGAAGATGACCACTTTGTGGAAATCCACTACAATTCCCGTATGTATGGGTTTGACGATGTAGAAGAGTGATCATTTGGACTTTTCAATTTTTTTTAGAGACTCAAGGGAGAGGATTTATGATTGACTAAATGGATGTATGTATTTATTTTCCGAATTATGTTTATTTTAGGCCAAGAGCCAAACTTATGTAACTAAGGTGAGCTCAGCTACCCACCTATATTTGCCTTAGAAAGCTTTAACATTTGAAACTTGCTATTTTATAGATATTGATGCTTGGGTTTAAGACAACTAGTTTCGAACTCCATTATGACTAAATGAATAACATTGTGTCGAATTTTTTATGAAACCTAATAATAGTTATTAAGCTAAAACTTGATTAAAAACCCACCTAGAAAACAAAAGCTTTGCACATGTCACTTGGAGGCAATATGTGTGATAAAACAACCACTCCCTTAAGCACTCGAGGTTAGGATTGTTTCAATAACTTTGGCAAAAGCTTGGTGTGACATCAACTACGTGAAGGAAGAATGTGTTTGGTACCCTAGTGACATGGATATTGCAAACATATTAGGATCCATTCTACTCATACGGGGAGAAGAAGAGGATACATGGGCCTGGAAAGAAGAACTAAGAGGGCCATTTACCACAAAATTAGCCTATATGAACCTATAATGAGAGAAGATAAATAAGCAAATTTATAACAATGAGAACTAGATGAGGAGAACACAAACTTACTCGAAAATCACTTTCTTTCTATGGAGATGCTAGAGAGAGTGCGTACTAACTAAGGACTACTTAATTAGAAGAGGAATGACAATAGGTGTATGTCCATTATGTAATGAATCCTATAAATACATCCAACACTTATTTATGTAATGTAGAAGGACCATTAGGAAATGGCAATCTTTGAACAGTTCTCTAGAGTTTTGGAAATGTTTAGCCTTCCCTTTAAATCATGGTTGGAATAGAATGTGAAACAGAAGAAAAGTAAATAGAAACTAGGGGAGCTACCTCGGTAATCAACCTTTTGTTTTGCTATGCTATGTGGAGTATCTAATAAGAGAGGAATAGATGAATTTTCCAATACACTAAAAGGACCTAAAACTGTTAGAAATGATGCACATGAATATTGGGCTAGCACACACATGTCAAGATCTAAAAGAATAGAAAATGAGTAGGCCTTTATATGGCTGGTAGTAGGGGTGCAAACGAGTCGGGTTGAGTAATGCTTTTGAAGGCTTGAGTTCAGCTCGTTTAATAAATGAACAGATTTGAGCGGAGCTGAGCTTTTAACAAGCCTAAAATGTATAGGCATGAACCTAAGCCAATCAGGGTTTCACAAGCTCAAGCTCGGCTTGTTAGGCTCGTTTAATTAAACAAGCCTGAGTTCGGCTCGTTTATGTAAATAATTATAGATATAATTATATTTATGATATTAGATTAATATAAATACTTATATATAATAGTATATTAGTATATGAAACGAACCGTTAATGTGCCTGCTCATAAGCCTAGAAAAAAAGTTCAAGCTCGGCTCGTTTAATTAAACTAGCTTGAGTTTGAGTTCGAGCTTGGCTTGTTTAGCTAATAAATAAGCCGAGCTAAGCTAGACTTAAAACAAGCTAAGCTCAAGTAGCTCGTGTATAGCTTGACTCGTTTGCAATTCTAGTTAGCACCTAATGCAAAATGGATAAAATCAACAGTGAAAAACAACGGTTGTGGATGTGCAAATATTATGGATGGAAATGCCTAGGAATGTTCAGTAAAGAAATCATTGCAAGCTTCCCATAGAGACTGAAGCATGGAGGATATACTAGGGTCTACAGTGTATTCCTAGTAAGTTCAAAAATAAAGTGATAGTCCAAACCGATTCTATAGAAGCTCTATGATGGTAAACTGCTTAAGACATTAATACTGATATTTTGCCAAGTTTAAGACAATCATGCACGCAATAAATTCAAATCATCCCCTCTGCCCAGTTATTATGAATGCTTAGAGAAGGAAACTAGATTACTCATGATATCTTGCAGAGCAAATATTCAATAACAAAAGACTTGTTTTGTTAAAATACCATAGACCAGATTGTCTTTTAAACACTGCTATTTACACTAGAGAGCGTCTTGTCAATTTAAATGTCTGAGAGAGTTGATCTTAGTCAAATTTCTTGTGTTTTTTTCTTTTAATAGTTCAAGTTAAGCCTGGCTATAAACCTTGACACTTTCTTACTTTTGGCTTTTAATAAGGTTATGCGGTTTCTACAAGAGAGGGAAAAAAAAAAAGCAAATATATATATATAATAGTAAGTCCTTTTATCCAAAAAAACTTTATAAATCAATTTGAAATCATCATTTTTGGCACAAAGAATACCATTCGTTGCTTCATTAAAGGAAAATGCTAGATAAAACAGAAGAAAAGGACAAAAAAATACAAACCATTTATAAGATTTTACAAGGATTATCTCCAACTTAGATATGATTTATTTGCATTTTTTATTACCCTTTACATAGGAAAGCAAACACAAGATGTAACATAATATTATTTTTAAGGGCACTTGAGTTTGCCTCCATGGGTGGTCATGGTCGCGTAGCAGGGGCACACATCTCTATTACCAGAAGTGCCGGGAGGAACACAATCGCATCGAGCACAGCAAGTTCCACAAGCTCTATGGCATAGGTTTGGCCTTGATGATAGCTGACATCTAGCCTTGCATGCAGCTCCGCAATCTGAAATACAAAGAAAAGTCCATCATCCAACAAATTTTTTAACATATATAGTTCGCATGCAAACCATCAATATTTTTAACATATATGGTTCATAATTATTTTAGAAACTATTTATATATTATCAAAACATCATGTGATAATTATTTAAAAAATTATTCATCTATTATCATTTATATCAAAGTTTTATTAATACTCGTTTATAATTTTTTATTATTGTTTTTCCAATGAATATGCACAACCATGTATTTACCATGTTCCCAAAAGTTAACGAATCGCCCATAATGACATTTGACATGTGTGGACACCTTTTCTCGTACAATATTTATAGTTTAAAAATGATATAAGACATATTTGACTCAAAACGTCTAGCAAAATAAAATTTATTATACACCAATGTTTAATATATATTTATTGCCTAATTATAGTGATGCATCTATGCATCATTATAATTAAAAATAAATAAACAACCACTTACTTATTTTTGTCGGAGCATAGCTTACAGAGTCCTTCATAGTTTCCTGCAATAAGGTTTCTACGTTAATAGAACCGCACGAATACGTAAGTTAATATATATATATATATATATATATATATAAAAGAGAAACAGATTCATTGATTGAGGTGTAGTGTTTGAAGCTGCGACAAATGGATAGAAACTAGAAAATAGATTTAAACATCTGATATGTTAGGTAAGTATCAATGTATTTATAAGTAATAAAAACATTATTACACAGTTTTAATAAAACTATTTATATGAAAAAAATTATTGATAATTATATGCCTCTAATCATTTCACAAGAGACTCAGATTTCTATCTATTACCAATCATGTAAAATAGCACGTCCCTACTATAAGATTTCTATACACTCAGAAAAGATTATAGCTCATGTATTAAACTAAATAGAAATATATATTACAAGATATAGAGAAGGAAAAAGTTTACCACTTGGTCAGCATGCACAGCATAGACAAGAAGGCAAATGAGAACCGAAGCAATCAAAACCTTGGAAATAGCCATTGCTTGATTAAGATGTCAGAGAAGAGAAGTTATGAGAAGTCTTTTAAATTTTTTGGTGATGGAACGAGGGAGAGATGACGGGTCTTTATATAGGGTGACAGCTTCCTCTTTTTCATTTTAATTTTCTTTTTCTTTTCTATATTCCTAGTATATCAAATTGAGGTCATATCATAGAGCTAGAATATTAAAAGAAAAAATAAAAGTTGGAAGTGGGTAGGCAATAATGCTAGGACATTTTCTTTGACCTAAAGTATTAAAAAGTGGCTTTCCTCAATCCATGTGACAGATATTCTTTGGACAACTTTGGAATCACCTGGAACATTTCAACTTGTACCTTAATCCCAGTAAATTTATTTCACATATATCTAGCTAGATTATGCAGGATTTAGATCATTTAAGGAGTTATTTTATCTGAGAGTTTCTAAATTTACAAATTAAAGATTGAAACTATTTCTAGATTCTTTAAATATTATACTAAATCATTATAACATCGCTTCTTTGTTGTAATATTAGTTAGCTATTACACATAACATAACAGTATCTTAAAGGTTTATATTTTAAAAATGGAAAAAAAATAATTTTCGTGATCCAATTCCTTTTAAATGTTTGTTTTATGTACGGAAGGCCTAAACTAATTATTTAACTAATACAGTTAGTGCTAAATTAAATAATAAACCAATCTATTCTCCACATTTGTATAATAACAAGATGAGTGCACAAAGGTTTCGATGAAGTATTTTAGATAGTAAAAGGAAAGTAGGTTTCTCATCTATCTACATTTTGATAATACCTTTATTAAGGTTGTATCATATGAAATTATAGAACCACATATGATATTATATATGAATAATAGTCATATTTAACATATCCTTAATAAAAGGTGTTTTCAAAATTAAGTGTACGAAATCTTACCTATTTTTTTCCCCCTCTGGGTAGAGTGCAAAATGACAAGTTGACGCGCCAGTTTGTTGATATTATTCGAGCTATATTCTATTCAATTACTATTCTTGGTGACAGAAATATTTTACGAAAAGAAAAGGAAACTTTAAAATACAACTTAAAAAGGTTTAGAGTTGAAAACACATAAAGCTGGTGTAGTTCTCTTTTCCTATAGGGGGTAATATCATCTATACTTTTATTATCAATTTTAGTATACAATTAAATTTTTTCAACTTATTTATACCATCCATATTTACTTTGTATTGATTTGTTTGTATAACTAAATAGTAAGTTTTATTCACATACCCAAACTTTTTTATTTGTAATAGAATAATATCTAAAAAAATTTGTATCATGACAGTATCTAAACTTTTTAATTGTTTCAATCACTGTACCTTTGGCTAAAATCCGATCATTTCTCTAGCCAAAAACTGATGTGGATATGAAATCCGAATAGAAAATTATTTTCCTCATTATAAAAAATTATTTTGATGGAGAAATTTCACATAAAATATATGATTTTTTAACAAATACAAATTGTTTCTTATGCTAACTTAATCTTTCAAGATGTCATTTTCACTATGGGCCTGTTTGGATCAATAGAATTTTATCTATATCGGATTTATATTGGTAACTTATTGGTATTGGATCTGTATCGATTTAATATCGATTCTGTTGGTTAGTTTATGAGTAAAACTATCAATTTTTCATTGGTATTATATCTATATCGGTTCTGTTTGAAAATGATGCTAGAATGATAAAAAACCAATATATCCAAATAAACCCTATATATATATATAATATATGTATTCTCGTTTATGCTGAACATAATGGCGGCTGAAAATGAATACATTCGAAATGAAGCTGCATGTATGTAATCTTTGTTACGTCAAAATCAACTAAGGGAGGTAATAAATAATGCTACAGGCATGCATCCTAGGTATATTTATTTCTTCTTTAGTCAACGATTATATCTAAGCAGGTCTATCTGTAATATTACGTAGCACGTCTTATGGTCCCATGTATTCATACTATCCATCTTAAAAAAAAAAAAAAATTTCAACTGATGCTGTTAGCACCTAGTAAGGATTTATAGATAGGATTATTAATAGTTACATTTAATACACTTAGTAAGGATTTAAAAAAAAAAAAAGCTTTTAAGTTTGGTATTATTGATTTAAATACAAATGCAAATATATAACAAAAATATCACATGAGTAAAGAAAAGAAAAACAAAAAGATTGGGTCGAACATGGATTTCCGTGCCCTTTTCAGTGGGAACACCGAGTGGGTGAATAATTATACATCATTATAGGACAACTAGGTTTCAAACCCAAGCATCTTTAGGGTTTGTTTGTTTGGTCGGGCATTTTATTTTTATTATTTTTAAATAAAAATTTATTAAAAAATATAGATAAATAAAAAATATTAAAAAAATTTTTATAAATAAATCAAATACATATAAAATATAAATAATATATATAAATTTAAATTAAATATAAATAATATATAGATATAAATCGCCCAACTCAAATAAACGCCAAATAGTTTGGAATCGGTAAGCATGAGATAAGGATGAAGGAGAGTTTTGGCCCACTTTGCTACTCCAATTCGACGACAATTGCAGTCAATTAAATATTGGGTATGTGACTTACAGCTGTATAATATATTATCATTAGCCCTTCTGGATATGTGCTGTTCTCATCATTCTCGTGCAAACGTTGATAAATTGTAATCAAAATGGTGGTTTCGTTTGCTATTGGCAACGCGTTTTGTCAATTGAATTAAAGCCAACTTATACGTCTGTAAAGAATTACTTCATGCAAGTGTAATGTAACACGAATTTTTTTTTTTTTTTTTATTCACTAGTTCAATAAGAAGTTGTAAAATCTGCGATTCATCTAAAATCCGAAATTATATAGTAAATTCATAATTTACCAATTTTATACGCCTATATTATTTTGCAATCGTTTTAAAAATTCATAAAATTATAGGTTTGTATAATTATGTAAGTTAAACCTGCAATTTTAATAACCATTCAAAGGAATTTGATTAGAGGAGTTTGGATAACTTTCTTAAAGTATTTTGATATATCTTTAAAATTGAAACTTCAATGATAACTTTGTAAGATACCCAAGGCCTTTCTAGAAACTAAGATTGAGGCGCACGAATGGATAGGGTATGCAACTTGTTAGTACTATTTTTCTTTAATTAGGCCCTCAAGTTCAAGTTACTAGCCCCCTTTGCTACAAGCTGCCCAAATAAGACCACTCACCAGGTGATAAAAGGCTAGAGGTTGCTTAGCAATCCACTCTACCTTTGCATATTGTACGCAATGATGATTATGGTGCATGCATACTAGTAGATCATAGAAAGTGTACCAAATAATCTATGACGATACACTTACCTCCATTATAAATTCCTAGAAAATGGATCATCTTCAGCCACCCACATGAACAGTAAATCCTCTTCACTCAACATTCTATTGTTGTTCCAGTTGTCTCGTTCTAACGAGAATTCTTTACTAACTGAAGTTAGCATTTGATTGTAAGAATTAAATAAAATAAGAAAAACTGAACAGTGTAATCTAAGATATACTCGAGATAACAATTCTCTTGCATCATATTTGGTATAAACTATTTAGTTAGTTTACGACTGTGAAAAGTACTAAAAAAGGACTAGTGCAAACTTCCCTTTGGTTAACTAAAATTTCTTGAAGTTTCATGTCAATTAAATTAAATAAAAGATAAATGTCCTGAATAGTACTTGGACTTTGAAAAAATATGTAATTAGATATCTAAATTTTAAAATTAATCAATTTAATAATTAAAATAACTTTTCATGCTTGCTAATAGTACCTCCATCATATTAGTTAAAAACACCAGTCAATTAGACAGAAGTACTATTTACGTAGATGAAAAGTTTTTTCGAGTATTAAATTAATCAATTTCAAAATACATATAATTAATTATATATTTTTCCAAAATTCAGTTACCATTTGTGATATATATTAACCCCTAAATAAACTAAGTGCCAATTATGTGCAAATAAATCAAATCAGGAATAAGGTTTGAATCTTCAAAAAAATTTCATGTGAAACAAAAATGAAATAACAATGTTCTAGTGAAATATGCTGGCGGATCTGGACAATCGTGTCTGTGCAATTACACGGAAATGTAGACCATGCAAAAATTAATAGTCAAATCTGGCCGACCAATGGCCCAACGCTTTTCGTAAACCTTTGTCAAACCGTCTGTTTCAATAAATGTTACGTATTACTTTTAGGTTTCATCCTATACAATCTATCAAATTTTAGGTTTCGTTCCTTTTTCTATAATGGAACAATTTTTAGAAGGATTCATGATTCCTTAAAATCACGTTTCGATTTTTCCAACTGTGTAAGACATCATGCGGAATATCCGTTCCTCTATTCATTCTCCATATTCTGCCCAAAAAAAAAAAAGGAAAAAAAAAGCCTCCTCTCTAATCACAATACTCGTGAATACTTGAAATTTTCTAAAAGAATGTCCATGGTAACTGAAATTCTCTTCTTTTTCTTGACCGGTTACGATGATATTGACGATGGATAATGAAGATTAAGACGTTTTAAAATGGCTTGCGACATTCAATTGAAAAAAAAAAAACTAGAAGTTTCAAGAAGATTTCGTGAGAAACCTTACAAGAAGAAAGTTAAAGGAATTAAAAAAAAAAAAAAAGGAAAATTGAAGAATTCCCAAAATGTAAGACAATTTCGATTTAAAATCAATCTCTAAGTGTTATCATTGTCAGGGATGGGTAGAAGTATGTTGAAATAGCATTAAAAAGGGTATAGTGACGATATAAATGTGGTCTAAAACATTTCAAGATGAAAATAAAGGAAAATTGGACAAAATAGGATGATTTCTAAAAGTGCACAACTTTTGCATTGCCCATGCATCAAGTCATGTAGTTTTCAGAGACTTAAATATAATGATTTGAAGAAGTGCATGACTCATACATGAGTATGTACATTAGGTCGTGTATATATCTGTATTTTTTATGAATAAGAACCCTAAAAGTGCATAGCCCATGTATAGCCGATGTATAGAATCGTGCACTAATCTATGACTTAATATTTTGTGTCCAAAAGTGGATAACCTATTGCTTAAACATGTGTAAAACCCATATATAGCCTGTGCAGTGCCCATGCGCTCGATCATGCATCTTTTTGTGACTTGTTTGGTTCATTTTATGAGTTGTGCGATCTCTTGCATGGTCGTATCCTTACTCGTGTACCTTAAAACCTCCTTGAAATCACTTTTTCCTTTACAAAAATAATTAAAATTTATATATTATCCTCCAACAATTTAACTATATTCAAACATTTGGAAACCTAGATAGTAGCATGGTATAGGTGAGAACTATAGAAATATATATTGTAGTTAAGTATGGAGTTATGAATAATTTTGATAAATTATTTAATGTGCAAATTAGATAGTGCACTCTAGAATTTGAGATGGATCAATATTCAGATATATGTATACCTTATTTGTAACTTATGTTTGTTTGGGCTAGAATCACAAATTGATCAAATGAACGTCTCACTATCATTAAAAGTTAAGTAGAAGTATATATTTCATTAGTATGTCAAAAAGACTTTTCCTATTTTTTATTTGAAATCCATGCCTAAAATTATATTATTTCAAGACAATAATGCAATGAAAAGATAAGACTACAATAGATGCAAATATAATGGATTTAATTTAAATAATAAATGATAAAAAAGTGCAACAAACTTGAACCATAATAACATCTTAAAGTTGGAGATGTTTGATAATTCTGATTGTCTAATTGGGTTTAGTCTGTAATAATGAATTATAAGTTAGGTCAAATTAGTTTAAATTTATATTTTACTTGTAGAATCAATTATTTTACATATGGAAGAGAATAAGGGGTAACTTGCACATATGGAGAAAATTACTAGGACTTATAACCTGGACAAGTAGTAGACATAATGAAGGCCATAAGTTGGATAACAAAACATATTTTGTAACCTATTTTATAGTAGTGTGTTCTGAAAATTTAGAATCAAAACTTAAACTGACATTTCCACATAAGATATACTCAACCGAAGTGTTTAATAGATGTAAAGATCTAGCAATTTTTACGCACACCTAAGATTATGATCGAAAGATTAATATTGAGAATAGGGACTCAAAATTTTTATGAAATATTTAAATTGTCTATACGATGCATATCGCGTATGCATTGTGTATATATATTTCACTTTTTCCATGCAATTACTTTCTCTAATAAATGTATAGATAATCATTTTAATATATATATATAAAGAAGATCGTTTTAAACTTATGATAAGTTACTTCCTCAACTCCAAACCATTCAAAACTTATTTTTTGTTGATCTGAACAGGACCTTAACTTAGTAACTCCGCCTTAATTATCCTCAAATTTACACTATGCTTGGAATGCTGGGAATAAAAGGAAAGAAAAGGAAAGGAAAGGATGATGGGAGAAATAGGATGACATGTGTGTATCTTAGTATGTTTATTGGGGTAGAAATAGGGATGCAATCGGGGCGGTTTATTATAGAGTACCCGGCCAGGTTGAACCATTAAAAATCCTATAGGGTCGTAGGGCAGATTTGAAAAATTACATGCTGATCCCATAGAGTTTGGGTCCGGTTCGAATCATTAAAAAACCCGATGGGTAACCCAAACCCGTCATATTATAAACAATTTAAAAAGTTGAGTTTGAAATATTAAAAAACAAAACCCTACTAATTTTTGTCTTTAAGAATGGTTGTTAATAATTTTGATTTTATTTTGTCTTTTTTTATAATTTTAAATTTTATCTCTTCAAAAATTATTTTACAATATTATTAATTTTTTTTGTTTTAAAAAATAAAATAGCTAGTTCAATGAGCCTATGAATTGGCGAGTGTACTATAACTAGCCTGGTTAGATTTAGACCATATTGAAGTCTAGCTGCTGGCTTACCATCCAATATTTTGTTGAAAGATGTAATCGAATTTAACTAAGAGTTGAAAAGGAGAAAAAAATGAAGCGAGTCGCAGGACGGGTCAGAGTCAAAACCCTATAGGGATTGGGTATTGATTAGAAAACCCTATAGGGTCGTGGGTGGGTTTGGGAGACCCTATTGGGAAGCGGGTCGGGTTTGGGTCTTATGTGACCCATCCTGAACCCACCCCGGTTACATCCCTAGGTAGAAATGAAATAATTTTGAAGAGAAAAGGAAGGAAAAATGGGTTGTGTCTATTTACTTCCCAAAATAGGAAGAAAGCATGAGAAATGGAGGAAAATTGATGAAAATGACTTAGATACTCTCATTTCTCTTCTTTATCTTCTTTTTCATAAAAAAATAATATTAGCCTAATTTTATCGATCATTAACTCTATTTCTCTTCTTTTATTCACCTTTCATTTCCTTCATAACTAATCAAACATGTAACAAATATTTTGCTTATTTTCATTTCTGTTTATTTTATTTCCACTCATTTATTTTCTGCTGATTCCTATTTTCAAAAAGTTGGCCAAACACAGCATTAGTGTAGTTTATAACCTTAAGCATCCTGATGCTTAATGAACCGTTCTAATGTGATGCGAGGCCATGTACTCTAATTTATACTATAAAAACATGCGTTCAGAAATTTGTCCTCCTAGCCTAATATTTTTGAGGTTTAATTGATTGACACCCCCATCTAGTTTCACAATAGATTCAAGTCTAGGTTTTATATATTGTCTTTGGTTCATCACCCGCAAATTAACATTATTGAGAACTTAAGAACCAACTACTTAATCATCAAACATTATCATAATAAACAATTTAATGGTCCCACAATATTTTTTAACACTTATTATAATAGTATAAAACACTATGATTAATATAATTTTTTTAATGGCTGATGGTAAAGAGGAAAAGACCATAGCGAATGAATAGTAACATTGTTTAGCCATTATATAAATACTAATGAAAAAAAAAAAAGAAAAAAAAGATTATCACTCTTCAAAGAAGAGATAATTTTTCTAAACTTTCATTAATACTTTCCATGATTGGTAATGGCAACCATTAAGGGCCAGCTATTATGAATTACGATCGCCTATTATCTGAAACTTGATAACGGTAAGCAAAGTCCAGAAAAAGTTTTAGGCAAAACTATTATTTTAAATTCATTGAACTAAAATTATGCATCTGGAGTACCATTCTAGACTTAATTGGTAATTGATGTGCACAACCTATAGGGGAAGTGTATTATCTTTTGTCAAAGAACTTGAATGAAAATTGTTGGTGAGTGACTACATGAAGAGGTCCATTAAACAATTATTGTGATGCTATCTAGATACACAAACATGCCTCCTTCCTCTGTCATTCTCCCTCAAGCCTTCTTCTCTATTCCTTTATTGCTTCATCATCTTTTCTTTTTTTAATAGAATTTTAGATCATCCTAAGAGTCAAGACCTCACTCCATTGATTGCTATAAATTGTTTCAATTGACATTCATTGTCCCACACTACCTCTTTCACTTCTCCAAGAATCTACTAATCTTTCTACTTCATATATTTCCCATGTCATACAAAGCAATTTAAAAGGTAAAACATTAGATTGCCTATTACTTTGTCCTAGGATGGAGTTCCAAACTACAAAAAATTTTGAACTAGTCAAATTGGGAAGAGACTTGTGTCCAACAAAAAATTGATCATGGATATGATTGTCGTGATAAAGAAAAGAAGAGGAATTAACAAATCTCCAAACACTCTTAGTTTGCTTTCACATTCAAAATACATAAAATGAGTTGATTACAGCCTAAACAAATATGAATTCTCTTGCAGCAATACCCCAAAGTCTTGTTATTTCCATAAATCTAGAAAGGAACATATTTTCTTTTCCTACATTTCTCTTCCTAAAGTAATAAAAACCATATATTTAAATTGCCAAGAGAAGTAATATTTGTACCCCATATCCTAATGTTATGATCGGATATGACAAAACAATGGCAGTAAATAAAAAATGAAGTAATAAAATAAAGAACACGCAAGATTTTTATGTGGAAAACCCAAATTGAAAAAAAACCACGGGCAAAGGAGGAGAAATCTACTATAATTAAAGTTGGAGTACAAGATTGAGAGAGTACAACTCAAACTTGATCAAAACTCTTTAAAGCTCTCGATACAATTTTTGTATATAAAACCTTAACTGAAACAACATATACATATGTGTATAATAGGTTGTGGGAAGGGCTGGTGGCTCTTATTTGGAATGTAAAGAATATGTAACTAACAGGACAATATTTTAAGAAAAGTCTTTTTAATGAAAAAGTAACCTCCTATTTATTAAAGAAATGTTTATTGAACATTAAAAGACATTAAATGGGGTGTTACTTTGGAAGGCTAAGAGACTTGTAACTTCCCATCAAAGCCGACAACTTAGGTGAATTTTGAGTCATATTTTTCACAATCTCCACCTTGACACTAAATTCAAAATTAAACAATAGAAACTCCAATCTTCAAGTTCAAAACAAAACATTCTCCCCTCTTCCACAAATCCCTTAAAGGGTATCAATCAGCAATAAACATTAACCAAGTCCAAGCAATGCTCAACCTTAGCTACATGAAGGGCCTTTGTCAATATATCTATAAGATTACCTTCTGCAACATTAAGAGCATATGCAACAAGATGTGCCTCTGCATATCTCTGAGGAGGCCTAACTTTTCTTCTTGGTTTGTCTCTAGTAATGGAATATTGTTCCTATGGTGGTGTAGAGACAGAACTACAATGTGACTAAAATCTAGTATGAGAAATAGTCTTTGAAGTAGATCCTGAATTAATCTGAAACTCCACCTGCATAGATGATTTTTGCTGAACTTCATCAGATGAAGTATTTGAAGACAAGTCAGATAACATCACTTTCTCATTGGAATCACATCTTTACTAATAACAACTTTCTTCAAATAAGGGCACCATAACTTATATCTCTTGACACTAGGTTTAAAACCAAGGAATATGCATTTTAGAGACCTAGGCTCAAGCTTTCCATTGCCTACATGAGCATATGCAGGACAACTAAAAATTCTCAACTCTGAATAATTAGCAGCAGTACCATACCATACCTCTAGTGGAGTCTTCTTCTCAATGGCTATTGATGGAGACCTGTTTATCAAATAACATGCTGTAGAGGCAGCTTCTGCCCAAAATAACTTTGGTAATTTAGCATTTCAAAGCATACACCTGACCTTCTCCATAATAGTTATGTTCATCCGTTTTGCTACCCAATTTTGTTGAGATGTTCCAAGAACTGTTAAATGTCTCAAAATTCCCTCTGACTTATGTGGAACATTAAAATCATTGGAACAAAACTCAAGACTATTATCTATGCGAAGACACTTTACTTGTTTTCCAGTTTGTTTTTCAATCATTGTCTTCCACTCCTTAAGTGTGGGTAGTGCATCATTCTTTTGCTTCAAGAAAAATACCCAAACATTTCTAGAGAAGTCATCTATAATAGTCATCATATAAATAACGCCTCCGCTAGATAGCACTCTAGACAGTCCCTAAAGATCATAATGAATGTACTCTAAAATACTCTTTGTATTATGAGTACCTGTAGTGAATTTGACCCTTTTCTACTTTCCAAACATGCAGTGTTAATAGAATTTCATCTTACTGATACTTTGCCCATCAAGAAGACCTCTTCTACTTAACTTAGCCATCCCGGCTTCACTCATATGCCCTAAACGCATATGCCAAATTCTAGTAGAATCTTCATCTGATAAAGATGAAGAAGTAAGGGCATCATCATCTGCAACAACTTAACCCTGTAAAACATACAAGTTAGCAGTCTGTCTCTATCCTTTCATCACCACCAAAGATCCATTACTGATCCTCAAAACTCCACATTCACTTGTGTATTTGTATCTTTTAGAATCAAGAGTACTAAGAGAAATCAGATTTCTCTTCAAATTAGGAACATGTCTTACATCTCCAAGTGTCCTGACTATGTCATCAAACATTTTAACCTTTATTGTACTAATGCCTGTAACCTTGCTAGAAGCATTATTTCCTAACAGAACAACACCCTTAGATACCTTTTCATATGTTGAAAACCAGTCCTTATTGGGACACATATGAAAAGTATAACCAAAATTTAATATCTACTCCTGGCCGGTCTGTGGATCATCAGAAGCAACAAAAAGATCCCCACTACTGTGGTCTTCGACAACATAAGCTTCACCAGACTTTTCTGGTTGTTTCCTCTTTTGATTATCAGCATCTCTCTTATTCTTATTTTATAATTTGTAACACTCAGACTTTATGTGTCCCTTATTCTTAAAGTACCTGCAGACTTTATCCCTATTAGAAGACTTCGATCTTCCTCTTGAATTACTACCAGAATTGCGATCCTGACTCCTACCACGAGTAACTAGGCCCTAAGCTTTAGGCTCAGATCCCATAACAAGATGTTTCATCTTCTCAAAAGAAGCTAACACATCATAAGCTTCTTCCATGATCAGAGTATCATGTCCCCATACAAGATTATATCTCTAAAATTTGAATATGACAGAGGTAACAAACATAATAGAATTAAAGCCAAATCTTCCTCATCATACTTTACCTTTATAGATTCCAGACCTGATACAATCTCCTTAAAGGTGGTCAAATGATCTTCTAACAACCCACCTTCCATCAAATGGTGAGAGTATAGCTGCTGCTTTAGATGCAATTTACTAGTAAGACTCTTTGTCATACACAATTGCTCCAATTTCAACCACAATCCCACTGTAGTTTTCACCTTCAACACATCCTGTAGAATTTGATTGGACAGATGCAAATGAATTTGTGAAAGGGCTTTACGATCCTTGCGTTGTTTTTCTTTCGATGTCCAAGACGCAGGCATTTTATCAAACCTTAGCAAAGCATCATCCAAATCCATCTGTGCAAGAACCGCTCGCATCTTAACTAGTCACAACGAAAATTTTGTGCTTCGATCTAACAAAGAAATATCGTACTTAACGGTTGCTATTGTAGAGAAGACAAAAAATCAAACCGGTGGCTCTGATACCTTTTGTTATGATCGGATATGACAAAACAATGGCAATAAACGAAAAATGAAGTAATAAAATAAAGAACACGCAAGATTTTTACATGAAAAACCCAAATCGAAAAAAACCATGGGTAAAGGAGGAGAAATCCACTATAATTGAAGTTGGAGTACAAGATTGAGAGAGTACAACTCAAATCTGATCAAAACTCTCTAAAGCTCTCAGTACAATGTTTGTATATAAAACCCTAACCAAAACAACATATATATATATATATATATATGTGCGTAATAGGCTGTGGGAAGGGCTGGTGTCTCTTATTTGAAATGCAAAGAATATGTAACCAACATGACAATATTTTAAGAAACATCTTTTTAATGAAAAATTAACTTCTTATTTACTAAAGAAACGTCTATTGGACATTAAAGGATATTAAAGGGGGCGTTATTTTGGAAGGCTAAAAGACTTGTAACTTTCCATCAAAGCCGATAGCTTAGGTGAATTTTGAGTCATATTTTTGAACACCTAAGACCCCGGAATACAAGATCAACTTGCATCTCCTTACCCCAGACCGACCTGACAAATGTAGCCCATCTCGATCGCCTTTTGATGTGAGGGTTTCAAATTATTCCAATTATGCATCTGATGATGAGAATGATGAAGTTTATTATAAAGATGATCACAAAGCTGAGGAGTTCATTGAGAGATTTTATGATCAATTACGGTGCAACACTAGGAGATGTTGTCAATTCACTACTAAACTTTGCATTTGAAGTATCCCATAGAATCAACATGTCAATGGTTGAAGTGTCGAGGTGTTTCCAAATTCTTGATGGGGAATATGAAGTTTCAAAATAGCCACAAAATTTTACTGTCGAAATATCTTGCTAGAAATGTTTGATGACTACTTGTGTTTCAGTGTAAAAAATATACGCCTCTACTTCTTGTAAATTCCAATAATGTAGTTTTCATTAATTCAACAAATTTTTCTTTTCAATTTTAATATTATTTTTCTTTCCATCGATTCCAATAATTTTATTGTTATCTTAATTAAAACAAAAAAATATTAAAAATAAAGCACGTAAAAAACAAGAAGAAAATCGCTTGGGAAAAAAAAAAAAAATTAAAAAAAGCACTGTAATCGTTCCCCGTTGCTATGATTGTTGCTGACAACACCCGAACTTCGGAAAGGTCTTGACTGGAGGGTTTTCTTTCTTTCTTTTTTTTTTTTTTCCTCCCCTTGTAATAATTTACGTCTTTTTTATTCCTATATTTTTTGAAAACTTTATAATTAATTGTTTAATTTATTCCTATGAGATATTATTGAATAAAATTAGCTATTAAGATGATTAAAAAAAATTATATCACAACATCGTAAGATATTTTAAGAATCTAAATAGTTTTCATTATTGTTATTGATATTGTAACCTAATTACATTATATATGATTTATTAAGTGAGAATACTGAGTTAGAATTTCCCCATACCGTTGTAATAAAAAAAATAGTTTCCATCATTCATCACATAAGAAAATGTTAATCAATAAAATAATAAAAAATGGGGAAGCTCAACATAAGGGATCCAACGTGATTGGTTCGCAAATAAAGTAAAAGTGATGAGGTGTAGAGGCCACCTCATTTGTTTGACTCCTCTCTTCAGAAGCACTTTTTCTTCACTATATATCTCTCCAATATAATATTAATGATTACCACTTATCAAATAGAACTTAGTTGAATTGATGTGTCTCCGTTGTGCTACATTTAGGATTTTTGCTAGAAATATTGAGTAACAAAGCATGTCAAATGTTCTAAATGGATTCAACTACAATTTTAGAGCCTCAATTGGAATGGTCCGATGATAAAAGAGGATTAGGCCCTTTGTTGAGGGGATATCATGAGCTTGTGTTGATTATCGAAGAGATGCCTAAACTTATTCCATAGTCTTAAGAATATTAACTGAATTAGACGATTGTAATAAGATTTTAGATTGTGTTAATTATTCTTGTCCATAATCTTCTTTAAATTGTAAATTGTGAAGAGTTATAGAGTAGTGAGGAGTTATCCCGAAGTGTTGATCGATGAGGGTGACGATTTATGGTTAATGTTACAAATTTAATAGTTGGTTGATATATTAGAGGTTATAGAATAGTTTTAAGGTGTTTTCAGAGAAACATTGAGTTGGGAACTCCACGGGAGGTAAGTTAAGTCCAAGTACCTAATGAAAGAGCACATATCCTAGTAAAAGAGATCAAAATAGTTAGTGATGAGCATAGGAAAAATCTATTCTATGTTGGTTGCAGGATTACGGGCAACCTTTGTGTCCTACTTATTATAATAGGGGTCGCACAAATATGACAGCGGCTTCCATGGTAGACAGGTTGCAATTTCCTACAGTCTCACATCCTGAGCCATATAAACTTTAGTAACTAAATGATTAGGATTGCCTATTTGTTGATTCCCAAGTTAAGGTACCAATTTCTACTAGGGATAGGCATCAAGATGAGGTAATTTGTGATGTTTTACCTATGAATGTTTCTCATATAATCTGTAGGAGGCCTTGGCTATTTGATAACCGAGTTATCCATGATGGATACTTTAATTGCTATGCTTTAGAGAAATGGTAAGAATATTGTTTTATATCCTATGATGCTTGGAAAGATTCAAACCACTCAGACATAAATGTGTACGATACAAGAGAAAAGGACTATGTTTATGAATAGGCTGAATATAGTGCAAGGATATAATGATGGGCATTAGGTTCTTTTTGCTATATATCAGTATAAACTCTTTACAGGTATTCATTGGGCTAGTAGGGATGGTTTTATTTATTGGAAGAGTATATTCTTCTAGTGTGGGAATGTAGTGGAGCATTCTGGGTTGGTGATACTCTCTTTGTCACCATGTAGAGTTAGAGAGAGAGGGGAGCTTAAACACTTAAGAGTGGTAAGTGCTAGTGAGGAAGGTCATGTGTTGTGTTTTCCTAACTCTTCCTTACAAGTGCTTCCTCATTATTTACCACTCAAGGAGACGGGGTATGTTATTAGTTTGAAGTTCGTCTTCTTCAAGCTCCTAGATTTAAGGACAAATCTTCTTCAACTTAGGGCGAATGATAGGAATCAGGTTATTTCAGTTATAGTACCAGTTACTCATGCTCGAGCTAAAGGATTACAGAATCATGCTTTGAGGATATTATATGATCACATGGAGCCAGATGAAGTTCATTTAACTAAGTATTTTCCATTCCCTACTTGCTTTGCATTTAGCTTAAAGAATATTTGCACACTGACCCATGAAGCAGTAGGAACTTTAGCTAATCTCGCATTGGAGAACACCAACTATATGCCGTCGATGTAGAATTTAACACCACCAACCTTTAGCCAGCTTTCAACATGTACAGATTCATATTTTCAAAGGCTGCCATCAAGGCAACCAGCTTTGATTTTGTAGGCTGTTAGCTTACTGTTTTAGGCCGCCAACTTTGATTGGCCACCTATCTTATTTTCTTTTGTGTCTTTTAGGTTTCCTTTATGCTAGAATATATGGATCTTGGTTCTTGTTTTGAAGGCGTCTTTTGGATGTTGAAATTTATTCTTTGAGAGTTTTCTCAAAATTACTCTTATCAATCATATTGTGATTATGACGAGTTAGCATTCTTATTAATCTTATTGATTGTGGCGAGATTCTTCGGTTCTTATCGATCCTTCGTTATTGTGGCAAACAACCACTTAATCTTGCTTGTGCATAATATCAAGTGACAGAAAGTGTAGTTCGGGTTGATCTCGGTGTGTAATATCCATTACCAATGCCGTTCATATCCTTTTCTTTCATCAGAAATCAATAAAATAGAAAAACACCCAAAATATAAGTTTGTTCTAATTTGTGATTCACGACATCTAGTGAATTTAGGCACATCAATATTCCTAGAATCTTCTTGAAAAGTGAATTGATCTACTTAATTGATTGATAAAGCATAAAAAAAAAATGGAAAGATGGATGATATAAAGTTATGACTTTACCATCTTTTCCCTTACATTTTCATGAACATAACTACCATCTTTCCTCTTATGCATCATGTCATACACAGTAAGTCTTTCAAGTACTTTCCCAGTTTTGATTTGCTATAACTAAAACTTTGTCATGTTATGACACATTTGATACAAAATTAAAATCCACTCTATAAATAAACACACGAATAAAATTATTACAATTTCCTTACTTTATCTTGCATGGTTTTTTCTTCCATAAGTATGAGCATTGTTTTCTTTGTTAGCATTGGCAGTATTAATCTCACTTATTGCCTATATATATATATATATATATATAATCATAAACAAATTAACAAACGGTATTCAATAGATCTATTTATTATATATGTAACTTACCTACAATTTTGGCTTTAACCAATCATTCAAGAGAGCACACCATTGATCTGATCAGACATCATTAGGAATTTTCTCCATCATTTCCTCTATTGTTTTATCTGGATCAAAGTAAGCTTCTTTCAATGCACTTTATAATCTCTCCATCTTTTATTTAATGTTTTCAAGTTCCAATCCTTTGTTTTAAGAGGACACATAAACCTATACTACTCACAACATTGAAGGAAAAAAAATTATTAATAAGAATTACCTACTTAATGTAACTATACAGAGTAAAATGAATCCAGTACCTCAAATGCATTCAACATTTTTTTTAAATGGTCTAAATTTAGGTTTATCCCATCTAGCATGGGTCAAAGGTGCATATGATCCATTTTGTAGCAAGTGTCTCCAAAAGAGAACTAAGTGTGGCACCCAAGTACAGGGGATCCCATGATCATTAACTTCAATATAAATTCTTTCATTACCATCCATATTCCAAGCGGAAGCCATTGTGGTTCTACCCCTCTTTTTATATCATCGTCCATTTTTATCTATATGGTAAAGAAGTAAAAAAAAAAAAAAAAAAAAGGGTCATTACATACGAACATCTCAAATGAAAAACAAATGAAAGACATACATATGTAATCAAAAGAGCCCTTATCAAGTTTAGTTTCTACTTGAGTTTCACTTAGATTTTGTACTTCTATTTCAAATTGCAAAGAAAAAACTGATTGTTGATCTCCATCTCTACATTGAGGTTAACCACGTAGGTTGTCTTCATTTGGTTGTTTAAGCTGTTGCTCCAATCTAGCAGTAACTAACTCTTTTTAAAGTATGCTTACCTTTAGCCATGATTAAACCTGTAGACAAGAAATTCAAAAGTTAAAGACATTATCTAGTTTAAAATGGAACTCAAAATGTTTTCAAAAGAGAGAAATTTACTTGGATAATATATATAAAAAATTATGTTACTAAAATCAACCAAACTAAATCAAGATATAACACTTGCCTATTTTATAGTCAAATATATATGAACGTAGCCAATTTAATCACAATAAGTTGTGATAATCATCAAGAAAAATTTAAATATATTACAACCAACCAAAGTTTCTAAACATAAAAGGCAAATTTATACTCTTTTCTATACAATCTCATCTTCATCTACATCAATCTAAACATAATTTAAATGATCATCATTGAAACTTTGATCATTTACAGTTATTGAATTGATGCAACAAAGGAGATAGTATTTCAATTAGTAGAGGAGATAGCACTTCGGTATTTGGAGAAGTGGCTTGGGACGAGGCTGAAAAGGAAGAAAAGGCTTCAAGGAGCAAGATTGGAAGGACGGAAGGATGGACGGTCGACCTTTGGCTGTAAGCTGGCTCTACGCCGCCGGCTTAGCATGGCAAAACCACCGACATTGATGGATAGGCCGCCGGCCTTTATGCAGATGTAGGTTGTTTTTCTTTTAGTTTTCCTTGTTTCAATTAAAGGCCGCCAGCTTATGTTTAGTCATAAGTTTGATTAATTGTTTTATGTTTTAGGGTTTTTATGTGAGGCTATATGTATAGTCCTTAGTTCTGTTTTGAATAGACAGCTTTTGACATTTTATGAAAACTTATGAGAGTGTTTCCTCTCTTTACCCCAAATTTCAGATCTTTGTGAGAGATCTTGTTATTTGATGCCAATGGCCAAGGTATTCTATGAATCAATAGGCTTTTGAAGATTACAATATGGTATTTGTGCACGAATCATAAACCCTAGATCAGTCATTCGCTTCTATGCTGCATCATTGGTATTAGAGCCGTGTTCATTCTTGGAAAAGATACCTCCTAGAAGACAAGCTAATCAACATCGTGCTACAATTGACAATGACCTAGATCAGCGGATTGGAGATATTATGGATGAACATATAGGTGTAATGGAATGATGGATGGTGGAACAACTCATGGAGAGGATGGTTGCAATAATGGAAAATTAGCGTGATGCTAACCCTAGGCATGACAGAAACCCTAACCCTGTTCCAAAGTTTGATGAGGAAGAGGATGACGTATTGTCAATGAGTGAAAGCGGTTCGTATGGAGGATTGCCACGTGTGCATGGTAGGGTTCGTATAGTGGAGGAGGATAGGAGAAGATGGGAGGTAAGTATAAGAATAGAAGTTCCAGAATTTTGGGGAAACCTCCAACCTGAAGAGTTTCTAGATTGGTTGGCTATGGTAGAGGAAGTTCTTGATTTTAAGAATGTTCCTAATGATAAGCGAGTGTAGTTGGTGGCAACTCGGTTACGTGATCGAGCCACAGCATGGTGGTAACAGACGAAATTGACTCGAATTAGATTGGGTAAATCAAAGATCACATCTTGGGAGAAGATAAAGAAGCACATGAGATTAGAATTCCTACCTTACAATTTTCAGCGCATCATGTATCAAAGACTACAGAATCTAAAACAGGGCAATAGGTCATTTGATGATTATACTACTGAATTTTATCAATTAGTTGCTAGGAATGAGATTCATGAGTCTGATGATCAGTTAGTAGCAAGATATGCTGATGGGTTGAGGGTACAATTACAAGACATGTTGAATATATTTGATCCTATTAATGTGTCTGCTGCTCATCAAAGGGCATTGATACTTGAAAAACAATAAAGGAGATCAAGTAGTGGATTGATGGGCAGTGGTGTGACTGTGAGTGGCGGTCTTAAGGTAAATCGTGCAGGGTCTGGTGGTGCATGTAAAGGAGTTACTGGTAGTAGTAATGCTGGTGGTCCTAGTGGTAGTGAGATAAAACGTTTCAAATGTGGGGAGGTAGGCCATAGGCAGTCAGGTTGTAGGAAAGAAGGAAAGAAAGTATTATTTATTGACAATGATGCGATAGATGAAAGGGATGTGGTTTTTGAGGCTGAAGGGGATGGGAAGCCTAGTTATGATGATGAATGTGAGGAGGAAGAATTTTTAGATGGCAATGGCGAGGTAAATCTATTAACCAGAAGATCATGTTTGACTCCTAGAGTTGATGAGGAAAATTGGCTGAGAACTAACATCTTCCAGTCTACTTGTACTGTCTTGTGTAAAGTGTGTCGCTTTATGATAGATTCTAGCAGTTGTGAGAATATCATCTCTACAGAGGCTGTACAAAAATTGGAGGTTTAGACAGAGCAGCATCCTAAACCTTACAAGTTGGCATGGTTGAAGAAAGGTGGATAGGTAAGAGTTTCAAAATGTACCTTCATCACATTCTCTATTGGGTCTAAGTATAGGGATTTTGTTTGGTGTGACGTGGTGACCATAGATGCCTGCCACCTTCTATTGGGTAAGCTCTAGCAATTTGATAGAAGTGTGACCCATGATGGTAGGACTAATAACTACAGTTTCACATTTAAAGGTATTAAGATTGTGCTTATGCCGGATAAAAATACTGGTGAAATCAAGCCTGTGAAACAAAATACCAATGCTAGTATGTTATCTTTAGCTAAGTTTGAGGAGGAGCTACAGGAGCATTTCATCACATCATTGCTGATAGTCCGAACAATAAAAATTTGAGGGCGAATTTCGTTTACCCAAGGGAGGACGATGCAGCAGAGGAGAAAATATTTCGATCAGCAAAGGAGATAATACTTCAGTATTTGGAGAAGTGGCTTGGGACGAGACGAAAAAGGAAGAAAAGGCTTCAAAGGAGTAAGATTAGAATGATGGAAGGATAGACAGCCGGCCTTTGGCTATAAGCCGGCTCTACGCCGCCGGCTTAAGATGGCAACTCCACTGGCGTTTATGGATAGGCCGCCAGCCTTTATGTCGGCATAAGTTGTTTTTCTTTTAGTTTTCCTTGTTTATGGATAGGCCGCTAGCTTATATTTGGGCCGTCAGCCTATGTTTAGTCGTAAGTTTGATTAATTGTTTTATCCTTTAGGGTTTTTATGTGAGGCTATATATATAGTCCTTAGTTTTGTTTTGAATAGACAACTTTGAACATTTTATGAAAACTTGTGAGAATGTTTCCTCTCTTTAACCCAAATTTCAAATCTTTGCGAAAGATCTTGTTATTTGATGCCAACTGCCAAGGAACTCTATGAATCAATAGGCTTTTAAAGATTGCAATCCGGTATTCGTACACGAATCAACGGTTTGTGATAAACCCTAGATCAGTCATTCGCTTCTACGTTGCTTCATGAATGCTCAACCTCATCTATATTGTCATCCTTTCCTCCCAAATCAAATGTATCATTAGGTCTAAACCTCATCACTACTGATAACTTCTCATAGTTAAGATTCTATACATAAAAAACTTGCGAAGAGAAAACAAATGGATCGTCCTCTAATCTTTCTCCTGTATGTATAAGATGAGAAAAGTTCATAAGAGTAAATCCAAATTCATCTTGTTTAACACCAATTGATGATGGACATTAATCCAATTGCACTTAAATAGGACAACTTTCAAACAATCTAAGTAATTCAACTCAATGATGTCCATCAATTTGCTATAATAGTTGATGTCACCCATCTCCGAAGTATTAATAACACCGTTATTCTAATTTTCCATGCTCTCCTGTGAACTGTAGTAGGGAATCCAATTCCATTTCTTATAAACTCGAAAAACCTCTTTGCTACTTTATTACGTCCAGTCGCAAGGATGACAATCTCTCTTGATAAGTTGTCATCACTCACGTTCATAACCTTAAACAATATAATTCTTTGTTAGAATAAAATAATAATATAGATAAAGAATATTTACATTTGTGTGAAAATATTGTAATGTAATGAGCTTACTCTTTATTGAAACCAATCTCCAAACTTTTCGTAGTCAATCTCTTGTTTTTGTGTATATCCTTTAGCAATAAGTCTTGCCTTATATCTCTCTGTTTCTCCTTTGAAATTCATGTTTGCTTTATATATCCATTTCACTCCAACAGGCTTATGTCCACTTAGAAGTGAAACAAGTTCCCAGTGTCATTCTTTTTTATTGAATGAACCTCTTCATTCATTGCTTTAATCCACTTTTCTTCTTTGCTTGCTTCTGTAAAGTTCAAGGGTTTAGCATTAGCTAAGAAGCATAGTAAATTTAGATCATCAAGCCTTGTGGTTTCATTCTAAATATTTGTAAGACTTTGAAATCTCCTTGGTTCGTCACTTGAGCTTGTTGAAGGTGAAAATGTTGATGACGATGCCTGGGATGATGGACTTGGTGAAGCTTGTAGAGTAGTATCAACTCCTTGGTTAACATTTAGCTCTTTAACTTCAAAATAAGGTAAGAAGTCAAATGAACATTCCTTTTGTCAACTCCAATCCCATGATTTTCCTTCATCAAATTCAACATCTTTATTAGTTGTGATTTTTCCATTTTGTGGATGATAACGTCTATATCCTTTTAAATTTTCATCATAGCTGATGGAAACAAATTTTTTGCTTGTATCATCAAGTTTAGATTTATATTTCTCTAGAATATGCACATATTCTATTGAACCAAAATATCGTAAGTATGAAACACTTGGCTTCTGTTTACTCCATGCCTCTTGGGGAATCACGTCTTTCAAACTCTTAGTTGGACCTCGGTTTGAAAGATAAACAGCACAAGCAGCTGCCTCAGCCTCAAAATTCTTTAGGTATATTCTTACTTTTCAATATAGCCCTTGCCATATTTAGAATTGTACGATTCTTCCTTTCCGCAACTCCCTTTTGTTGAGGTGATTTAAGAACTGTTAAAAATCGATGAATCCCGTGCAACTCACAAAAAGCTTTAAACTCATTGGATATAAATCCTCCTCTCCTATCTGTTTTTAAGGCTTTTATCTCATAATCACTTTCCTTTTCAATGGCTACCTTAAATTTTTAAAGGAATCAAAAGCCTCAGATTTATTTTTTAGGAAATAAACCTAAGTATTTCTTCTGTAGTCATCAAAGAATAGTACAAAATAAGATGGAGGATTAATTTGCCCACACACATCTGCATGAATTAAGTGAAGTGGTTTAGTCACTCTTGAAATAGATTGCTTTAAGAGGCTCTTTCTTAGATGTTTTAAACAAGCTTCACAAAGTTTATTTGAATGATCAATTATTGTAATTCCCTTCACCAATTTCTTTTCTCCCAAAGCTTTCGAACAATTGAAATTCAAGTAGCCCAATCTCATGTGCTAAATCCATGATGAATCTTCTACACAACTTTTCAAGCACATTGGTTCAATCGTTCATAGATCCAGATTAAATATTCGATTTTTTGTCACAATGACCTTTGTAAGAAGGATATTATTTTCATCCTTAAGCCAAAGAATGCCATTTTCCATGATGATTTTGCAACCATTCTCCATAAGTTGCCCGTTGCTTTTCAATTTTGGAATGTAATAAACATTATGAACAAGTTTATGACCTCCATGTTTTGTTTCAAATATGATAGTTCCTTTGCCTTTGATTTCCACTTTTGTATTATCTCCAAACCATACATTGCCATTTACTTTATTGTCAAGCTCTGCAAACTTGGTTCTATCACCATTCATATGATTACTTGCTCCATTATCAAGATACCATGTGCTCTTGCCTCCTATGATTTCTTTCTTGAAAGAAAGAAATATGGTTGGTTCTTCTACTTCTTCTATGTGCTCCACCAATTTTGTTTCTTCTATAAGGCCATTAATTTGACATTCCCAAAAGTGATGGCCATATTTATCACAAGAATAACATTCCACATGAGAATTTTCTTTTCTTCTTTCATTGTTTTTTTTTTCCATAAGTACCTCTTCCTCTTCCTGTTCTACAATCTCTTTGAAAACTTAGATTTCTATTTTCATCGAAAAGGTTATGGTCACCTCTTCCACATCTACATCCACTTCCAAGACCATGACCTCTTTCTAATTGAGCACATCCTTTTCTTGCAAAAGAATCTCCTTTTGGTTTGATATATGTTTTTGTCAACAATGATTGTCCATGATCTTGCTTGCCACGATTCTTGCTTCATGGGCTCACAAAGATCCAATCAATCCATTAACTAACATGGTATCTAAATCCCTAGACTCTTCAATAGCAACTGCTACACGATTAAATTTTAAGTTGAGAGAATGTAAAGTCTTCTCTACCACACAAACATCTAGTATGAATTCTCCAAGCCTTTTCCTTTGATTTACCATTGTCAACACTCTAGTGGTGTAATATGTTATATTTTCACCTCTTTCATTATGAGTGATTCAAACTCATCCCTTAGAGTTTAAAGACGAACTTTTTTTACTTTGTCTACTCCCTTAATAAAGTTTCCAAGAGCTCCCATGCCTTTTTAAAGGTTGCTTCATTAGCGATTTTTTCAAACATATCATCATTTAATCCTTGATGAATGATTGTGACAGCATACTAGTCTTTCTTTCTTTGCATTTGTAAAGCCTCTTTCTCAGCTAGAGAAAATGATGCCTCATCTTGAGGAGCTTCATAGCCTTTCTCTATGATATCCCATACTCCTTAAGAGCCAAGTATGACCTTCATTCTAATAGAGCAATTCTCATAAGGTTATGATACCACTTTTATCAAAGCGAATGGACACAGATTGAACTTATATACACAAAAGAAGGAAGAGGAAAGAGAGAGGTGTAATATTAAACACATATACACACTTTTTATTATAAAATTACATACTTTTACAAGAAGCCTATGCATGGGTATTTATAATGTTTGGTTATGCTAAAATAAAACTCATAACTTCTTCCTTAAATTTGCACCAAAGATGGTAATAGTCAATCCACTATTTAGTTTATGCTAAAATTTAGAGCATTAGCTATTTCTTCAAGTTTATCTTTCAACAGTCAACATTGTGGTGGATTTTACCATGAAGTGAATAATCTACTTAAAGACCCTAAAAGAAAAATTGTATACATAATACTTTGATTCAAAATTGGTACTAACATTGAAGCTAGCATAATGATATATAACTATAATAATAAATGAAAAAAAAGTTTATTTTTTATTTTCATTAAAAAATAGAAAATATTTCTCTAAAACTATTATTTGAGTATAATGGACTATCTATAACTTCTAAAACCTTGTTTTTACCTACCTATAATTTAGGTATGCCTCATTAAACAATTCTTACAATCCATAAAATCATTGCTATTTATGATCATATTAGCTGTTTTGATACTTCACCGATAATATAAGGAGTGCGTATAGTTAGCGAAAGAGAAAATAATAGTTAAGAAGTTTAAACTTGCGATCGATCAGAGGTCCCACGTTCCTTTAATTAAAATCTCAAGTTTTAGATTACCGAGGAGCACTTCGGTCATTTGTTTTTTAGAACAATTTATTTTCCTTTTCAATTTCTTTTCATTTGACTTCAACTTGTCAATGAAGTACAAATTCTTGGTAATTTAACACTTCCTAAACTTTGACATTAGCATGGATTAGTTTCCTCTCATTTTTGGAGAGTGCTTGCACTATTGGGGTGTTCCCTTTTCTGTTTCCCTCTCTCTTTCTTTTGTATGCAATTGTATAAGTTTGCATCATTTCGTCGATTATGCACTGTAGTTTAATTAATCATTTAAAAAGGTGGTGATAAATGCTTTGATTTTATTTTAAATTTTATTTCAAATGTATCATAGATTTTATTAATCATTTATTTTAATACTAGTAGATTTACAATAAATTTTATTTTCAAAATAGATAGGAGTTGGATTAATAAGGCTAGAAGCAGTATTGAGTATAGATAAAGTGTTTACGAATTTCTTGAACTTGCTTTTTGCAATTGATCTTATGATGGAAAGATAACATGTCCTTCATGAAATGTGTCAACCATTCTTTACAAATAGATGATAATGCTAAGGTATCACTCTTCGACATTAAATTACATAACCAATCTCTCTCTAATTTAGATAAGCATTACTTCTATTACCCGCCAAATAGCATAGAAGTAATGTTTATCCAAATTAGAGAGAGATTGTACATAAATAGTTCATATTTATGGGACTAACTGAACAACACTATGTGATGGGCTAATGCTAGTATGGATTGGATAATGGCTCAACTCCTAGATGAGGCTATTACTTGATCATGTTAGGAGAAGGTTTTGGCTAGCCCTTCTCAACCTCTTGAGTTGTTACTATTACTTGGGATTCCTAAGTTCCCAGCATGTTGCCAAAGTCTAAGTACTCCACTATTGGTTGCTACACTTAAATTAAAAATCTAACATTTTGTCTTTTGGATTTGTATTAGAATAATTATGTGAACATATCATGTGTGCTTGTATTGACAATGTTGTACTAGGCTATGACTCATATTTTTAATTTTGAGGTGATGATGACTTTATTGAGGACTGTTATAATTATATAGGATATTTGACAGAAATTGATGAGTGGCTAGATGAGTTTGACAATTAGACTCACTGGATAATCCCTGTTGGCTAAGCCTTGTTGTTGCTTTCAAGAGAGTTACTTAATAAGAGATTTTTTGTAGTTTTTTTTTTAATATAATTAGAGTATTACTATTACTTGAGATTTACACAGATGATACAATTGTACGATTTTATTGGCTACTATTCAAGAGTTGTGATATACTCTGCCTATTATTGATATTTATGAAGTAGTCTACTCTTCATGAATAGCTTTTGGAAATCTTTGTAATCTTTACTTTCCTCTTTGATTTAATTGTTTACTAAACCAAATTAAGGATTCAATAAACTAAAATTGGTTAGAAACTTACTTAGTTAATGGTAGTATTTGTGTATATCACTTAAATGTTATTCGTAGCAAAACTATAGATGCCTTAGACCCCCTAAATATGAATCATCTAGAAATTTGATACAATATCATCATGCTTGATTTTTGTCTCAAAGTTTGAAACATTATTTCATATTTTGGCTAGTTGGGGTTGTTTGTTCCTCCCCTTTATCCTCTTCTTTCTTAATCACCCTTTATGTATTGCTTCAAGTCATTTCTTTTAGGTCACATGCGGCATGATGCATCTAATATGCATGTGATTACTTTATTTGAACCTATACACACAACGCGAAGGCGAGAATTAGAACTTGAATGTTTTTTTAATTCACCAAAATTGATTGTTGATTGAAATAGAATGAGTTAGTAAGATATTTTTGTAATTATTTTAGGGTTGTAAAGTTTTAGGGTTTTATTTGGATTATTGTTTTATTGTAGTCCCGCAAAAGTTCTGCAATAACTTAGGGTCATGAATTTTTTTTTTCTTCTTTTAATGAAGAATTTTTTTCCTTTGAAAAATTAGTTGACACTAATTAGATTATTCATGTTAAGCTATTAACAGTGGAATTAGCTTCATTCTTTACGCAAAATAGACGAAGGAACATTGAGATTGAAGTTACTTTAACATTTCTTTTTTGGGTAACACGATTCAAGAGTGGTTGTTAATTGAATCGCAAGGATTACAAAGCTACATCGGAATATTTTCTACTATATGTAAAGAGTTCATGTCTTGTTGCATCAAATCAGAACTTCAATAAAACACAGCTCCAGAGAACCAATAAAGCTTGCATATTATTCAGCCAAAAAAAGTTAAGATATCGGTTTGGAATTTTTTCACTTGTAATTTCACTCGGTTGCATTATTTTTGTAGAGGGCTTATTATTCTAGAGATACGGGTGTTGTCTTTCGGATTTATTCGCTTGTAAAATTTACATTTATATTCTTCTCATAGAGGGCATGCTATTCTAGATCATTAGTTACCTCATTTGAGAACTTAATAATTTTCTCTCAGGTTTGAAATTTGAACAAAGTTTTTGTTTGTTGCGATAAAAAGGAAATGCTTTTGGGAATTTTAAAAGGAAAAAGATTTTATGGGCATAGCTAATACATGCAAAGCAAATATATATGTCTTATAAAATGTTTTAACTTATCTTGTTAAGGAGTCGTTGGTAGCAATGAAGATGGATAAGAAAATTTTCTCCATTTTTGTTAATGGAAAAAACAGTTTGTTTTCCTATGGCTAAAAAATTAGTCAAACAAATGATTAAATGTCCATTTCACATGAAAGTGACCTATCTCATGACAAGAGATTATTGGACTTGTGGATTTCAACAAGATGAGTAGAAAACTAGATTTCTCGTTTTAATATGCAATCTCAGTTATTTTCTAATGACCTGTTTTTATATATTAAAATAATTTGTCAGGTTGGTAAGTAAGAGTTATCAATTATTGATCCTCTAAAATGAGATCATATTTAATTTGGATTTAGAATTTGGTGATCAATATATGATACAAAACAAAATCTTATTTAAAGGTGAGAGCTCTCAATTTCCATTGACATGGAAAATATGGGCCTAAGTGTACGAGCTTTGGGCTTATAGCAAAAAAACAAAACAGATGCTTTCAATCCAAATAAGCAATCATTGTCTTAGCTTCCACATCAGGATGGGTCAAGCTTAATACACATGGATCAGTGATGCATCACACTAGTCAGGTAAATCAGATGAGTGACTAAGGACAACCGTAGACTTAGTATTATTTATTTGGACGGTCAATCACTTGGTATGCTAGCAGAAAGATGAAACACATTCACTTGTTGATGTTCGGTTGATAGATTGCTAGTGGACTAAATATGCTGCAACCAAGAAAGGAAAAACAAGAAAGAAAGAAACTAGTTAGAAAAATAAATGAATTTATAAACACCAAGAGAATTGAATGCTAATAATTATAATCATTAGATAGGGTGCCTCTAATAGCTATAAAATTTTACTCTAACCGTTTAGGTAAAACAAGAGTTAATACAATTCATGGTCAATAAGAATTGGAGTATATGAAACCTTCATACCAATTTGATTGGTATATTCAAACCAATCTAAACGAAATTAAGATAAATGCCTTTTAGTAGTGATTGAAATATTGCTCATTTAAAATTTGGCATCTTTTTTTATTTTTTATTTTTTATGTAATTTAGTGCCTATGCATATTGTTTTTAATAAACTATTAATATGTTCATTAAATAAATACAAATAGAGATTAATTGCTATACAATGCAAAGAATTTGAACAAATATACAACAATAAGCTAAATTAACATGTAGTATGCGTCGCCACAATCCAATATCACTACAAAATTTTGCTAAAGAGTTATGAAGGAAATTTGATCTTTGGATTCATTATGGTTGCTAGGAAAAATTACCATGTTTCATCCTACAAAGGTGGTTTGGATCAAACTCACCTGCTTAAAATATGAAAAGAAGGCCAAATGTGTGCCGACTCTAATATTTGCTTATTTTAGGAAATATATTCTATGCAAGGTCGAACTTTGGATAGTAGACACCAACAAATCAACAAAAAAATTTTACCCGTAGAACCACTTGAAAGAGGTATGAGCTTTCCAATCGCAGCTAGAGGCCAACTGTTCCAACAGGATATTGCAACAATAGTCATCATAAACAATCACCGAAAATTAAATAATAATAAATTCTTACTTAGGAGTTTAATAGTAACAAGATAACTATAAGCGGAAAAATAACCAGTGAGTGTTGGATACTTTTCTTATGTGATATCTAACACTTAATGGAAAGGAGTTGTTGGAATTACCAAGCATAGGATCATCAAATTAATTATCCAGAACAATAATTTAATGTTGAGATTTTATTCTAATATATTTTGACCATATAGGTTGTATTAATAGTTGGAACAAATCATATATCTGACATATATTTAGGCTACCTTTGGTCATAGACTCATATAAGTTTGATCTATAGCCCAACAATCTCCTCCTCCAACTCATATAAGGGGTCTCCCTGATCATGCTGCATTTCTGCAACACCTTTTGTTAGACTAAAACCTTTCACAACCAGCTTTTGTCTTGTTTCTTGTTTATGAGCTCTTATCATCAGTTTTCACTCCAAACACCCATCTGTTCTTCAGAGGCCCCTTTCCCTTAGGTAGTTTCACCAAGTCAATTTTTCTATTCTCATGCAAGTATTTTAATCTATCTTGCATGGCTCTAACCTTTCCTAACTTATTCTCATTTCCCATGGCTTTCTTATGATCGTCTGACTCTCCCCCATCAACATGTATCACATATTCATCTAGACTAAAGCTAAGTGATGATCTTTCATCTTTTGCAGATCTTCTCATCTTGAACTATTGATGAGGTTCTTGGGATTCTTCAACTGAATCTCCCCCTGTTTTGCCATCATTAGAACCACCATGTGAGAGTATAGGATTCATATCTCATTTACTTAGCTTTGTTGATATTAAGTAAAGGGTATTTTGTCTTTCCTCTTGCCATAATGAGAGAACCCTTAGTGAGCTTCCATCTTCCTTCACCAAAGTGGCTACTATAACCTTCATCATCAAGCTTTCCTACAGAAATAAGGTTAAGGTGGACACTATAAGAAAATTGATCTTTAGAGACAGAAGTTTTGCGATGGAAAATTTTTATCTCTAAATTATTTTATTAGCAATGGAATTGTGATGCATTTGCGAGTATAGACGAGGGAGGATTTTTTATGGTTTAATTATGTTTTAACAACAAAATCTGCGACAAATTAGTTACGGATTTGTAAAAAAATATTCTGTTGCAAATCTATCTCTAATTCTATAGCAGGAAGAGAAATTTTTTGGCGGAATATTTTCTATTTAAAAGTCTGTCTCAAATCTGTCTCTAAAAATAATATAATATTTATAGGCTCTTATGCATATTACTTTTAGAGACAGATTATATTTTGTCTCTGATTAGATAATATATAAATATGGATATATGCTTTTCAGGGACAAATTAAATCTGTCTCTAATTATATTTTAATTTGTTTAATAGATAAATAAATAAAATGACAACCAAAAAATAAATAAATAAAACAAAAAAAAAGCAAATCACTTAGACACTCTACCATGTCTTCTCATCCTACATTCTAAAAATCCCCCCAAAATTGAAAACCCTAACCCTTTCTATTCATGTGTCCAAGCCAGCTCCTACTGATCCCAAACGGAAAATGATGGTAAGAACATCCAAGGTTCACCAAGGCCATTTGCGATTTTCTGAGGTAACCTTTTCTTTTAACCCTATAAAAAGAATTTTAGAGCACATGAGAACTTCTGCTTACAAACTTACGTTTTATTAGGAATTGCTAACACCAATCTTGGAAACTTAGTCATTGAAAGAATCACAAGTGCATTTTCTCCAGTTAAACTCAATGCTTCGTTTGACGTATGTTTGCCTGTTCCCCATTGTTTTTTGACACTGTGAGTAATCTCTTCAAGGGGGAATCGTATTCGAATCCCATCTTTGAAATGTGAATTGACGTATACATTAGTGTCTTAGTCTACAAATAATGTGGTAGACTAGCTACCCAATAACTTCTCTTTTGTGAATGCCATTTAAAGAGAGCAAAAAAGAGTATTCTTTACATAACACTTGTACTACAAGCGTAATTTCTTTTAAAGGGAAAAGGGATTGCCAAAGTCCACATTGAATAAGAGTGATGAAAAGAATAAGAGTATCTATCATCCATATATGGTGCGAATATCTTGAGATGCTCTTACTAGTTGTATTTTTTATACATGGGTATTTATGAATACTAAAGCCTCCATTGAGCACCAGATATTCCCACAGTAATCCAAATCTAAAAACCGAACACTTATTACTCCAAATCCAAATTTGCTTTAAGCTATTGCTGTTGTGTTTGATAGTTTTATTGTGTGAATGTAGCTCTCATATATTGTCATCTCTAGGATATTGCTAGCACCTTGGCGACAAAAGTAGCAGAAGATGCAGCTCATGTAGCAAAGTTGTGCTCAACTCTTGAATCAGTTGATCATAAAAAGAAGGTAGGTAGTCTTATAATTTAGTTTTTCCTTTTCTAATACCCAATCGGTATGGCATTTCCTTTGAATTGCTGTTTTTATTATTTGAGATGTGTGGACTCAAGTTAAGAGTGCCTTAGAAGATCTATCGTCATGTCCATTAAAGACAGTGATCCTGTCATTTCTTAGTTCTAAAATAGTTATTCATATAGGGTGGGTGGCCGTAATTGATTTACCCATTTGCGGAGATAACCTACATAGTACACAAGCCTAATCTCTATCACACTTCGTGCCGTCAATCTCCTTGTTCTTAGAACCACCTCTCTCTTCGCGCTCGGCATACCGATATTGCTCTTAATGAAGGCATCAAACCACGCCAGGAATTCTAATCCTATATCAATCTTGCTCATCTATAGAATCCTTGGTTCTTCCAAGATTTATGAGTGATTTGGAATTGATTTAAAATGATGTACTCTTGATTTATGGCTAACGTTTAGTTTACTTTGGTTATGCCATAAAAGTCAAAACGGGATGGGATTAAGTAGCTACCTTGCACGCTACTGGTATTACTGACTATAGATGGTTCCAGTCCATTGAAAGTTTGCACTTTATGTAGAGCTGACATTCCATCTCTTGCTGTTAGGTTCGATCTTAGCACAGCTATTCTATTTCAATTTCCCCATCATTCATTCAATTGATTTCCTCTCAACTTGAAATTTGAGACATGCAGCTTTTGGTTGGTATTGGCCCTGTCACGGTGCAAAACTGAAAGGTTTGTTAAATTATGGATCTGAAGATTTTCCATTTAGTAGTTTAAGCCATATGCTTTCTATACTTGGTTTAGTGTAGAAATTGCACTACTCTTAAATCTCTTGGATTTCGTATCACTTGCTGCATGATCAATCGCTTGATTTTTAAATGTTTATGTGTTGATTTCTGATGAATGTGGCTGCTATTTCTCAATGCATGCCCAAGGCTCGGATCTTGCTGGTTGTTAGACAGGTGTATTATTGGATTTGTATGGTAACTGACAGACATCCATCAAAAGTTTTGACAAATTTTTATATTAAAATCTATTGAAACGGAGGATTAGGGGTGGGTTATTTTTTTTTTTTTTGCACTATTTCAAGTTTGTACTGGACCGATCGTTATTTGGTGGAAGTATGATTTTAGGAATGTACAAATTTTTATGTTTGATTTAATTAGGAGACAAATCTCTGAAAGGAATACCAAATTCCCTGTTGAAAGTAGAGAGAATCTTATTCTTGGTTGGTGATGAGTAATATGTCTCAAAGAAAAGGCAGACATAATATGGACTCATGTCGCCAATAATTCTGTGGGCTTTACTAAACTGGGCAGTGGTTTTGGCAAAGTGGGAATTGCAATGTACGGATTCTTGGGAAATATGTTGTTTGTTCATGAATCCTTATCATGTTTTTATTGTGCTACTATTGTTCTTAGTAAATAAGCTTTCATGGTTGGAATTAGCATGACAGTTCGAGGAAGGGGATGAGGCGCTTGTGTTCACGTGCCTGTGGAAGGCAAATATTATAACTATATATGTACGAGTAAATCTCGTATGGAGATATATAAATGATGTTTGAAGGAGTAAGTGATGTTTATGCTTCAACGTGAGTTGTCATCGTCATATATATAAGACTAATGTGGCAGACCGAAAATTTCTTGGTAACGTATATTTAATGTAAGCTAATGTACCGATTGAGATTTAAAGTATGATCTTTCAGCTGCCTGTTTCATTTTGCAAAAGGTTTGCTATTGTTGGATGGATGGCCACTCAAATTGTTTTATGAAGAAAGCCTGATAACAGAACCAAGGCAAGAACAAAAGAATGGAAAAGAGGTTGGGAAGAGGATCAATCTTGTATCAATACAGTAATAACAAACCATTAAGTAATTTGCTGTAGGATGGGTTACCTTGGCTAACTTGTAATTTTTTGGGTCCTCTGTTTTTTATTTTTTCTTCATATCTTGTGACTACCAATCGTTTAGCATTTTCCTCATCTAATACTCAAGTGAACAATTGAATCATATTTTGATAATTTGAGTAATTGTGTGCTTGTTGTGCATCTGCAACTTCATCATACATTTTGTGATATTTGTTCAATATGGAGAATTATTTACTATGCATTTCAGCAGGCATTTTTACTATGCATATTTTCATCAGTGTGCTATTATTGGTTGTTGCGTATTATTTAGATGCTGTTTTTTCCTGTTTTCGTACATCATGTGCTTCTCTTTTGGTTGCATGGTAATCATATAATTCGTTAAAATTTTAGAAGAAATACACTTATCTTGTAGGGAAAGTTTAAGATTTTTTTGACACATCTGTGGCTCTTAGTCCTGTGCTATTGTGGGAGAGACTTTATTCACAAGGAGTAATCTGTGTATGTATTAGTAATGTTGTAGTCTTTTTTTGGCCAGTTTCTCTTTCTACTTACTGTCTTTCTAGTTTTTAGTACTTAATGTCATATGATTCAACTATGCTTTTATTCTACAGCTTCCACCCATATATGATTTTTTGTGCTTGTTTGCTAAAAACATCACCTAACTGATTTCTACTTATTCTTCAGGTTCAAATCTGATGAGGAAAGAACACTTGTTTATCACATTGTTGATGAGATGTTTCCTCATATTCTCAATAGTTTTTCTCACGCCCCGAGGGTATTCTAATAATAATAATCAAGAACCACTCGATTACCATTATTAGTTTACTTTCTAGGAATGACATGATTTTAAAAAACAGGATCTTTTAGTTGCTTGGATGGAATAAACAAACATATATAAGATGTAAACTAGTAAACAACTATTACAAACTACAATATTATAGATCATATGCTTTATAAGTCCTTACAACTATAGCTGATGATTCTAATGCACTTTAAATGTATCACAAGTTTATTACAGATACAGATATTCTAACCCTATATTAAACTTTTAACTTCTGGCTTCTAATCTCTTACCGGGACCATGCTCCTGCTAGTAATGAGCCAGGGTCGCAGAGTGAACCTGAAAGGACTGTGTGAGTGTGAGCTAAAACACAAGCTCAGTGAATAACCAGAACTTATTACATATGACATACAAGTTATTTAACAATCATATGAAATGCATCAATCACACAAATGAACATTACAAGCTTGGATAACCCAGAATCCAAACAGGATGGAGATTTACGCCCTCCCATCGGGGTTGAAGGATCACAATCTATGGTCCACCTACCCAGGAGAGACCTAAGCTTTCAGGAAATAATAATAGTTAATTTAATTATCTCTTTAAACTTATCATGTTTCATTATTTATTTTCTGTTTTAGCTTTAGAAACTCCACTAAGTATTAGTTATTCCCATGTAATACCATAAGCGGCGTCCTTCGTTTACCATGTAGTTCCTATGGTATTAACAGAACAAAAGTAATCTTGCAATTAACTAATAGCTCTCTGGCCTAGATAATTCAAGCATTACTAGAGATCCGAGAAACTAACACGTAGTAGGCTACCACTTACTGAAATACTTTTTATGCATAGTATGTAATGCATGATTATTTTCCATTATGGTACTAGTAGTTTTTAATCAATTTGGAGGTGATCAAGCAATACAAACACTCAATTAGATACTATATACATTATCAAGATACATGCATTTGTTTTATCACTTATTTTAGAGTGACATGGCAATCAATGAAATACAATACACAACTTTCATATTTCAAACAGTTCACCAATTTTCATTGTCTTTTTATTTAATATTCACTACTAGTACAAGCACAACAAATGTAATAAGACTGAGTTACTCACCTGCCTATCCTATTTAATCGTTGTAATCTTCAGGTAGGTCCTCCCCAATACCCGAGTCACCTATTAAGATAAATAATATAATTATTAAAATTTCCAGACTATACAATCTAGTTCCTATGAATATTTAAGTGTTCTAATGGTTTGTTGGGTTTCTGTTTTATTCTTAACTAGTTCTTTCAAAATAACCCTAAGTTCTAATTCATTGTATTCATAGTTTTATTTTATTAATTCTGGTTGGATACTTGAATTTATTGATTGGGTATTTGGAAAGTTTAATAACTTAGTTAATTCATCTTTATTGTTCAAAACTATTAGTTTTCCTTTTAAATTACTTAGTAAATTTTTCTTATAGAGTATAGGTATTCCTATACTCGTAATTTTAGATTATCTAAATTTTCATTGTTATCTATTCCTTTTTAAATATGTACTTAGTATTTACTAAACTCCATATTCTATATAGATATGTATATATATATATATATATTCCTATAAATTAGTTAAATATTATCTTTATGAAAATATACTTACTAATAAAAGGATTTATAAATTTTATTATAATTATTTTCGAAAATTTCTCCTTTTACCGTAAATAATAAGAATATTAATAATTTTTATCAAAAGTAATACTAATAATAATAATAATAATAATAATAATAATAATAATAATAATAATAATAATAATAATAATAAAATTTCCGAAATAGATTAGATAGAATAATTATATTCCATCACATTAGTAATTATACTAATTGTCTTGTACTTTAATTCATATTATTACTAAAATAATTTTAGTCTTATATTCATATTTATTATTATTTCAGAAATAATATTTTCGAAATTCTAAAAATTCTTTTAAGAATATTAATAATTAGAAATTTATTATGCGGAAATTACTTAACAAAGTAATTTATATTTCTAAAAATTCTTTTTGGCTTAATAATAATAGATTAAATATTTAAACATCATATATTTAATAGTGTCAGAAAATAATTTATTTTAAATTTAAATAAATAATTAAATTTCTGATTTTATATTATTACACTATAATATTACTATTACTATTCCAGAAAAATAAGTAAATGCAGAAATAATAATAATAATTCTAAAATTACTTATATTATTATTTATTCTATACTTATATTTATTTAGTTTCGTTTTTCTTTTCTTTTCTTTTCTTTTCTTTTTCTTTTTTTTTTTTTAATTTTGGCCGAGAGGTACATGGGTTAAACACGCCCGTGTACCCAGCCCGTGCTCATCGGGGAGCACTGTTCATTGTCTTCCCCGATGAGCCGCGGCCTATTCCGACGAATCCCAACATCAAAACGTCGGGATTTTGGATCCAAATGACTCCTAGGAACCTAATTAACTTAAATATCCAAGAAAAACAACATAAAAATAACATGTTATCCACGAATTTGGATCATCAAGCTCGGTTAGGGTTTGGGAAAATCACCTTCGTTGTGACCTATCGGTGAAATCCGAAGCTCCTAGTGGCCTTGGTTAGCTTCCTAAGATGTTTAAGAGTCAGTCTCAATCCTTAGAACTGAAAGAAAACTCGTGGAATGGAATCACTTACCTCAAGCTCGTTTTTCATGCGTTTTTCCAGGTTTTTGTTTGAATTCTCGAATTGGGTTGGTGCGATTGTTTAAAAATCAGTTTCTGGGTTGGTTCGACTCCTAATAGGTTATAGTTGTATTCTGGAAAGTTTGAAAGAGTTTGGAGTTCATTTGCTTGTCCAACGAAGTTCGTTTGCATACATATATATATATATAAACGAATGTAAAGCTTCGGCCGCGTTTCCTCCCTAAATTAGAAACGAATTGCTCTTGTTTGTTGTCCATTCATCCATTTGTTGGTTTATAATTAATGTAGGGGTGATTTGTCCGGTTTGTATTGGTTTAGGTTAGAATTACATTGACTTTCATGTAAATTATTGAGGAAATTCGGCTCACATCCTTCAAGAGAATCACAGCCTTCCAAAACAAGTACAACGTCTCCTGCAAGTTGTGTTTATGCTTATATATTAATTATATATTAGTTTAGTTTTCGGGTAGTTTATTACATTATTAGGGTATATTTTAGCTTATATATGTAAATATATATATACAAAGGTCTTTAATGGATCCTACAAAATGCTTAGTTTAACAAAAAGTATAAATTTAAGTTTTAATAGTACGTATTTATTTGTTTAAGAAAAGTTTATCCTACGCGATTTAAGTTTTATAAGCTTTTCGGGTCAATTTTCGTTTCAGGCTCTAAGAGCTTTAGAAAACCCTAATTTGATTATTGGTATGATTCAATTCTGTATTTGAGGTCTATATCTCAAGATATACATCAGTTTATATTTTTATTAGGTATTTATAATCCTAACAGTTCATCTTAAGATCAAAATTTTCTAACTAAAACCCTATCGAGTCATTTACTTAATATTACTACTAATATATAGGCTAAATTAGTTATATATATTAGATTTGGATACTCACTATGAAATCTTATCAATGTAGTTTATTACTAACTAGAAATCTCAATTTTTAGGGTTCCAAAGCAAATATAAGTTTGTTACTATACCTTGTTTTAATTCCAGGTCTCTATTGAATACTATAGTAATCACTTAATAACTATATTTGGGTTTTCCTATATAACCTGTCTGTTTGACAAGGATTTGGGTTTAGGATTTGAAGTTTCCTTTTATCACAACCTGAATTATTAACTCGGAATACGAAATCTTGTTTTTGGAATCAATTGGGGTCAAAGAAGTCCTTTTATAAAGTTTATGAGTCCCAAACCGATCAAATTTAAGGTATCTATCTAAACTAGAGTTTCTAATTAACTCCTAGGGTTACTAGTCAACCCATAATTTCTAATCTAGAGTCATATCGTATGGTGGAAGTTTTTGGGGTTTACAGTTTTAGTGGAACTTTGGAAGTTGCATATCTGATCAAGCTTATATGTAAAATATTTTGGTCTTCAATTTATGTAAGTTCTCTTTACTCTTTCATATCATTATATTATTGGTTATTATCTACAACACGGTCATGCTTCATTCATATATTTGCTTACATTATACGTTTTGTTTATTTTTCTTAATGATAGCATGTGTTTCTCTACTTCAATAATCATTAGAAAACGGGCCTTGACAGAATGCTTGTTTCAACCTTAACCAAAAAGAATGCTTGTTTCTTGAAAAAAGAGATTTGATTTTTGCTATATCCATTGGAGCTTGTTGTCAAATTTTTGCCATAGGAAATAACTTCCTTGATCACTACAATTTTTCACAATCATTTCTATTATATGTTTAGTAATAAATGCATAGTTGGGTTCAAATTCAAATAGAGAATAAAAAAAGAAAAAAAGAAAAAAAAGGAAAATGGAAGATTTTAGTAGTAGAAAGGGGAACCGAACTTAGAGTATATTATATTTTTTTCTTCAAATGGCAGTTATGTATATAGAATGATACCATAATATATTCTAAATTTTATTACGTCTGCATTTAGTTTTTACACAAGCATAATTTTTCCTATATAATCAGTTCCTTTCCTTCCAATAAACTTGATTTAACGTATATCTGTCTACTGTTTAATACGCTAATCACTATCACTATTCAAGTTGACCAATTCAATGTTTTCTTTTTCATAGACTTAGTAAACTCTCAATGTTTAGTTCCAGCTAATATAATTTACAAAGGGATGGAAATGGAAGGTAAATATAATATGTGGTAGGGAGTCGCTTGACTTGTTCCGTCGCATTTATTCCATCAATCTGTACAATATATCAAATACATTAAGCTTTTTGTGTGACTTCATTAACAAAAGAGTTTCTTGCATTTTTTGGCAAAAAAAAGATGGATGTCAGTATTTTTTTGATCTTATGAAGATAAGAGTAGTATTACTAAATGAAAATTCGAATTAATTAATAATTAGCCCCAATCAGTTATGGACTCACTGCTAGCTAGTAAATTAGGTTTGATTTTTCTTTATTTTGCAAAACTTATCATCATTACTAAATTTAATTATTTATTTTAGGCACATATATGATTATATGTCTTAAAACCTTATTTAAATGTATGTTCATTTAATTTAGTGCAGAAATTATGGCAACTAATCGTAGTTGGATGTATCGTTGATTTAATAGTAATGGTCACATGACTGAAGATTTCGTTGATGGGGTTAAATCATTTCTTGACTTTGCCTTCTCTCAAATCTAAATTGTTTCTCAAAATAAGATTAGATGCCCATGTTTGAAGTATAAAAATAAGAAGTATTTCAATCGAGATGAAGTTAAATTTCATGTTTATTCAACGGGTTTTGATAAGCAATATACTTGGTGGTATGCACATGGAGAACCTTATAGAGTGAAATGTAGGAGAATCTTCAAGAAGTTTAAATGATGATATCAACCCATATAGAAGAATGGTCTTAGATGCCGTGGGTCTAAGTTATGATTGTCCTGATGCTAGGATTGAAGATGATACACCAAATCCTAAGGCTATGGAGTTTTTTGCTATGTTAAAGGATGCTGATGAGCCATTATGGGAGGGTAGTAAAAAGCAAACAAAACTTTCTGCAGTGTCACAACTACTAAATCTTAAATCTGAGTGTAATATGAGTGAGGTGTGTTTTGATCGTCTTATATCAATAATTAAATCTATGTTGCCAGAGGATGACAAATTAGCGAATAGCTATTACAATTGCAAAAAGTTAGTGACAAAACTTGGACTTGGATATGAGAAGATTGACTCGTGCATCAACATGTGCATATTGTTTTACAAAGAGCATGAGGATAAACTTGTTTGTCCAATTTGTGGACATCCTCGTTTCAAACCAAAATGTTCCACTGAAGGTAAGCAAAAGAATATTCCTTATAAAGTGCTACGCTACTTACCACTTGCTCCAAGACTTCAAAGGCTTTATATGTCTGGAAAAGTTGCTGAGTTTATGACATGGCATGCAAACAATCATATGTTGGAAGGTGTAGTTTCCTACCCTAATGATAGTGAGGCGTGGAAGCACTTTGATCAAATGCACCCTTCATTCACAGCTGAACTTAGGAATGTGCGCATTGGTTTATGCACAGATGGATTCAATCCTTTTAGTCAATCGGCTACTCCTTACTCATGTTGGCCAATAATCATTACGATATATAATCTGCCTCCATGGTTATGCATGAAACAATCTTACATGTTTTTGGCTATGGTCATCCCTGGTCCTAAAAGTCCAGGAAAAAACATTAATGTGTTCCTACGGCTATTAATTGATGAGCTTAAATTATTATGGACAAATGGAATTACAACTTATGATGCTCACCAAAAACAAAATTTTCAATTGAAAGTTGCTTTGCTTTGGACAATTAGTGACTTTCTTGCTTATGCAATGCTCTCTGGATGGAATACTCATGGAAGTTAGCATATCCTTATTGCATGGAGCGTATTAAATCTTTTACATTGAAATATGAAGGGAAAACACCCTTTTTTTATTTTCATCGACAATTTCTACCTATTAGTCATCGATATAAGAAGTAGATAGATAAATTTTTGAATGGTCGAATCGAAAAAGATTTGCCACCCCCTCGACTCTCTGGGCAAGAAATGTTGAGAAGAGTATGTGCACTTCCAAACATTACTTTTGGGAGTAGACTTCATAAGTACAAAATAGTTGGATTTGGAGAGAGACACAATTGGGTGAAGAAAAGTATATTTTAGGAGCTATCATATTGGCATACAAATCTCATTCGTCATAACTTAGATGTTATGCATATTGAAAGGAATGTCTTTGACAATCTATTTAACACAGTGATGGATATTAAAGGAAAAACAAAAGATAATGTCAAGGCTAGAATGGATTTGAAGTTATATTGTAGACGTCAAGAGTTGGAGTTGGTAGAAGAAAATGGAAAGGTTTTGACGCCTAAAGCTTTCTATACATTAACAAAAGATCAAAAAGAAGAAGTATGTCGTTGGATTAATCAATTGAGGTTCCTTAATGGATATTCTTCAGACATTGGTCATTGTGTGAATTTGGAAGAGTGTAAGTTTTATGGGCTAAAAAGTCATGATTGTCATGTGTTTATGCAAAGGTTGATACCAATTGCCTTTCAGGAGTTATTACCTCAAGCGGTGTAGGAATCAATTACAGAGCTTAGTCTCTTCTTTAGAGAAATTTGTTCACCTACACTCAAGGTAGAATATATGATGATTGTTGAGAAAAATATAATTGAAACTCTATGCAAATTAGAGAAGATATTTCCTCCTAAATTCTTTGATTCTATGGAGCACTTACCTATTCACCTAGCTAATGAAGTTAGGGTAGGTGGACCTGTTCAATATCGATGGATGTATCCTTTTGAGAGGTAATTTTATATTATAAGAAAGATAAATATAAGTTATTCTAAGCATATGGATTTTTCATTTTTAATCTACTAAATCATAATTATCTCATTTACACGTTTTTATATCATTTGAAAAAGAAAGTATGAAATCGAGCTTGTGCGGAAGGTTCTATATGTGAAGCCTATATTATTGAGGAAATCTCAACATTTTGCTCCCTTTATTTTGAACTGAATGTACACACAAGATTGAACCAAGTTCCACGAAATGATGATGGAGGTGATGTTGAGATGAAGGGAAATCTATCAATTTTTAGGCATCCAGGAAGAGCCTATGGATCTAATGGCACCTATAAGTTAATGGATCTAAATGAATATAAAGCTGCAACATTTTATATTTTGATGAATTGTGAAAAACTTATGCCGCTCATAGAGTATGATCTTTTTTCCTTTTTCCTTGTTATTTATAAGTTTTGATGACAATCTTTCTTTTTTTTTTTTTTCAAAAATACACATGCTAATATGTCTTTCAATAATAGAAAATGTGATGACACACTAAGGTTGGAAAGACCGGATGTAAGTGAGGAAGATATAGAGAAGTTACGAGAACAAAATCTTGCAAATTGGCTAAAACATTTTGTAAATGCTTTTAACATGGAGGATTTTTTTTTATTTTTCATTTTCTTTAAAAAAACATTGAATTGGTTTGTAAATAAAAATAAAACGTTATTAATTTTTATGTAAGTTATTGAAAATCCCAGTAATGTTGATACTCATATTGGTGACCTAATCTAAGGGCCATCACGCATGGTCACTTCTTACAAAGGCTATTGTGTTAATGGGTACAGGTTTCAAACACTTGATTTTGGAGTGAATAAAAAAACAATGAACAGTGGTGTTTGTGTAAGAGGAAGTTGTTACAATGATTATGATTGAGAGTTTTATGGAGTATTGACTGAAATTATTGAGCTAAACTATTGTGGAGTAAGGAATAACATCGTTTTGTTTAAGTGTGAATGGTTTGACATTGAAAGAGGGACTAAAGTACATCCTCAATATGGACTTGTTGATGTTAATCATAAGTCAAGACTTGGTACAAATGAGCCATTCATTTTAGCTCAACAAGTTTACTATGCAACTTATCCAAGTAAGAAAAGAGAACTAAGGGATTGGTGGGCCATTTGTAAAACCAAAGCAAGAAGTAAATTTGACATTCCTCTGAATGAAGAGAATGAAGAAAATGCTTTAGAGACAAGGAATAATAATTATCAAGACAATGAAATTGAAACACCTATATTAGTAAATGCAAGTGTAGAACTTGATAATGTGAGAATTCTTGTTGATGATGGACACTTACAAGAAGTAGATCCGAACGAAATTCATATAACAAATCAAGTTGGTCAAGAAGATGAAGAGAATAAAGAAGATGAAGAATTTAGCTCCTCAAGTTGTGACAAAGAAGATGTTGAACATGAGTTTGATTATGATAGTAGTGAAGGAGACATGTGAAACATTTTGTAGTATTGGTGTTATTGTACTTAAATATATATAATATATGAAAAGATCTACTTTCTTGCATTTTATTTTATATGTATGAATAGTTTTATTCAATGTTTATACCTTTTTTTTTTCATGATTGTGTTTGCTTCTATTTTAGGTATTGTACTCTTGTCGCATTCCAAATTATGATTCATCTTTTCCTTATTTACTAAATAAAATTCATCTTTTCACTATTTAATGATTCATTCTTGAATTTTTTTTTTTTCATTTTAGTTGTTGATATGATGCGACAGGGTACTAATAAACACATTGGCAAGGGACGACCACCACGTTCACAAATCATATGTGATGAGCACACTCCAGAATCATCTCAAGCAGAAAACACCACAAGTAATGTATGAGAGACAAGAGTAGAAGTAACACAACAATCACATGTGTAAATGCCTTTAGAAGAAAATGCTACTTTAGAACTTCCTAATGGTTTAGAGGATCAAGATTTAGAGCATCATGAGAGTGACAGTCCTATTACACGAGGGCCTTATCGAGGGACTCCCCTCCCCACAAATTCAATACATCGTACCTTTCTCAAGGTTATTGGAGATAGGTTTGTGGCTTTGATCAATTACCGAAGGTTTGCAATAAAGTTATTGAATTTATAATAATTATTTTTATTATTTCTACTTGATAGTTTTGATGATGTTGAAGCTCCACGAGCTATTAGTAATGCTATCAAAGGAAGTTTTCATAGTGCATGCCCGTCTTGGAAGAAACTTAGTATTAAAGATAAGGAAGTATTGTGGGACTTATTTGAGGTAAACAAATTTGATTTTGTTGTGTATTGTATTTATATTTGCAGCTAGTATTAATAACATTTGATGAATTTTAGAAACGATATACTTAGGATCCAGCAAATGAGTATAAGATAAAGGAAGAATGGAATGCTACAGCATCAAGAAGATTTAGTGATGCACTCAATGGAGCTAGAAAGGAAGCATGTGTAAAGGCTGGCAAACAAAAAGTAGAGGATACAAAGGGAAATGGACCTCGCTAGATATCACCTGAAGTATGAAATAAGTTAATTTATGACTATTGGAGTGGCTCTAAATAGGAGAAGAAATCTGAAGTAGCATGTAATAATCGACTCACAATTAAGGAAGGTTCTATTTCAAAACATTCAGGAGGTTCCATTTCATTTTCCTTGCACCGAAAAAGAATGGTACATTCATAATTCTCTCTCTCGCTATTTAGATGTAATACACGTTGTAAGTACTAAATGTATGATTAAGAAAAGAATTTATGAGATTTTTCTTTTGAGATGACTCGATATTATTAATGTAGGAAAATACTTTGAAGCGACTTATCTCTCAACTTGAATTGTTTGATCGTACACATAGGAAAGAGAATGGCTTAGGTGAATATATTGACAAAAAGTCAAAGATTGTTTGTGTAAGTTTATTTTTGTTATTAATTTACATAATTTATTATTTTTTTAGAACTTCTAATATTTATTATGTTAAATGGTCTTTTATAGGAAAAATATACTGAGTCATTAAAAGCAAAATATGGTGAAGATTTATCATCACTTCCTAGCTTTGACTCAGATGCATGGATAGAAGCAACTGGAGGCCCTAGTCATGGGAGGTTCTATGGGTTTGGAGTTAGGGAAAAACCAAATAACATAGTTGGAAATAGTTGGAGTCCATCCTCTTGTAGTTCCGCTTATGGTGATTCATCATCATCTATCATTACTCAAGAGAAACTTAGAGAGATATTAGAAAAGATGCAACACGAAATGCAAGAACGAATGAAAAAAAAGAGCAAGAGTTGCAAGAAAAAATAGAGAAAAGGGAGCAAGAACAAATGGAAAAAAAAAAAAAAAAGAGTGGGAGTTCCAAGCAAAATTAGACAAAAGAGAAGAAGAATTTAAGGAAGAATTGAGAAATCAATTACAAAATTTATTAGCTGAACTTGTTAACCTTCGTGGAAAGTGATCTTGACATGCTTTTGATGGCATTTCACATGCAACCTTCATAATTTTTGTTGAACTTCTACTTTATAGAAGGACTTATGTTATGGCTTTTTGCATGTATGAGTACCTTAATAGTTTATTTTGTTGAAAATATTTGAGCAAGCATTTGGTATTTTCATATTCATATAACGTATATGTAAGCAAGATTGAGATTATTGAAGGAAAGAAATTTGTAATGAGTATATAGTAAACTAGGACAGATTTGAAATGGAAATTATGAATAAATAAGACCTTTTATTACAATATTGTATAAAACAGAGACAATTTTGCGATGGAATTAATTATAGGGTTTTTATTTGCTCTAGCAATTATAATAGAGATGAATTTGAGATAGATTTGCTAAATTAATAAATTAAATTATAATATACGAAAAAAATTGAAACAGATCTGCGACGAACATTTAAAAGAAAAATTATTAATAATCGAGACAGATTTGCGACGGAAAAACACAGTCTCTGAACTCTTTTGCCGTGGATTTTCATGACAGATTTGCGATAGAATTTATAAGTATCAGAGACAGATTTTGTGTCTCAAAATTTGCAACGGATTCTTAAATCCCTTGCAAAAGAATTAGCGACGATGACTTTTACGATAGAAATTTGCAACAGATTTTCTATCTCTGAAAGTCTTTTGAGACAGAATTTCCACTTTTAGAGATAGAAATTTCTGTCTCTAAATATTAGTTTTCTTGTAGTAGGATATCTGGAATATGTCTGACATCTCTGAGAGTGAGCCTGCAACTAGTGTTAGTCTTTAAAACTATGTTTTCAATGCCAACAATCTTGGATTTACTATCATTTCCCATCCTGACATTACCAAAATTACCAGCAGTGTAGGTTGAGAAGAACTTACCGTGTGAAGTCACATGGAAGGAGGTATTAGAATCAACAACCCAGTCATCATCTTGACTTGTAAGGCTAACACACTTCTCATCCCAAGCAATGACGATCTCATCATCATTTGTTGCTATTGTAGCTTTAATGTTTTCATCCTTTTCATCACCTTTACCTTTCTCTTTCTTCCAGAGTTTGCACTTTCACTTCATGTGACCTAGCTTGTCACAATAGTAGCATTTAAAATTTTTCTTTCCTCTTGACTTGGACCTTCCCTTAGTTTTCTCAAATCCATCATCTTCATCAGATGAACTTCTATACCTGCTTCTACCATTCCTTCCTAGCTTACTAGTAACAAGTGCCTTAGAATTAGATCTTGTGACAAGATCCTTCGTCCTAGCATCTTCATTCATCAGGCTGTCCTTCACCATTGCAAGGTTAAGTGTTCCCTCTAGGGCAGAGTTACTAATAGACACAACCAGTGTCACTTAACTATCAGGCAAGGAACTTAGCAGCAACAGTGCCTGAATCTCATCATCAAGTACCAGCTTCATGGCAAATAATTGAATCATCAACCCTTAAAATTCATTCAAGTGCTCTACCATGTTGATTCTATCCCTATATTTCAGATGTACAACTCTCCTAATCAACGAGGTTTTGTTCACGGCCTTCTACCTCTCATACATAGATTCCAACTTCCTCCATAAGACATCCGTTCTCGCTTCTTGGGCTACATGATGATAAAAGCTATGATCCACTCATTGTCGGATATAGCGGACAGTTTTTCTATGCATGATTACCTAATTAGCATCATATTTATTCTTTGGCTTTGTAATGTCACCGCCCAAAGGCAAATATAAATCTTTGCAATATAATAAATATTCCATCATAGATTTCCATATGAAGTAATTTGTTGAATTCAATTTGATCATTGTACCTAATGACCCTGCCATATTTATGCTACAACAAAAACCCCAATTTTCTTTTTGAATTCTGTGCTCTGATACCACTTGTTAGGATTTAGAGTATGCCTTCAATGGGGAGAAATCCAATGAGCTTTGTAAAGGATTACATAAATGGCTTTTGACACAATCTATAACTCAAAACCTTAAGGCAATGGGTTAATAGGCTTTCTCTCTTATAAGCTCTTTAAACAAGTCTTATATTTCCCATGTGGGATTCTCACACTTGTACCTTAACATGTTATAACGCTCATATAAGCAACTTGAGCTACTAACTATTGTTTATTTGATTATAGGTATTAATAATGGTGATTTCGAGTACATTCAGCTTCTAGTCTTAAAGACTCAACTAGTTTTCAAGGCTAAAGATATTTTTTCCCTGTGAAGATCTCTTATTGATATCTTCTATGAGTAGTTACATTGTTATATATGTTAGATATGTTTACATTTAGTTGCCATCATGCTGTTATTTTAGTTGTAACTAGTCTATTTAGTTACAATATGCAATATATCTTGGTTTTCTTCACATGATCATCTAATGGTTTAGCTTGTCTTCTATTCCTTAGTATTTCAATTGTAACATTAGTCTCCCCTCCTTAAAATGAAACCTTATCTGTAAGGTTAAAATTTGGATATAACTGCTAAAACTCCTCGAAATCTTCCCATATAGTCTCTTTGAGATATAACCCTAGCCATTGAATAAGAGCTTATTGAATATCTTATCCTTGTTGTAAAACTATCCATTGATAAAAATAGCTAATGGTTGTAATAACGGATGATTAGAAACAACTGTAGAAGGTAACTCCATTATAGGTAATGAGACACCATGTGACTTCTTTAAAGATGAAATATGAAAAACATTGTGTATTTTAGCTATTTTAGGAAACTTTAGCTGATCTTGTATGGTCCATAGTATCTCTTGGATAACTTATGGTGACCATCTAATATGGATAATTACTTATATGGCTATAGATGAATATACACTAAATCACCTTCCTCCAAGCCAACATCTGATGCTGTCTATCAACCAAATCTTCATGCATTGTTGTGCTTTTAACATATTAGAATGCATTGTTTAATTCATCTCTATTTTGCAATTCATAATCCATCACCACTAATTTTATATTACCCTTCACTTATGCTGCAATGGTTAGCGGTTCTCTACTATAAGCCAACTGAAATGGGGTATACTGAGCATCACCATGGAAAAAAAAGCATTATACGAATACTTTGCCCATGATAAAAATTGATACAATTCAATCAAATACTCCATAATGTAGCTCCTTAAATGATGCTAAATAGTTATGTTGAGTACTTTAGTTTGGCCATCTAATTGGGGATGATAAGCCGAACTAAAGTTAAAACTTGTTCAACTTGATTGAAATGGCTCCTTCCATAAATTATCAATAAAAATTTGGTCCACATTTGACACAATTATCTTAAGAAAACCGTGAAGTTTGACAATAATAACTAAGAATAACACAACAACTTAAGTTGCTATGAATTGTGTAGGTAATGCCCCGAAATCAAGGTACTTAGTAAATTGATCCGTTACCACTAGTATAACAGCAAAACATTGAGATTTTGGAAGAAATGTAATGTTAAGGCCCGCTTTAGGGGGTAGACCCCAACCCAAATGTAGAAAGTGACAGACAAGATGAATACTATATATAAGCAAAAAGATGATTAATTATATTTCTACATGAACTACAACTATTTAAACTTATTTTTATACGTACATAATGTCCCTAATTTTCATTTTTTTTCATTACATAAAGATATAACTACAAAAAAATTAGTTATATTTGTTGTAGGCTGCGCTCTCAAAATTTCCACCATTGTGATGATGCCCCTCAATCATCAATCATACTTGAGGATAAAACAAGTATCCCTTCTACTCACTGTTGAGCTAAGTGAGTGGATGAAATAACATAATATAATAAAAATGCATATAAACATAAATAAATAAAACAATTATGCAATAAATATATGCCATGCTAATGCCCATGACATGCATTGGTACAGCATCTAGCCCAACCTAGCTTTCATTCGGTTAGTTAACATCCTAGGCATATAGATAAGAACTCCAAGAACTTAGGGTTACGAAGAGTTGCTTGGAAGTAGGACTCCTTATAAATTCAGCCTAACTGACTGCAATAGTAGTCAGAAATTGATTTACAAATGCAAACCCTACTAAGGTGACTACAATAGTAGCCAGAAATTGAATTGCCTACACAAATCCAACCTAACTGACTACAATAGTAGCTAGAAAATTGATTTGTTAATGCAAATATATAAGTCAAAAACCTAGCTTGATTATAATTTTGAAAATATGACATGTAGGTCCTCCTTTATGCCATGCCATGAATGCCCTGATAATAAACAACACATAAATTCTCATATAATCAAAGGATTGTAATATCAAAGTTATCTATATAAAAAAGTTTTATTATTATCACTTGGACTGGTATTTAGGATTACACTTAAGTGAAGCCCTATAAGGTCAATCTATTATGGAGGAAATTATCAAGTCATCAATCACAATCACTTATAATTATTCAAATAGCTAAATATACACAACTCAATTCACAAAATTAGTAGACATAACTCTACGATTAGAAAATATAAAATTCCACTTACCCGATGTCTAATTATAATTTATTTGTATTCATCAGAGTGAATATGTCCCTCAGGCATATCACCTAACAAAGTAATATCCCTCATCTTATAGCTACCATTAATGTTTGATATTTATGTCCTCCATACATTTTAGTATAAACTTTAGAATATTTATATAAAGTATCGTATTATTCATGTTGAAATTTCACTCATGCAGCTTATTGTTTTAGTTAGTATGAATTAATCGGTTACTGTAGTTTTATTGTTGAGTTATGTACATTATACTTTGAGGCCTCCTTTTTCATAAATAAATTAATTCAGAATTTGAATCAATTATCAACGTTACGAAAATATTAATTCAATATATAGTTTTAATATTTTACAGTCAATCCGTAAATATCTTATAACTGACTTATTGAAGAAAAACTCATAAATTTGGAAAGGAATCATTTATTCCAACATAGGATATATTACTTCTCTCCATTTTCACATGTTTGAAACCAGGTAAAAGATCATTACAAAATTTATAGATGCAAAAGAAGGATAGTTTATAAGAACATTAAATATGAAATATGCTAAAGAAAATTAAATGGATTTAAAGCAGTCTTTCCTAAAGAACATCCTTATACGCTTTTCTAAATACTATCTGTAGAAAACTATAGCCAAAAGAAAATATGGGGTATCATAAAAATGGTTCTTAGTTTTTAATGTAAATAATAATAATAAAATTAAAAAAAAAAATAGAACCTTGTCAATTAGTCCTATTAGCTTCATGGAGGCTACTGGGTTGATCTTGGTGGTGGCAGAGGTCGGAGCAGTTGATGCTCGTGGCTGGGACAGTTGGTCGTGGTGGTTAGGATGGCTGGTCGGTGGTTGGGACGACTGGGTTTGGGCGGTTGGGACAGTTGGTCGCGGTGGTTGTGTTGAAGTGGTTTTGGATCCATGGTTGAGAGCGGGAATGGATTGTGGGGATTCATGGTTTGGGCTGGTTGTGGTGGAGAGGCCGTCAATGTTTCGAGTGATGGTTGGAATAGCTGATGTTAATGGTTGAGGAGAGATCTAAATTTTTTTTTCCTCGAATTTTACTTCTTGTTCTTGGAGGAGATCGGCATGGCTTTCTATAGAGGAGAGGCGGATGAAGACCATTAATGGCCATTACAAACTTCGAAAAGGTCAGAAAATGGGAAGCTGGTGGGGACACACGCGTGTCTTCCCCCAAGTGTGTAAGGATCCCGCTGGTGCGCTCAGCATAGATCGAACCCCGGCCTCTCTACAACATTCCTATGCCTTAACCAACTAAGCTGATTTTTTTCCTCATTAACTATCCCATTTCAAATATATTTAACCTATCAAAATCATGATTAATATAATTCTAATGAAAATGAGCCAAATTTGATACGGTTCAAGGATCCAAATTAATTTCCAAATACAACCTAAGACAGGACAAAACCCAAAATCTTTTTTATTTTTTTTTCTAATTTCATTTTCTTGTTTTTTTTTATTTTAATTTTAACATGTTTATTTACTAAAAAATGAGGTTTTTTTTTTTAGATTTCTTAATTTTGAAATTTTTATATTCTTTTTCAATTTTGTAATTTTTGTTGGTTTTTAATTTAACTAATTTTCTCTTCTTCTTTCCTTTTTTATGATTTTTTATTTTTCATTATTTATTTTTATATTTTTTTTGTTGTGTGTGGGTGTGTGTGTGTGTGTGTGTGTGTGTGGGTGTGTTGGGGGGGGGGGGGTTTGGCCGCAAAAATGCGATGTCGACACACTAATACAACCATTCGTGACAACTTTCGGACATCCCTCTAGGAAACTTGATACTGTTCATTTTTCTTTTTTCTCTTTAACTTAAATTGCATACTTGATAAACTTGTTAGTAATCTTTTTACACTTTTTTTATCGTTAAAACTTATTTTAAGAGAACCTAACATAAGTGTTTGAAAGAAGGTATTTAGAAGAAAAAGGTTAATCCAAGTATTTAGCTTCATGTAGTAATTTGGCTAATGAAATAGCCTCCATGAAGTCAGATGGTTCAGTAATTTGTAACTCACACTTCAAATGTGGCTTAAGGTTTGAAACGAAGTAACTAATCAAGAAACTATCTAATAATCCATCCATTTTGTTGGAAAAGGTTTTAAATTGTGACTAATATTCCTTTACTGAATCCAGTTGCATTGACTTTGATGATTGACCCTAATCATACATTGAGGGTTTGAAGCGGTTTTCAATGCTACACTTGAATACTTTCCAAGTGGATAAGCACTAATTCTTATCCATCCAATAAACCACTCCCAATGCATTATCTTTAAAGGAAAATGTAGCAGTAGTGATACATCGATCCTCTATAGTCTTATGAAAGTTGAAAAATCTTTCATCTTTCACTACTAGAAAACTAGCCTTTAGAGACAAAAAATTTGCGACGGAAAATTTCTGTCTCTAAAAAAATGAATTAGAGACAGATTTGCGACGGATTTATGATGACATGAATTATGAATAATCTTCTAATTTTTATATGCTTTTGCGACGGAATTTGCGACGGATTACACATTGATTTGCGACGAAAATTTTTCCGTTGCAAATTTGTCTCTGATTTTAGAGGGAAATAAATTATTTTTGCGCCAATTTCTATTTTTTTAAATTCTGTTGCAAATTTGTCTCTAAACTAAATTATTACATATATGTATATATAAATAATTATGTTTAAAATTTATTTTAAATTATACATATCTAATATAATATATATAAATGTGCATTATATAATAAGGACATATATTATATTTGTAAATTAATTTTATATATAATAACTATAATATGTATAATCATTTGTTATTTACAACTAATTATATATATTTTATTTATAATATATTTAACATTACATTACATATTTATATATAATAAAGTATAAATTAAAAATAGTACTTAAAACATAAATATTATATTTATATCTTATTATATATTCTTTTACATAATAACTTATATAAAACTCAAATTATACAACTTAATAAAATAGTGTATAATAATAATATAATATGTTATATGCAAGTAATATCATAAAATACTAATTAAAAATAAAGTATATTTCAATAATAATATATGTGAAATAAAATAATTAATATAAAATGTAAACTTAGTATATTTAAACATATGCAAATATATAAATAATATATTATATTTTAATAATATATTAATAAAAAATATATATATTCATATTATTTATAATTTTTTATTATATATTTATTATGACTATTCATATATTTTTTAATATAAAAAAATTTATTATATATATCTTACATAATTTATATTTACATACTATATTTTATTAAAATAAAAATATTTCGGGAAAAAATAATATACTATGTAAAAATAGTATATTTAAGTAATAAAATATGTAATATATAATAATTAGTTAAATATATTTAAATTGGTATTATATATTATTTTAAATATAATAATGAAAAATATATTTTTTATATTGCTTACATTATATTATAATTTATTAAGTGCAACAAAAATGAAATAAAAAAATAAACACATTAATTAAAAATATACAATTTATTAATTTAATATATAATATTAAATAACTAATGTAAAAAGTATAATTATATTATATATCATTAAATATATATATAAATTTATATGTATAACATTATTTATATTTACATAATAATAATATTTTTTAATAATAAATCATATTTGGAAAAAAAATTTATAATATACTACTGAAAATATTATATGTTTATAATAAATATATAATTTAAAATAATTATTATAAAATGTAAACATTGTATATATTAATATTATATATATTTTAATAAAATATTAATGAAAATCTTTAATAAATATGTAAAGTGAAATTATAAAAAAAAATAAACTATAAAAGATATATAAAATGTTTTATAGTTATAATATTGTAAATTGTGGTATCTCTTAAATAAACAGTAGTGAAACTTTACTCATGAAGATACGAATTGGTTTATCGGTTTAGTGCTTGTGAAAACTTCAATGTTAAGTGTGCTTAGTATGTAGCATTCTATGATGGGTGACCTCCTGGGAAGGATAAAGAAGAGGCAAATGTGTATTTTTTAATAATATTTTGTCTTAGAATCAGAGACAAATTTGCGACGGAATAATTTATTTAATATACTAATTGGATATTTAAAAATAACTAATTATAAAACAGAGACAAATTTGCGACAGAAATTCCGTAGCAAATTTGCGACGGAAATTAAATCTGTCTCCAAAAGAATTAGCGACGATGATTTTTGAAACAAAAATTTGCGACGAAAATTCTGTCTCTGAAAGTCTTTAGAGACAGATTTTTCACTTTCAGAGACAGAATTTTTTGTCTCTAAAGCCAAAATTTCTTGTAGTGTTTGTATATCCATCCTAAGTCATTTGCTCCATTAAATGTTAGAATGTCCATAAGGACTGAATCGGCAATCGAATCATTGGAAAATGATGACTCACCGTTATTAAATAAACCCTGAGAAGTCAAACCGTAATTCTGATTCCCCAAACTTTGAACATTAGTCGTTATGGTTTGTTTAACAATGTCTATAAAAACAACCAACTTCTTATCTAATTCTAAGGTAATTATTTTGCTACATTTTTTTCAACCTTTTCATCTATTGACGAATTGCAAGTTTTGGGTTTCATCTTCAAGAAACAAGAATTATGCACCAAAGGATCAGAGCACTAAATAGTTACGTTCTTCTTACTTTGGCCTAACCTTGTCTTAACCCTATAGATAATAGGGATTGTAAAACTTCAACATCGTCTTGTGCTTCTTTACTCTACAAAAAGAAGCCAAGTCTCTACAAACCTAATCCTCTCTTTATTATCATGCTTGTATAAGTAACTTGAGTTACTAACTATTGTGTGTTTAATTACAGATATTGATAATGGTGATTTTAAGCATGCCTAGCTCCTAGTCTTAAAGACTCAATTAACTTTCGAGGCCAAAAATGGTTTTTTTCCTTTACTGATCTCTTATTCATAGCTTCTATGAGTAGTTGTATTCTTAGATCTATTAGATATGCTTAAATTTAGATGCTATCTTTTTGTCATTTTAGTCATAACTATTATATTTATCTATAATATGTAATAGATCTTGATCTTCTTCCCATAATCATCCAAGTATTTAGGCTGTCTTCTATTTCTCAGTATTTCAATTGTAGCACAAAAAAAAAAAAAAACAAAAAAAAAACAAAACAAACACCAGCCATGTTTCATAATTACCCTTAGCCATTAAATTTGTGCGTCTGTTATTAATTATATTCCTTGAACTCTTTTACTATTAATAGTACCTTTTTACATAGGGTACCTATCAACATGGTCCATTTAAAATATTAACATGTGTTCCTTCTTATTCTTTTTTCTATAATTTTTATGATTGTTAATGAACCAATAAATTTTATTAATAACTTTATGGTTCAATTCTTTTGTTGTTTTTCTATCACAAATAAATAATTTTCCAAGACTCCATTCTTATGCTTTAAGTCATGTGTCTATTAGTAAAATAAACTAAGCTTCCTTATGCATGAGTTGTATCTAAAGGTGTACTTTGGCTTAGTAAAAGAAAATCGAATTGAATTTGTTTTTGTTAAAGCCGTCTAGTACCAACTTTTAGAAATCTATAAAAGGGGCCTAGCTCCTTAGAAGTATTATTATTAGTGTGTGCATGAGATTTTTTTCCCTTTTGAATAAGAAAACAGAGATACTCCAACAAACTCTAGTGTGAGAAAGTGTAGCAAGATTTTGTGCATGTGTTTATAATCAATAAAAATATAATAGTTTTTATTATGAACATCGTGCCTACATCTGATATTAGCGCCGATCCTTAACATGGCCTTAAATTCGAGCATAAGTTACAATAATTTCAACAAGTATAATCAACAATTTTCAAATTTGATGGAAAAACAAAATTTTTAATGTGGAAATGTTTGATGGAGTTATTCTTAAGAAGTACTGGTTATGGAGAAATTTTGGAGAAGGTTTTGTTGAATCTACAAAAGGAAAAGAATTGTCACCAACTAAAAAACAACAGGTGGAGGGTTATCATTTTCTCAATGAAAAAGCCTTGTTTTTTCATATGTTAATCTATGAGCTATTAGTTCTTGAAAAAATATATCATGCCAAAATAGCAAAAGAAGCACAAAATATTTTACTCAATACCTATGAAAGGCCAGACCCAATCAAAAGAATAAGACTGCAAGGATTATAAAGGCAATTTGAGTTGATGGAGCAAGGAAAAGATGAAAGCATATATGATTATTTCTCAAGAATGGACAAGTTAGTCAATGATATAAAAAGCAATGGCGAAAAAATAATAGAGAAAGAAGTTATGGAGAAAAGTAGGCATACACTCACAAGTAAGTTTGATTATGTGGTAACAACTATTAAAGAGTAAAGATCTTGACAAAAAGACTCTTTAGTAGCAAGAGATGTAATCATTCATATAGTATCCAATCTAGCAATTGGAGCAAATATTTCAAAGTAATCAATACCACGTTTCTACTTGTATCCTTTTGTAACCAATTTTGCTTTAAGACGTTGTTGTAATAACTTAAAATAGTATAACTCAAATATAAAAACCAATAAGTAAATAACGTGAATTTTTTGGAAATGTTTTAAAAGAAATCACAAAAATCAATCCTAATTTTTTGTGTTTTAAAAAATATTACAATACAAATAATCTAATTGTTGATTAAAAATGTGAATGGTTATCAATAAAACTTTAAGATGCAAATTTTTCATAGTCTTGCAATCAATAATTGATAATAACTCAATAATATAATAAGATAAACTAATTTCAACTTTAATAAGATAATAGTAATTTGGACAAATATGTAAAGAGCTAAACTAAAACATATTGATTTCGAAATTGTCAAGATGATCACATTAATAAAAATTATAAAACATAATATGTCTAATGATTAAAAGAATATGAGTATTGTATATTTTATATGCATACTATTATATATATAATATATATAAGAATAGAAAAGCGAGTCCACAACCTTCCATTATTGAATTTATCCTGTCGTGTAAGTTAAGGTCAAGTTATTATGTGTCATCTTAGGTCTAGCATCGAGTCTAGTCAAACTGTCAGTCATTTATTGTTTTTATTGGGTCTAAGTCTTTTTCGAAAACCAAATAACTGAAGTTTGAAATCGCTATACTGGTTATTATTTCTTATATATGCTATATTGTTGTGATACCCCTCAAATATAGGTTATAGAACTCTAATCACAGAGATGCTTTTCGGTGTAGCAACGAACTCCAAAGTTAAGCATGCTCTGTGCAGAGCAATCTTATGATGGGTGATCCCTAAGGAAGTGTTGGCACAAAAAAGACAAAACTGTGCAGCATGTGGCCAAAGCAGACAATACCTCGGTGGGCGAAGTTCCGAGGCATTACAGGTGGTGGCATAGCAGTTCATTAGCCGAAAGTGGAGGAGTGTGTTCTCACTACATGGTGTGCTTTTGGACCTAAGTAACGAAATTGATGAGGACATTAGTTATATAAGCGGGGGAGTATGTAATACCTCTCAGATATAGATCGTGGAACTTCTAATCACAGAGATGCTTTTTGGTGTAGTAGCTTGGAGTTTGTCGGAACTCCAAAGTTAAGCGTGCTCTGTGCAGAGCAATCCTATGATGGGTGACCCCCAGGGAAGTGTTGGCACCAAAAGGACAAAATCGTGTGGCGTGTGGCCAAAGCGGATAATACCTTGGTGGGCGAAGTTTCGGGGCATTACAGGTGGTATTATAGCAATTCACCAGTCGAAAGTAGAGTGTGTCCACACTGCATGGTGTGGTTTTGGACCTATGTAACAAAACTGACGAAGACATCAGTTATATAAGTGGAGGAGTATGTGATACCCCTCAAATATAGATCGTGGAACTCTAATCACAGAGGCGCCTTTTGGTGTAGTAGCTTAGAGTTTGTCGAAACTCCAAAGTTAAGTATGTTTTGTGTAGAGCAATCCTATGATGGGTGACCCCTAAGGAAGTGTTGGCACCAAAAGGACAAAACCGTACGGCTTGTAGCCAAAGCAGATAATACGTCAATGGGTGGTGTTCCGGGGTATTACAATTGCATAGAATATTAGCTGTGTAAAGTTAAAGAAACTTTTAAATCGTAAAATATTTTTAAAAAATGAAAAATATTAAGAAATACCAAATAAACATAATAAAAGACTAAAACAATGTAATCATATTACCTATAATTTATAATCTTAATAAGTATAAATGTTTAAAAAAAGAATCAAAATTTCTTTAATAAATGAAAAATAATAGCAAAACTTGAATTAAAACTTAATTTAGAAATTGAACTTAGATAATCTAATTAGGCCAAGTAAAATAAATAATAAGATAAAATTAAATAGGTTGATATAACCAAATTAATAAATAAATTTACTAACATTTGAGATTTCAAATGTTCCCTTCATTTAGCCAATTTGCTTTAGCAATCCTTTTTAACAATTCAAGTTCTAATTTTCTTTTATAAATTTCAAATTAAACTTCTTTTCTTTTAATTTTAAATCTCTAAACCCTTAGAAATGTTTAATTTCAATGTTTAGTAAAATTGTAAACTCTAAATTTTTGTATATTTCATAAATTGATTCATCCAATTCCTTACAATTAACAATTTGGACCCTTTTTCTTTCAATTTATAAATGACCCAATTTTCTCAAGTTCATTTACCTAAATTTATAAAATGTTCTAAATTAACCATTTTAACTTAAAATTCTATTTTCTTTATTCCCACGAATTTTGAGTTCAACTGCTTATCTAAAAATATCAATTTTAAATCCAAACTCAAACTAAATATCTTTAACTATTTTTATTCTTATCCTATTTATTACTTTTCCTTTCTCTTTTGGCTGCCACTTTTTCTTCCTTTTCTTTTCATCTTTTCTTCTTTCCTTTCTTTCTTCTTCTTACATAGCTTTTCTTCTTCCTTTTCTTCAAAACTCCAAAACTTGAATATCAAATCCAACAAGACCAAAGAAGGAAATGAAGATGAAAAACAAGATAAATGTTGAAGATCATGCATAAACAAGCTTCAAGAGCTTAGGAAGAGTAGAAATAAAGAAAATCAAGAAGTTCATATTATTTATCAAGATAAGTTTTGCCTTTTCCTTTGCTTTAGTTGTTATTTATGTATGTATATGTTAAGTTGATGTTAGATATATATTGGGTTTGTGATAAAATCGATGAATGAAACATATATGGTTTATGCATGAAAGGAGGAGGCTTTAGTGAAGTGAGTTTGATGAAGTGGATTAGAGATGTTGATGGAGTAGAAGGAATATAGAAGTTATGAATAGGGGTTGCATATTGTTTTTATGATGTTTTGTTTGATGTTGGATGTGTAAAAATTGATAAAATGATGTAAAAGAAGTAAAAGAATTTCGTGATAGGGGATTACAGAGGTAGCACAGGCGTGTAGGAGCCCGTGCTGTTCCAAACAGGGGCGTTTGAGAGGTTGTGGTAGCTTCTGGTTGAAAATTTTCCCGTGGGCACAGGCGTGACCGTGCCCATACAGGCCAACATAGCCATGCAACAGGTCGTGTACCTTGATTCCACCTAATTTTATAAAAGTAAATAAATGAATCAATTAAAGGAATAATGTATAATAGATGTGGTATATTATTATTCATAATTAGAGATTAATTGCAAGAATTAATAGATTTAGAATTGAGTTGAGTTAACATGACTTTCAAGTACAAAATGAACTTATGTAAAACTTGATTTAATGAACTTAAATGAGCTAAAATGAATTAAAGTGATTAAGTATATTCAACTTGGCTAAAATTAATAGTTTAACAAATCAAGATCAGTTAAAATGATCTAGCTTAAGTTAAAATCTTGTAAAATATGTAAATTTTGTCTTAATGGGATGAGTGATTACAATTTAGTAACAAACTAGATTTAATGTGGTATTTGGATATAAAGTGAATTAGTTAATAGACTTAAGTTTAATTTAAAAGATTATAAAAAGATAAAATAGAAGACTCAAGTTAGTTAAGGTCCTAATAGACACATGATAATGAACTAGAGAGATAAATGAGTATAACTTAATAATTCGAGTAGATGATTAAACTAAGTTAACCTAGATCTAAGTAGTAAATGAGTTAGATGCAATTTTAGTATGTTAAACTTAAAATGATAAAGGGAGTATGTTATTTCAAATGTATGATTACTTAGAAAATGACTATTTTGTATATAAATGTTTTGATGATGTTTTGTAATAAATGATTATAAACAAAGAGAAAAGAAATACTTTGATAGACAAAGTAGAACTGTCCATATCTTGACAGGGCAATCTTCGTACCTATAGTAGATTTCTTACCTAGTGTCTGATTAAATAGGATCTCAAAATGAGTCTAATTTCATGAATAGATTTTTGCTTTTGGTATATTCTCTAAAATGGGCCTAGCTAATCTTCTATTTCTGTTTGGATTCTGATATGAAGGATAATGATGATTTGATGCTGATGATGATTCGATGATTGATAGGGATAACGATTGGATTTCCTAAAGGATTGTTAAGACTTAGCATGGATATTAGGTGGGTAACATTGACCCTATTATCTTGCTTGTGCTTGTAACGTAGTTGCACCTAAATTTAAGATAAACATAATTGAATATGCATAGGGATTAGGTATTCGATTGTTGTTTAATGTTTGCTTTGGTTGATAAGTTACTAACATAAAAGTGATCATACATTGCTTGTAATGACTGGATGGTCATAGTTGATGAGTGTTTGTTAATTGATTGGCCACCCTAATAATTGGACTTAATACTATTTGACCATTTAATTAAATGAACATGCATTGTATAAAAGCATACTTGCATTAGCATGGTGTTTACATAACGAATTAATATTCTGATTCTACTGTAGTGCTTTTGAGAGTCCAGTAAATTTGGCTAACGCCACTATAGGGCTGTCGTCTTCATAGGAATTAAGCAGGCACCGAAGGACATCACCCATGTTGGAGTCTACTTTATGGATTAATACTTAGAGAGTCTTTGAGGTTCTAAGGTGAATTAGTGGTTATATATAAATAACAAATGAATTTCGAAATGAAATCCTCTTTCCTTAGTTCTTTCTAAGGAAGAGTTTGAGGTTATGTTTGTAATGTATACATATATATATAGGCAAATGGCAGTAAATTGAGAAAGTAATGAGCTGAAAAAAGCTATGAATTGAGAAAGTATGCCCTTCCTAATTTCTCAATTTCTCTTGGGCGTAAATGTCTTGAGTGAGTCCTTCAACCCCTAAGAGAGGGCGTAAATCTTCATTGGTTTGGATTCTGGTAATCCAAACTGCGCATGTCATACGATTGAGTGATGCAATGAATATGTTTGTTAATAATAATTTCCTAGCATTTGTTGTTGTGTAGTTTGGTCATTGTTGTTCACTAAGCTATGATTGAGATCACACCCATATAGTTTTTGTACAAGAATAGCTCAAGTTGGGAACGAGCTAAGCTTGTATGAGGAGAGAGCTCGCATTTAGTGATGCCTTTGAAGATAACAAGAGGAGCTTAGAGTAGAATTCATATGTTGTGTATTTAAGCTAAAATTTTTTGTAATGTATGTTGTAATCTAGTATGTATTAGATTGTTTGTATTATAGTTAAGATTGTAATATATATATATATATATATATCTATCCTATTTTACTATTTGGTGGGAGATATTGATTCTCTCGGTTCTGATGGACTGTAGGAATCCATATTTCCTTAGCTATAAAAATATTTTCGTGAAATTAAAACTTATGTAGCAAATATTAAGTAGAGTTTTACAATCTCTGACTTGTAAAATAGTTCTCATATCTTGGATGCATACTCGATATGATAACAATAGGTTAATCCTTCTAGACCCCTTTTAGGGGTTTGATAGTTGCACATCTCCATTAGGTTTGTACTTTGTCTTATCTACTCATTTAACTCCAATTGCCTTCTTTCCTTTTGGAAGGGTTGTTAGTTCCCATGTGTTATATTTTTCAATGGCATGAATTTTTTCATTCATCACTTAAATTCATCGACTATCATTTATTGCTTCCTTAAATGTCATTAGGTCACTATTTGCAAAGAAAGCATAATAGGTAACATCCTCTTCTGCATCAAGATCTATATCTTTTCTAACCTCATAATCTCTCAAATGAGTTGGTATTTGACACTCTCGTTGTGGATATTAGTGCGCATTAGTAGGCTCCGTAGGAGTAGTAATTTGACCGATAGACTCTCTAAATTCCTCAATTACTTGAGGCTCATTGATTTGATTAATTATCACCGGTACATGTGATGAACTTTGCTCATGTTTTAACCAATTCCAAATTCCATCTTCTTCAAAAGTAACATCTTTACTTACAATTACTTTTTGAGTAATAGGATTGAACAACTTGTAACCTTTTGTTACTTCGCTGTAACTAATTAAGATCACTTTTCTACCTTATCATTGAGGTTCTTTCTTAATTTATCAGGTACCTGGGAATAAACAATAAATCTAAATACCTTTAAGTGACTAAAATCTAGTTTTTTATCACTCCATGCTTCTTTGAAAGTTTTATCTCGAACATTTTTTACCGGACATCTATTCAGGATTTGAATAGCACATGATACTGCCTTTGCCTAAAAACCTTTTAATAATTTTTTGCAATACAACATACTCCTTACCATATCCATGATAGTCCTATTCTTTCTCTCTACCATGCTGTTTTGTTGAGGCGTATACCTTGCAATTAATTGACGCTTGATCCCATGCTTTCTTAAGAAGTCATCACAAGCAATATACTCAGTCCTACAATTTGTTCTTAGAATTTTCAGAACATGATCACCGTGTTTTTAAATGAATGCTACAAAATTCTTCATTGTTTCACATGCCTTAGATTTCTACTTCAATAAGTAAACCCATGTCTTTCTACTAAAGTCATCAATAAATGTAATAAAATATTTGTTATCTTCAAAAGGAGCCTCCACATAACACAAGTCTTAATGAATAATCTCCAATGGTATTGTAGCTCTTTGTGAACATCCTTGAGGAAAATGGTCCCCATGTTTCTTTCCCAATATGCAAGCTTCACATAATTGATCAGGAATTTGAATACTTGGCAAACTTGAAACCCATTGTCTATCTACTAGAAACTTGATACTTCTAAAGTTGAAGTGTCCCGGGCATATATATCAAAGCCAATTGTCATCTATGATAGTTATGGTATAGCATAATCCAATATAAGTCCGCTAGTACCATCTTTTAGAAATCAATAAAAGGAGCCAGACTCCTTAGATTTAATATTATTAGTGTGAGTGTGAGATTTTTTTTTATTTTGAATAAAAAAATAGAGGTACTCCAACGAATGTCCTGAGTGAGGAAGTGCAGCAAGATTTTGTGTGTGTTTGTGTTTATAATCAACAAAAATATAATACTTTTTTATTGTGAGAGTTGCGCCCACAGTGTCCTCTGTGTCATGTTTCAATTCAACAAAAACAAGAAAAATTACATTCTCGAAGTATCAAACTATAGCTTAATGGGTTTGGTATAATTCATAGGATTATGATTTTTTTTCCCTTAAAATATGTTAGAGAGATTATTGTGTATTTTATTATTTTATTAGGGAGCACATTTCTCAATTAGATCTCTTTTGAACTTGCTATTAGATAGATGGCAGAACTAGAAAATTTTTGGGGCTACATAGGATAGTCAAGATCTGTGATTTGGTTAATTGACATGCTTTAATAGCTTTTGCATTAATTTTTATTTTTATTCCGTATATTTGACTAATCCGCAACCAAAAATTTTACTGATTTCGTATGGTTATATTTAGACACGTGAGACGGCTGCTGGATTGACAAATAGGATCATGGTCCCAACTTCCGACTCGTATCAAAAACAATCAGCCATCCAGGTTCCTTTCCGTGGGGGTTGAAAAAGAACACAGCCAAAGGATTATTCGTTCATTTATTTATTTCGTGAATTTCTGTTCCCGCCACGTGTAACCATAACAGACATTATTCGTTCATTTATTTATTTCGTGAATTTCTGTTAAGAGACCGCGCATCTTTAAAGGACACGATCTTTCGTCCTTGTCCGGGCCATATCGTCACATCTTTTGTTAATTCGACCTATATGGTTTTGTTTAATTTTGTTTCCAACCACAAGATATATGATTAAGTAATGTTTAATCGTCTGCCACAAAAAATAAGAAGTCATGTTTATTCGAGACTCTCCACAGTTTCTAATTCCGAGTCACCAGCAATGAAAAGCAAAGGTCGATTCTACTAATGGTTTTTGCAAGTACTAAATGGTGTTCTTTTTCTTTAAGTTTTCCTTTTACAATAACAAATAACATTAATTTATTTCTAAAATTACATTTTACTAAATCCCCATGCTATCCCCTATAAACTGGAAATCCATAACCCCAAATGGGCAATAGCTATAGGAATATCATTAGGGTTTGTTTGAATAGTCTTGGTTAATCCTGCCTTTATTTAATAAGAATTAATAGGATTTCAAATTTTTTCAATCTACTATATTTATTAGGAGTACAACATAAAATATAATCATATTGCCCATCTTTCAAATACTCCAGTTTTATTGCATAAATCATTGACAAATCATACAACGTTTTTTTTTTTAACAATTAATATCACAAAAAATAAATATGGCTTAGTAAATAATTAATTGCCTAAAAAATTGGCATACACAATATTTTAGCTTTGCTAATGCGACAAACTAAAAAAGATGCTATGAAAAGAAATCATGAAGTATATATATTTGAATAAATCTAATCTTTTTGCTTTACTTGTAATTATCCATTTTTATTTTTTGTCAATATATTTTTACTAAAAAAAATTAGATAGGTTTTCCTTTATTAATATTATTTTTTTAAAATTGATAGTTAAATTTCAATTATTATATGTGTTATAATGAAAAGCAAAAAAGTTTATTATCTTAATCTCCCACAAAATGCACCAAAAGCCCCTAGTCGTTTCTTACAATAATTTTCCATCTTATTTACATTTTTTTTTAAATGTTGCAGGCGGAGTTACTGATAAAAACTTGACATAATATATAAGATAGCAATTGCAATAAACTCAAAATATGGGTTTATTTATCATGGTACAAGGAGTTTTATGCCAAATTACTTAGTAGCCAATGACCTTGAAGGTACTAATTAAGATAAAATCCACACTCCCATTGTAATAAAAAAAAAGGGAAGAATCTTTGGGAACTTACTATATCATTTGCTAAGAAGTATTTAAAGTATAAAAAACATTTTAAAATTTTAAATTCCAACACTATTTCTCTTTAGAAATTTTGTGATTAGAAAAATTTTCGCCCATTGTAATAAAGATCGATCTTTTATTTAAATATATATACACAATTATTTTCTTAGGTCATTTTCTCACCTAATTTGGTGGTTTTTTTTACATAGTTTATTTTTCATTACTCAATATGGGTAAAAGCAATCAATAACTCTACTTAAAAATTATTATAACAATTGTATATCCTTATAAAAGATTGACTTTGCTATTATAATGCTTAAAGAAATTCCAGCAACAAAATTTTAAAATTTTTCATAATTTCAATAGCTTTCATACATTATAATTGTATTTACCCTTTCACTGGTACTCAAGATGCTCATTTTCTTTTATCCAATCCTTTATTTCTTGTCTTGTGCTTCTCTTTATGTTAAGCATGATAGTGATTTCTCCGTTCAAACTTATCTAAAAAAGTTTAGTTTGCCATTATTTTTCTTTATATAAAGAAACCATTCCCTTGCCATTATGCAGTTTCCACATGTAGCAGTTTATTCTAGATTTATGTTATTAAACCAATAATCTTTATTGATTTCCACATCCATTAACGTCGTACTAGTAGCTATGCATCCCTAATATGTGTGCAAAAATTGCATATAATACAGTCAAAAAATTAAAATATAAAATATTTACTGAATCATCAAATATGATAAAAATGTTAAAATTAGTATAAATTTTATACATTAAATTAATTAGCAAATGAGTTGTATGTGAAAGATATTGATAATAGTAATAAGCATAGATGGTACAATAAGCCACTAAATACAATCATCCATTTTTTTCAAAAGCATTTTTGCGTAAATTTCAATAATACTTAAATTGGTAAACAATGTTTATATAAGTCAGTGACTTAATTTTAATGGAAGCTGCCAATATGATCTAGAATATTCTAACTGGAATAAACATGTGGCTTTTTCTATTTTCTTTGAACTTTTATTTCTTACGATTCCTTTGATAATATTTGGCAAGTTGATTTTTCTTATCTATAATTTTTTTTTTTTTGAAAAATTTTACAATGCAAAAGCAAGCATCAGAATAGGAGAAAAATGAACGTTCGATATTGCTAAAAGAAATTGTTATGGAAAAAAGAAAATGCTAAAAGGATTGCCACCCATTGGCAATATGAATATGTCATACTCTAGAATGAAAATGGTAACATTTTATTATTTCATATTTTGTTTTATTTATATATTAATTTATATTTCATTTAATTCTAGTATGCAATAGAATTTCTAATTTATATATTATCTATATCTATTTTGTGTCATATTTTAATCTATAATCACCAATATGATATATACAAAAATTTAATTAATAATATGGAAATAAAAAAGTCCAAATTAAAAGCAAATAAAAAACCCAAAAATTACAACCGTAAACCGTGAGTATATACGATAAATAAAAATAAAATAACAAAGTTCAATACACTAGGCACCTCCATCAAAGATGCACCGGTGTAACTGTGGGAAGCAAAAGTGGGGCCATCTGCTGCTATCGTACGGATAATGCAGTGCCTCGTTGAGTCACGTGCCGTAGATATTTTCCGTTATTCCGTTGAAAGACCACGCGCCTTTTAAAAGGGCATCTTTTGTCTGTTGCATGTCATCCTCATGCCACGTTTCAGTATCAGCCGCCTCGTTCAGATGACTCCATAAATCAAATTTGGTATGGTACTAAAAGAGCATGAGCATCGCATGTCTTTTAAATTCGATATATATAGTTTTATTTAATTTTGCCTTTAACCAAAACTATATGGTAAAATCTTATTTAATTTAATCTCTTACTTCCAAGTTACTAGCAATATTAAGATGCAAATCCATCATTTCAAATAAATAATATTATATATATATTATTTGTGTCTCTAAAATAAGAAGCAAATTATGGTATAACTTTAAACATAGTTAAATAGTTAAATATCTATTTCTACCATTTTCAAAGAAACTTTAAATACTTAAAAGAAATTCTTTCTTTTAATGTTTTTACTTTCTTTTTCTACTACGACTAATAACATTAAATTTAATTCACAAAAAAATATATTCGACTATATAAATTATCTCACTTCGCTATATTGATTAGTAGTACATCATAAAAATAATAACATTATTCCCTTGTTAAAAATATCACATAAATTATTAGTAAATCATCTTAGTTGTATGTGACCTAACTCAATAACGTTTTTTTTAATTAATATTATGAAAATAAAGGTAGAATAACAAACAATTAATTGCCTAAAAAATTATATTCAGCATGTTTTTCTCTTAGTGTTGCTGATGTAACAAACTTTGAAAAATATTTTGAAGTGAAATCATAGGGTGTATATATTTGTATCAATCTACTCTTTTTAGTCTACTTACAATTATCCTATTCGAAGATATATTTTTTTTTTCCATTATGTATTTACTGAAAACAAAAGTTGCACAAATTTTATGTATTAATTTTATTTTTATTTTATATTTTTTACAAACCAAACTGATAGTTAAATTTCAATTGACATTTGTGTTATATGAAAAGAAAAAAAAAGTATATTATTTTAACCTATTGCAAAATGCACCAAGCACCAGTTATCATTTCTTAAAAGAAAATTTCCATCCCTATTAGCTTTTAAAAAGTGTTGTAGGGGCAATTACTAATGGAAACCTCTTGCACACACGCACATATATATATATATATATATACACACACACATATAAAAGATAGCAAATGTAATATATCCACGGAGCTCTCATTCAAAGATTAGGGTTTATAGTTACATTTAGTACGTCCAAGGTTCAGTCTCTATGGTTACAAAACTATTAGGTTTACTTATCTAGGGTTTGAAGTGTCGAATTAAATTCTGTTAGGGTTTATAAGTATTTTGTTGTGTTCTCTCTGAGATCTTTAGCATTTAGAATCTCCTCATTAAGGTTCAAACTTCATTAGTTAGAGTTTCAACCCTACGAATTAAGGTTTAGTGACCTCAACTTAGCTTGTGTCCTAATTGACCTTTTAAATTATTAGTTGAAATTTTCAGGAGTTTACAATTTACTAGAGACCATATAAATCATCAATGTACAAATCACCTTCAAAAGCTATGGAGATTTAGTAACACTTCAAGAAAACTTTTCAATATTTGCAAGAGTTATGAGGTGGGAAGATTAAATAATATTTTGAAAGTTTAATTTACATATGACCAATAATTGAGCTTTACCTACAGTTTTCTTTTAAATGCTTTTTTTTTTGTTTTTCCATATTAAAAATTAGATTATTAAAACTTGGGATTAATCGTGCAAAGCATAAGTATCTAACTCACTATACATATAATGTAAGAGATGGTCCATGAAAATTTTTAGTTAAGAGAAATTATTTGATATTTTTGAATTTCAATTATCTTTACATTATGACTCAAATGATTGCATAATCTATTCTATCATCACAAAAATCATAATCAATAGGATTTTTAATGACACTAAACACAATATCTTTTAAGCTTTTGACCTATGAGCATTCATTATTTTCACTCTAGTAATCCAACAAGTGATTAACATCTATTTTATTGTGGTAATAGAGATCATTCATTATTTTCTCAAAATCATGAATATCCTTTTCAAAATAACTTCATTCAAGTTTCTTGAGGCTGGTTCATCCCTGGAACGAATTTTGCAGTCCTAAAAACAATTCACTATGGTCTAATCTATGTTTATTAATATGATATTTACAAAAATTCAATGAATAAAATGGAAACAAAGAAAAAATGTCCAGCTTCATTGAACAAAGATAGCAAAGACTATGTTCAAAGAAGGGGAAAAAAAAAAAGCCGACAAAGATCCAACACAATACGATGCTAATAAATTTAAAAAAAAACAAAGAAACGAAAAAAAAAAAACGGCTAATCGTAAGCATATACGTTAAATAAAAATGAAATCACAAAATAAAAGTTTAGTTCTTGTACGACGACAAGTGGGGCAATTTGCTGTTATCATAATAATGACATACTCCCAACCCGTACCCAAAAATAATCAGAATACAGTATACAGCCAAAGGATCGATATGACAAAACATTTTATTATTCGTTCATTTATTTATTTCGTTGTTTTCTGTTAAAAGACCAGGCACCTTTAAAGGACATCTTTCGTCCTTGTCCTGGCCACTTCATCACAGCTTCTTTAATTCGACCTATATGGTTTTATTTGATATCGTTTTTAACCACAAACTATATGGTTCAGTCGTGTTTAATCGAAACTCTGCATGGTTTCTAAATTCTAATTCCAATACAATGGCAATGACGAGCAAGGTCGATTTTACTAATTAAGTGCTGATGGTCTTTCCAACTTGCAAATCATTATTTGAGTATTTACTTTTTTGCTTCAAATTTTATTTTTATCTTTTAGTTTTTCGCAATATTAAATGGTGTTCTTTTTCTTTAATTTTTCCATTTTCAGTAACAAGTGGCATTAATTTATTTTTAAAAATTATATTTAACTAAATAAATTCTATCAACCTGCTATATTTATTAGTAGTACATCATAAAAAATAATAGTAATGCCCCTTTTACAAATACTCTACTCTTATTGCATAAATTGTTAACAAATAATAATAATTATATATGACTTAATTCAACAACTGCGCTTTATTTTTTTTAGAATTAATATTACAAAAATAAATGGCTTATTAAACAATTAATTAACTAAAATATTAACATATAAAATATTTTTCTGTTAGCTTTGCTAATGCCACAAACTAAGAAAGAAAATATGAAAAAAAAAATCACGAAGTATATATATATATATTTGTATCAATCTACTCTTTTTACTCGACTTGTAAATTTCCTATTAAAAATTTTTTATTTTCTGTCAATATGTTTTTACTAAAAAAAAACTTACATAGGTTTTTTCCTTTATTAATATTATTTTCTATAAATTGATAGTTAAATTTCAATTAATATATGTGTTATAACCAAAAGCAAAAAAAGTTATTATTTTAATGTTCCACGAAATGCACCAAACACCTTAATCATTTCTTAAGATAAATTTTCCATTCTATTAACAATTTAGAAATGTTGCGGGTGCAGTTCCTGATAAAAACTTGACATAATGAAAAGGAAAATAAATAAAATCAATTATTATCCTGCATGAAGTTAGACCCACTTCCATCCTCCCTCCCTTCACTGGCTCCTTCTCAGCTTCCTACCATCTTCATTTCATATATCTCTCTCTCTCACTCATACAAAAAAAAAAAAAAAAAAAAAAAAAAAAAAAAAAAAAAAAAGGGAAAAGGAAAAAGGTTGACGTGCAGTAAGGATTGACAATAGCGTAGTGGGACGGTTTTGGCTGTTTGTCTTGTGTCTCTAAGAAAAAGGTTATAAATAAAGGAAATCTGCACAAGAGACAGTATCCTCTTCATTTCATATCTCTCTCTCTCTCACTCATACCAAAAGAAAAAAAAAAACTCTGCCACTCTGTCTCTCTTTCTTTCTCTTCAGAAACCTCTCCACTCACTCTCACTCTCACATATGGCTTCTCCACAGAACCATGCGAATTGTTTTGCTTGGTTTATACCAAATGTTCCTCGAAACTATCAAGAGAAAAGAATAGGATGTGTATGGTACGTTTTCTCAACGGTCTCACTGGTACTGGATGTGTAATTGCTGCTACCGTTATGGCTGGCCGTGACCATGATTTTAAGAGAGGGATAGGCTATGTAGTCAGTATTTCTTTAGGGATGACTGGTATAGTTATAATTCTTGCTTGTGTTATGCGACATCAGAAATTTTTTGCTTGTTTAACCGAGAAGAGAGCTAAGGTTGTGGTTGAGCTTGTAATGTATGGAATTACCTTTGGTGCATCACTTCTTTTTCATTTCGAAATGGTGCATCATTATATTATATTTTGTTTATCACTGGCAGCTTATTATTTTTATATTTGTACGTTTCCTAACCGTATAAACCTTGGCGTAAACTCATACATTTTGAGTTTCGTTGTTGGTTTGTGTGCTGCTTTGCCTCATCATCAGGTGCTTATTGGAAGCATCACTTATGGGATTGTGGCGGTTATTCATGTCTATGGAACTTGGTTCCAACTTAAACAAAAAGCATTTCAAAAACTTGAAGATCAAATTGCTGCAGAAGCTCGACGTATTAGGAGTGAAGAAGCTGCTCGTAATCAATCTGCAGAAGGAGGATCAGGGAACGTGTGAGAATTAGTTATCAACCTGGTGGAAGAGCAGAGAATGCGTGAGAATTAATTGTTATTAGTTTAGCATGTTAGAGTTGCTTTGAATATGTTGATGTTAGCATTTAGCTTATTTAGAATTCCAGCTTTTTATGATTTCTGTGCTTAAATATGAAACTTTGATAATCGTTAAAGTGATATTGGAATTACAAAAAATGGTATTTATAATCAATTGGTGTTTTAATTTCTTTTTTTATGTTTTATATATATTTTTTATTTGTGTTTTGTAATTGTCATTTTTCAATATCACGCAATATATAATTAAATTCTATTGCTTATACATTGGGACGGGAGTTTCAAGTTTGGACATGGACACCAAAATGCTTTCATACCAAAATATAGGAAAATTCAATCAATCCAGCTTTTCACACTTCCCCCATCGATGCCATTTTTTCAATTTGTCATATGATGACAATGACCAGTTGGGCCGAAGCTAAAACCGAACGTTGTGCTCCATCATGCTTGGATTGCCTGAAGCATTTACCAAGTTGCAAACGATCACAAACAGAGACAGTCGTCATCATTAATTTTTAGAATAGGCGAGCGAAATCGAATTGAAGGATTGGGGCGGACCATAATCTACTAACTTAAGGAGCCACTTAATTCTTATTATACTTTTTAATCTATCTTATATGTATAGTTTATCAATTTAAACATTTTTAAAATTGTAACACCCTGAATTATACATCTATTTAATTTTTGATAATTGTTAAATAGATAGTAATGTCTGGCGGAAATTTTAGAAAATGTCCGAAAAACCATCCTCGTTTTCTTGAATTTAAATATTGGTAATTATCAATATGGACAATAAAAGACTTAATTAAAATAAAAATATAAGTATAAACTATACCTATACCAAATAAAAATTTTCCATCAGATATAACAATAATAATATGATTAATATATATAAACTAAAAACCAATAAAGATAAGTAAAATACTAAATTAGATCCCAAAAATAATTCAAAAGATATAAACAAAAGATAAACACTATAAATTTATAATAGTAGAAAATAAATAAAGTTAAATTAAAGACAATTTAATTATTAACAGGTCATAAAATATCAAAACACTAATAATTTAAATCCTTAAAGGATAATTTATAACTTACGATAATAGATATTAAAGTTAAAAAGTAAAAATCTTAAATTAAAAATTTTAAGTATACCATAATGTTCAGAATATTTAATATAGTAGATACGTAAATTTTTATCTAAACATATTACCGAATAAGTATTTATTATACGTGTCAATTAAAACCCAAAAAATTAAAATCTCCCAGCAATTTCTTGCTGCCCACGCTGTACGCAGCCTATAAATTAAGTTTGCCCCTTTCGTTTTTTTCATATTCTTCTTCTCTCTCTCTCTCTCCGAGCAAAGTCTTCAAATGAAGACTATATATATATATATATATATGTCTGTATAAAAGAAGAAGAAAGCAACTTCTCCGAACCGGAGAAGAAAAAAAAAAGAAAAGAAGAAGAAGAAATCTTCTCCGACCAGGAGAAAAAAAAAGAAAAAGAAAAAGAAATAATAAAAAATAAAAAGAAATCTAGAAGCTCCTCCAATCGTCAAAAATTCGTATCTTTCATATACGATAATCAATTCCAATTTTGAAAGTGGTGTTATGATCGTGGTGATACGCTCTTCAATTCAAAACCACACAAGGTAAGGTTTTGACTATTCTGAAATTTTATTATTATAATCCTGTACGTAGAAATTTTTGTAATATTAAGAGTTTTAATATTAGTTTTTATTATAAATATACATATGTACATGGATATATAACGATAATAATATAAAATTATGTCATGCTGAGTATGTATATTTAGATTAGTTGATATTACATATCGCTTATCAAGTGAATAATAAATTGATAAATAAAAACACTAGATGATAGAAAATTGATTATAATTAATATTAGATAATTAATATTTAGAGTCTATTTATTAGTAAATAGAAATTTAGAGATAAATCGCTAAAATTGAAATATACTCGATGGGATCAATAATTGATCAAAATCTTCTAATATAAAGCTCAAATTAAAATTCTGATTTCATAAACATGAAAGTTATAATATTTTAACCCTATATAGACTAAAACCCGAGTTTACCCTATTAGATCTGGAAACTCTAATCGCATAGGTGATAAACCTAAATCTATTCGATTCCGTAAATTTTAGAATTTAATTTTCAACCTGAAAACAATGTAAGAAAAATATGGAACATTAACTATAGAGATATCTATAGTGTAATACTGAAAAATTCTCGAAACACTAAAAGTTAAGCGTGCTCATGACCTAGGATGAGTGACCTACTGGGAAATGAATAGTAATTTTTCAAAACGAGTGATATCTCGATAAATATAGTTCCAAGACAATAACTACTAGTTTATAATTGAATTATTAGATTTTTAAAGTACATCATTTAGTAAATAATACTTTAAAGATAAATCGCTAGGATTGAGATATACCCGTTAAAATTATATATTCGGTCTAATTTACATAAATAAGACTCAAACTAAGATTTTAATATCAAAAACACTAAAACAAATATATTCGTAACTTATATAAACACTCATTATGTTTTATGAAATAAAACTTAACTAAAGTAACAATTAGAATTAAGTAAAGTAAACCTATAGTGTAGTTTCGACATTTAAAAAGAATAGAGATATTCTATGGCAAGCTTAAATAATTTAAAGTACACACAACTTATACTCATGAGTAGAAATGGAATTAAGGAGGAAAATAAAAGCTTAGAAAACTGTAGAACCCTATTATATAAGTTTCAGCCCTATAAGAAAATTTTACTTGAATTTGATAAATGGAACATATTTGATCATTTGATCAATAAAAAGACTGAATATATATAATTAAACTTTAATATATTACCCTATATACAAATATGAGTTTCATATCATACGTAGAAATAGGATTTTGATACATAAACTTGATATGATTTAAGTATTATATAGATAAAAGATAATTTAGTTTTTAATCTGGTAGATAAACTCAATAACAAGCCTATATAGACATATGAAGATTTTAACACATATAAAATAATAAGATTCCTAAAATAAAACTTAAGTAATTCAATTGCAAATTAGAAAAATTAAGGTAATATAGATTGCAATTGAAAAATTAAACTTGATCAAGAATCTTATAACTCTAAGGATAAAATTCAACACCTATAAGACTATAAGGATATAAAGTATAGATTAATGGAAATCATAAATATTAGCTAATATAATCAAATTAACTAAAGTTACATACTTAAAATAAGATCAAGACAAGGAAAATGAAAATAAATATAAATGTATACGATTTAACTAAAAAGTAGAGTAATGAACTTAAATTAAGTTTAATCACTAATATTTGATGAAATAAACATAAAACAAGGAATCGAACTTGAAATAATACTTGAAAATACAAAACAAGAAAGATATACACAATTGTGATATCTTTCAGACCCCTTGAGTAACATAAAGAAAAATATACAAAATGATTAGTTTTAACTTGATAATTAAAAACTACATTCGATAAGTTTTCCAATGACTACTCATGCTAAAATCTAAGTTAAAACAAATATAATATGCCCAATTTAAGATTTCGTGATTAAACTCGATATTTGAAAACAACTAAAATACTTTTCTTAAGAAAACTAAGATTATACGAATTTTATAGTTTAACTTACGAAGCGTAGCCTTTACAAACTTCAAAATGACTAATTATGTGTTAAGGTTAGATTAAGAATGTTAAAACTCTAAGTTTAAGACACAAAGACACAATAGGTTTCTTTGTATGAATAATAGTATAGTAATAAATATCCGTTATCTAAATTCTCAGGGGAGATAGATCCGTCTTCAAGTTTTCTTGTAGACTTCTACGACCATTAAGCAAGGATAAACAGGTGAATATATTCCGATGACCTTCATATCTGCTTGTGCTTGTAGGTTTAGAGTATGATATTTTGATAATATAAATTAAATGATTCAAGTATAGGGTTGGGAAATTTACACTTGTGGTTGCTTATGTTTGTTATCTGTGTTGAAAATACTATACATTATTCTGAACTTTAAGTATTGAGTGTTGTTTAATCATTTTGATCTTTGCGAGTGTCTAATAATTATCTAATAGTCAAATAAATGGACTTAATGACTATTGGCGTGATAATTATAATATTGACCATGCATTGCACGATTGCATGTAGAAGGCCATCACCACTACACTTTGACTCGGATGGGCCACACTATCCCGTGAGGACGGTAAACATGGAGGACCAAATTGGTATATGCCTAGTTTGTACCATAGGCCTTGTTCTAGGGGAATAGGCACTAAGTCGTCTTAGGGAGACAGCCCACCTCTTAGGATCGCATCAGGTCATTGTTAAGGATATCTTGCTTCAATGGGATGTTGTTATATTATATTATTTTTCTATATATGAAAAACTCCTTGAATGAATTTGATTCCGAAAGTATTAGTGGCCCGGGTGCTGATGTGTGGATGTACCCCAACCCCGGATTCGGAGGGCGTAAACCCGAATATATATATGGTTACCGGTTGGCCATATATATTTATTCATTTGCTTGTCTGCATTGCATATGCTTGTTTAATAACTTGTTTGCTTTTGATTGAACGGTATGGAGCGAGGGTATACTTCACTCAGCTAGTTGTAGCTGACTCCCTAACAGTTTGCTTTTACAGGTAAGTTAAATACATGGATGGGATAGGATCTGAGTGCAGAGCGTGACAAAGATCAAGTTGTACAAGACTGATAGAAGATTGAGAATTTGATAGGTTAAACCTAGTTGAGAGAATAAACATGAAAATGTAGTCTTTTTCTTAACTTAAACCTAGTTGATATTTTGTGTTAAACCTAGGTTTACCTTATCTTGTTATTTGGCAGGATATCTAATTCTCTGCGGTCTTGTGATCTGTGGAAGTTTCGATATCCAATAAATTATTTTCATAATAAATTTATATATATATATATATATATATTACAATGAGAGGATAATTAATTAGAGTCTTGTAAACTCTGACTTACAAGGCGATCCTTATGTTGTGGGTGCACACGTGATATAGCGATTTAAGGCAATCCTACTAGGCCCCATATAGGGTCGTGACAAAAATAGTCATAAGATTGACCAATTTAGTAGTTTTTTGGTTGATTATTTTTAAAATAATATCGTCCTCTATACTTTTTCAAGATTGTGTTAAAATTGACTAAAAGAATAGTTTTTCAGTTGATTTTTTTTTCCAAAAATATAAGACAAATGACCTATTGTAATGAAATTAATTAGAAAATTCCTTATATTTAATGGTGGTCCATATAATACACGTAATCTTAAATGACCCACACAAGCATACTTACTTAAAGATAAATTACAATGAAATTTTTTTATATGTTATTCAATACTTAATTAGCAATTATATCTTTTAAAATAAGCTTTTTATAATCTAGGAGAACTTCTACGTCCATCAATATATAGTAATAAGAATATTAACTATTGTAATATAATGGATATAAATCTAAATCGTTAAATTGTTGACAAATCGATCCCAACAAAATTAATAATAAGATTATAAAATATTTCTTAATATACGTTATCTATTTAAAGCGCTCCTATTATCTTTTACCAATTTTCCTTTCACGTTAAAATAAGTCCTAAAAAATTATGCATTCAACCTTTTTTAGGGCCTTAAAATAAAATCTTTCCATATATATGCTCAATCGCATGCTTATTCTAGTTCTTACTTCTTACTACACAAAATCTAAAACCACCTCTGCTGTGGGGCTTTAAATTAGTAAATATCCATATGCATGAAAGTTTGAAAAAAAAAAAAAAAAGAAAAAAGAGAAAATATTCATATGCATGACATGACTTAATATTACAAAATTTCAAATAATTGAAATTTGATGGATAACCCAGATGTAAAACTATCAAAAAACAGAAATTTGTTGTATTGATAAGTTAATCTAAAATAGAATTTATATCCAAAATTATTCAAGAAGCAAACCAAGTGAAAAATACACCCTAACTCCAAAACCAAACCAGCCAACCGACTCTAAGCACATGATCTCTATTTTTTTACCCGTTGTTCAGATGCCAAAGCTCAGAATTTATAAATCGTTAAAGTAGAAACTCACAAACACCTATTTTTTCATTTATGAGATATTCTATACAATATGCAACCATAGAACTTCCACTACATCATGAAATCAACTGAAATAAAAAATAAGAACGCATGAAGAAGCAATTAGAAATATATATGTATGTTCTTTTATATGTTTTCAAAGATGGCTTTTAGCATAAAAGTGTAGGAAAGACTATAAACAACTTAATTGAGGTGGTAAAATGCTGAGGTCGAGCTTAAACTTAATTGACATAGTATTGTACTAAACAAATTTGAATTTAACTCAATCACATTTATTTAAACTTGATTCATTAAAAATGTAATTTTTTTATTTAAGTTAAAATAATATTAATACCCAAACAAGTAAAATTATTTGCAAGCCACTTGGATTAATCCAACTAAATATTATAAAACTTGAGATCAACTTAATAAGCTAGTCAGTTAGTTCAAACCTAAATTCAACTTGATTATTATTTAATCAAATTCGAACAAATATCAAGCTGAAGTAAAGCAGTACAGAAATAGTTTAGATTGTATATAGTCGTAATTATTGATGCGTTTTACATATCCTATTGGTTCATAAAACGTGAATGCACCTATGTTCCCTTAAAACTGGACAATCAAAGCATGAAAAAACAAACCGATTTCGTATCCTTCACCTTCCTTAAACGAAACAGAACTAATGTTCCATCATTGAAATATTTCTAGTTTTCTCTAAGGTTTAATCAAGATAACAATATTAATATGAAAATACAAGTAAATTTGAACCATTAATTTTTGGATAAGTAGTTTATGTTAAATGACAAGTTATTTAGTTATAAATATAAGATTTCATTAACAAGAAAGAATTTAATTAATAAATATCAAATTACTTGATTATAAGTGACTAATTTTTTAAGGTGATAATAACAATTATTACATAAAATTAAATGGATTATAAGTTCAGTTAAATAGATTAGAATTAAATTAAATAACTAATAATACATGTAATATGTGTAATAACCAAAGGTACATATGCCGTTTATTCTCTACAATCATATTTTCTATATATGCAAACTCTCTTAAACACACTGTTCAAGGTTAGTTTTCTTTCACTACTCGCTCATTCTTACCAACAAGAAAATTAACACAATTAAAATCTCTCTCAAACTTGTCTTATAAGACACTCTTTCTTTCAATATATTTATACAAAATATCCCTTCTCTACTGGGTAAAATATTTCCTAACCAAAATTTAATTTCCTTTTCTCTAATCTTTAATCCTCTTACAAACTTAATGATAATCTTTAGGAAATGATTGAAGAACAAGAGAGGGTTGGAGAGGTGATGTTGGTTGAAGCTTCTATAACTTGCATATAAGAGTAGAAGTAGTAGTAGATTATATTCAACTTGTTTTGCTACATTTTAGGTAAGTGAAATCTAACTTCATTAATGAAAAGTTTGAGTATGATTGATGATGATGATTACATATATGTATGACAAATGTTTGAGTATTGAATTCATGTTTTTTTATTAGATTAAATGATTCAATTGTGTATGAATACATGAATATATGTTTGAATCTATGTTTTTATGTGAAAGATAATATTAATGTGTTTACATGACTGAAGAACAAAAAAAAGAAAAAATGGCTAAGTGTGTCTATTAGAATGCTTGAAATGTCTACTACACATTTGTTAATCAAAATGGAACAAAATCGGACCGAACTACGCTAAATTTTGATAAAAACTGGTCGAGTGTCAAGTTGAATCCCCTGTTTTGACCAAACTTGATATTTTTCAGTTTTAAAACCATATTAAACCATTCTAATTAGGTTGAATTAGCTTAGAAACATGTACAAGAATAAAAGATAAAGCTTAAACCAAAATTTGGTGTTGAAAATCGGTTTAGAAGTAGGTGAACTGGTGAGATGTTTTGGGGTAATGCGTTGAACCAAAATTGTGATGAATTGTAAACAAATGAAATCTTAATTTATTTTAAATATAAATTTAGATGACACATTTATATTATCAAAATGTGAATTTTAAGTTAAACAATTAAATAATATAATATGATGAATGAATTTACAACTAATAGGTACAAATATTAATCTAAAATGTCAGTTTTGACTTAACAAACTTAGGTTTAATAACATAACTTTGGTAAATTTGGTTTAATTATAATATAAATGGATTAATTAAACATGAGGAGGAGAGACTCTAATCTGGTACCTTTCACTTGAGAGACTAACAGAGATATCACTAGACTATAAGGCTATTGGCATATATTAATCGTTAAACATCAAAATTTGTCTCTTTTAACTTGATATAAATTCTGGGTTAACACACTAAAGGAAGTAAGTTAAATTCTAAATGAAAAGCATGTTACATGTATGGCTTGACTTGACTAATTAATTAATCAAGTGTCGGTGGATGAGTAAATCGAAATCCGAAATCTTATATGAGATAATTTATTTGAAATAGATACCTTTACTCAAACATGCATATCTTCTAACCTATTGCAGGATACTTTTATTTTGTCAGGTCATTTTTTTCATGTATTGTTGAGAAACTATTTTATCTTTATTTTTCGTTGCAATTCAATTAATTAATAAACCTAATTAAGAATTTTTAATCTAAATTTAGTAAGAAATCTACTTAGTTAAGGATAGGTTTTGTGAATAACGCTTAAATTTTATACGTAAAGGAATTATCGATACTTTAGATCTTATTTGAGGTGTGATATTTGCTGCATAATATAGCCAATATAAATTACTAAGTAGATGAAAATTTCAATTTTTCACAAAATAAGAATATTGCACAGCAGGATTTGGCACAAATATGGTAAAAGATAAAGCTCTCCTATTAATTAGTCATTGTAGAGGGAATGGAGACAAAAGGAAATTAAAATGATTCAAACGGACGATTTGTTTATTTCAAGTAATGTCTGATGATGCTTTTTGTTCCTTAGGTTTACATAATATACCGTTGTTTGTTTACGGATAGTTGACAACGTTAATATTTTACAAACATTGGTTGATAAAATTGAAAGGATGGAGATCGACGTCAGAAACCAAAACGCACAGGTGCGATCATGTATAAAAATTGCAAAATATATGGAAGGAGGGCATGGACAAAGTTCTAACAGTGGAGAGAGAGGGAAAATAAAAGTTAAAAAGAAATATCAAGTAATTTTACCTATATTTGATTTTCTTTTTATACATTATGCTTTAAAATTGTTGGTGGAAATTGTACTTTTCCACAATTTTAGAGAACTTAAATAATTTACCTATTATTGATTAATAACATACGTCAATAACGCTCAACCTCAACTTCTAAAGGAATAATAATATATGATAAAAAACGATAGAGTGAGACTTCCATTATTGCTATCTTGATTGTTAATAATTTCTTTTTAAATATTATATATCATAAAATCAAATCAATATATATCTTATTGTTTAAATTTCTCTAGAAAAAACAAGAATCTATTGAAAGTAAGTAAGAAACTTACTGTTTGAGAGAGAGAGAGAGAGAGAGAGAGAGAGCGGCGACGAGCGAACAAAAAGGAAAGTAAAAAACAGATTATGTTCATTATGCCTTCTGATATATACAATATTCCTATTTATAGGTATAAGAAAAGAAACAGTTACACGTGTAACTCACACATGTAATAATTACAATAAAAAATAAAGTCTACAAGGCTTTCTCATGGTATCTGCTAGTTGTGTAGAAGAATAAACATGCTTCACACAGAGAAATCCTGAAGCAATATGACTTTTGACAAAATAAATGTCCAAATCATTTTGTTTGGTGCATCCATTAAGACATGGATTCTCTACAATCAATTTAGCTGTTTTACTATTAGTGGAGAGGGTAAAAAAGAAGGCAAATTAAAGACCAAGATCCTTTAACAGATAAGAAAGCCAAAGTAGCTGTTTAGTTAAAAAAAGCAAAACTCCTATACTCAGCCTCAGTTGATAAAGTACTAATAGTAGGTTGTTTCTTTGACTTCCATGACACAAGAGAATCACCCAACAAAACAGAAAAACCTAACAAGGACCTCCTATCATCAAACAACTCCTAGTTAGCATCACTATAACCAATGAGGTGAAAAGAAGCAGAAGACTTCAACAAAAGGTTAACATCAATGGTGTCTTTCACATATTTAAGAACATGAGCAACCAAGTGAGCACTTCATGATTGAGACACATATTGGCTTAATTTTTGAACAACATATGTCAAGTTTAGCCTTGTCGTGTTCAAATATAGAAGCTAGCCAACAATACGACTATACATACTTGGATCACAAAGGAGAGTACTTGAAGTTTTAGTAAGAAGCATATCAGGATCTAAGGTACACGAACTTGTTTTGCACCTATTAATCATGTCTCTAAGAGAATATCTAAAGCAGATTTACACTAGGATAAAAGAAAACCACTAGTCATTCAACATACTTCAATTCCCAAAAAAACAAGAACATCCCCAATGTATTTTATAGTAAAAGCTTTATGTCAAGAAACCTTGACCTCTATAATTGCAACAAGAGAATCCCCTACAACTAAAGCATCATCGACATAGACCAAGAAGACTTCAAACCTTATAGTATCTTGTCGAGTAAACAATGAATAATCAGACTTGGATTGAACAAAGCCTAAAGACATAACAAACTTTGTAAATTCATGATTCCACTGGCGTGAAGCTTGTTTAAGTCCATAAAGTGACTTAACAAGTTTACGAACTTGGCTTAGATGTGCTAGAGAATAACCATCAGAGGGGTAGCATATACAAGTCTTCATCAACAAAGCCATGTAAAAAAGCATTGTTCACATCAAGTTGATGAACATGCTAGCTTTTCATGGCTACTATAGTTAAAACCAAGCATACAATTGTGAGTTTAGCAACCGGAGAGAAGGTATGTGTATAATCAATACCTTCTATTTGTGTGTAACCTTAAGCCACTAAATATGCTTTATATCTCTATATAGTTCCATCAGGTTTATATTTGATTTTGTAAACCCACTTTAATCGAATAGAACGTTTACCTTAGAGTGACTAAGTAAGGACCCATGTCTGAAATTTTTCAAGAGCAAGAAGCTCTTTTTCATAGCTTCAACCCAAAGGGAATCTAGTATTGCTTTTTGGTAGCTCTGAGGCTCTTGTACAGTGAGTACATTAGCAAGTGAAGTAACAAAGTCTATCGGTAAATTGGAAAAGGAATGTCGAGTGAAAAGAGGGTATGAAGACTAGGAAGAAAGTGTGTGAGAAGTACCTGAAGTTGTCAGGGAAGCTACTGTATGAGGGGTCATAGAATGTATAAAATCTTGCAACCATTGTGGAGTTCTTTTAACTCTAGAGGACTAACGCAACTGAGGGGCATTAGAAGCAAAATCTGAAGGCAAATATGTATTTGTTGTGTTTAGATCATGTGTTTATGTTTCAACAGCCTTTTTCTGTGAAATGAAAATCTTCTACATCCTAAGTTATATAAGTAAGGAATAAAGGAATAAATAGTAGCTGGCTCATGGAAAGGAAAGATATGAATTGAACATCTCTACCAACAAAGACTTGATGTGTGTTTAGATCATAGAGTTTATAGCCTTGTTGGTTAGAAAAGTATCCCACAAATACACATTTTCTACCTCTAGCATCAAATTTATTTAATGATTTAGGCAAAGTAGCTGCATAACAAAGGCAACAAAAAATTCTTAAATTACCATAAGATGGTTTTTCTTTTGTGGAGTAACTTTAAAGTGTTTTCCAGACTAGAATTCACATAGGCATTCAATTAATAAGATAGGTGGCTATCAAAATACATTCCTTTAGAAGATTAGCATAAATGCGAAGGGCTCTAGTTGTGTTTAATAAATGACGGTGTTTTCTTCCAACAATGTTGTTTTGTTAAGGTGTATAGACAATGGTTCTTTGATGGTGAATGCTCATTCTTGCAAAAAGATCTTGACAAGCACTTGAAATGAATTCTATGTTGTTGTCTGATCTGATGTATTTAGGAACAACATGATCGTATGTTTGAATGTAGGCGAAGAAATTGGTTAGAATATTTAGTACTTAGGATTTATGATTCATAAGAGTGTCCATGTGCACCTTGTCATATCATCTACTATTGTAAAGAAAAATTTAGCACTGGAAATAGAACTTATATTATAAGGGCACCAAATACCAATGTGAAGCAAAGAAAGGGTATAAAGAACTCATTGATCTAGGAGGAAAAGGTAAACAATGAAACTTAGCAAGAGCAAATATTTCATAGAAAAAATTTGACACATTCACATTTGTACATCTATACAAATGACAAAGTTTAGACATGGAAAAATGTCCTAATCTGATATGTAAAAATGCAAAGAAGAATTATTGTATCAAAATGTAAACAAGCATTTTTATTATGAACAGAAGAAGAAAGAACAGCAAATGGTTGAAATTGTGTTATATAAAGTCCTCCTTCACATGCAAGAGCCATAGCAACCTTCTTAGAATCTTAGTTTTGAAAAACACATTTTTTACGATTAAAAAAGGCAAGGAGATTAGAGGTTAGTAATAACTTATTCATTGAAAGCAGATTGCAAGAAAAATTTGGCACAATTAATACATTATGTAAGGTTATGTGACTATTTAGAACAATCTGGCCAATTTTATTAACTTGTTTACTGTTTCCATCGAGTAAATTTTTATGTATGGGCTTAGGTAAGTCCAAAAATATATGTAAAAAGATGTGTATAGGGTGAGATATGGTCACTTGTCCTTGTATCCACTATCCAAGTACCTTCATTGCTACTATTATTATTACAAGAAACAAAAAGATTACCTAAGGAAGCCATTATAATAGCATGTATCATACCATCTTATTGCTTTTACTTCAATAGGCACATGACTTCTTGACAAACCTTGCTCATAAACTAATTCTCCTTGTCTTCTAATCCTTGTAAACTACTGGTGTGAGAAGTCCTTAATAGTTCTATAGAGCCTTGTAGAATTTGACTTAGCAAATTATCAAGTGAAGCATCTGCATTCTTTACAACATAAGCTACCATACAATGATTTTTTTTTTCCCATATCTCTTGATCCTTTGTACCAATTAGAAAATCCAATGATTTCAAAACAATTTTCTATATTATGATCATTCTTTTTGTATTGTAGACAAGTAAGCTTTCCTGTGTTCAACTTTCTATCTCTTTTATCTTCATTAAAATTCTATCTTAACAGCAAAAGCACTACTGCCTTCAAACATATTACCACCAATAGTGACTTGATTTTACTTTTTAACTTGATACACCAGATAACATGCCTTGTTAACCAAAAGCAAAGGATCCATCGACAATATTTGACGTCTTCTTTATCATACATTTCATTCAAACCCATCAGAAATTGTACCAGCTTGTTTTGATTATCAATTTCCATAAACTTCTTAACCAAATCACAACTACAATTATATATAGCACCGCATGAACACTAAAGAATACTACTCAAATCATTTATCTCATCCCATAGATGTTTTAATTGTTGAAATACATTGTAAGAGTAGCATTACCTTACCTAAAATTCACTATCTCACTTTGTAATTGATATACCAAAGTTCCCTTCAACAAACCAAACCTCTCACACAAATCAAGCCATAAGTCTCTAACTGTTCTAGCATAGATGAAACCTTTCGCCAACTCCTTAATCATAGAGTTTAAGAACCAACAATGAACCATGGAATCACATTAATTCCATATCTATTCATTCACTGAACCTGGTTCTAGTTTACTATATGTTCCATCAATAAACCCTAGTTTGACCTTAGCACCAAGAGCAAGTTTAATAGATCTATTCCAACTTAGAAAGTTAGATCCATTAAACAGAACATTCATAACCACTAATCCAAGATTATCAGAAGCAGATAAATAGAAAGGATCCATATGAAACTAATCAATATTCGCAAAATTACCCATTCCGTTTCAAAAAACGAACAAGAAATGACAACAATCAAGTAATCTCTAACCAAAGCTTTGATACCATCTAAAAAAAAAAATAAGAATCTATTGAAAGTAAGTAAGAAACTTACTATTCGGGTGAAAAAGAGAGAGATTGAAGGAGGCGACGAGCGAACAAAAAGAAAAGTGAAAAATTGATTCTATTCATTAAGCCTTCTAATATGTGCAATATTCCTATTTATAGGTATAAGAAAACAAACAGTTACAAAAGGCCAAAAAAAAAAAAAAAAAAACAGAAACAGTTACACATATAACTCACATGTGTAATAATTACAATCAACAATTTCTTATGAGTATAAAGCCCACATTATTATTGAATTTGTGGTTTCCTATCTATAAATTTGTTATATGGTTTAAGAGTAATATTTTATCTTTCTGGAACATGGTAAACATTATTATTTATATCGGCCAAAATGGCAGGAGCATGATACTAATGTTATTCGACATAGTAGTATACAGAGCACATGTGTCGTGCTTATATTGTGTTTGTTAGGAAAAGATCTGACCTTTTCCCTTTCGCCAATGTGATCAACAAACAGATAACAATAAACAAAAATAAATAATTAAACAAATCAACAAAAAGCTTTACGTAGAAAACCCCAAATCGGGGAAAACCACGAGACCACTGCACAAATTCCCTCCACAATCAACAAATAATGGGATTTACAATAGTTCTTCACTAGATAACACTAGTGGATATATCAGATCTTCACCACAATGGTGGATTTTATAAGAATCAGTCTTTCTCTCTCTAGAATTTCTCTTTAGGCTAAAGAACGGCTTCACACTTCTCTCTTGTGAACCCTAGGAATAACAAAGAGTATTTATATGCAACATACAAAGGTTGGAACGAATAAAACCAAGGCTGGCGGCGTTAAAAACGCCACAACGTGCACCGGCTCAACGTCGACAGTATACACTCGCTACATAGGCGTAATAGACCTCAACGTTGGCGTAGCCATCTTGCAACTCTTGGCAAAAAATTGCAAAATTCCAACACTGGTTAAATCTTCAAGTAGTCCGACAATCTAGCTTGTTCCAGAGGCTAGCATACATCCTGTCACAAAAAAAAAAAAAAAAAAAAAACTCCATGTTTTGCATTTTTTCTTCGAAGTATATCCCATATACTTAGGATTTCCTTGTCATAGATCCATATGAGCAGGATCTACAACCCAACAATTTCCCCCTCCAGCTCATATGGGGGGTTCCAACGCTTCTGCTATCTTTCTGCACCTGATAAGCTTGTCTTTGGATAGAGCATTGGTCATCATATCTGATGCATTATCATTAGTATGGATCTTTTTAGGCTTCAACTGCTTTAACTCAAGTACATCCCGAATCCAATGATATCTACCATCAATATGTTTGAATCTAGAGTGGAACATTGGATTCTTGCTAAGATGTACAACACTCTAACTGTTACAAAACAACTTCAAATCTTCCTACTCTTAGCCCAGTTCTTCAAAAAACTTTTTCATCCACAAACTTCTTTGGAGGCTTCAGTTACTACTACATATTCTGCCTCAGTGGTAGACAGAGCAACATATTTCTACAGCGTAGATTGCCATGAAACAACTCCCTCTACATATGTAATTAGATAACATGAAGTAGACTTCCTAGAATCCAAATCTCCAACCATATCAACATCTAAAAACCCATGCAATACAGCCTTACTACCACCTCCAAACTGTAAAAATAACCTGGAAGTGCCCCTGAGACATTTGAGAATCTATTTAACAATGGTCCAATGCTCTTTACCTAGATTCGAGAGAAAATGGCTTACAATACCAACAGCATGAGCAATATCAAGTCTTGTGTTTACCATAGCATACATAAGACTCCCAACTGCTGAAGCATATGTGATCTTCTTCATATCTTCTTTGTATGCCTTACTTTTAGGACACTGTTGAGAACTCAAGTTAAAGTAACCTGCAAGTGGAGAGCAAATACGTTTTGCTTTGCTCATATTGAATCTCTCTAGCACTTTTTCTAGATATCTTTGCTGTGATAACCACAGCTTCTGGCTCTTCTTGTCTCTATCAATTCTCATGCTAAGGATTTGGCGTGCAGGTCCTAAATCTTTCATGGAGAAAGACTTGCTTAGCGATATCTTCAGATCTTGTATTTTCTCAGCATCACTGCCAACAATGAGCATATCATCAACATAAAGGAGTATCATAAACTCACCATTTTCAAACTTTTTCAAAAGAACACAATGATCAGATCCAATCTTAGTATAGCCCTGATCAATCATGAAGGAATCAAACTTTCTATACCACTGTCTTAGGGCTTATTTCAGCCTATATAGACTTTTCTTTAATCTACAGACAAGATTCTCCTTCTCCTTGACCTTGAACCCTTCAGGCTGCTCCATATAAATTTCTTCCTCCAAGTCTCTATCAAGGAATGTTGTCTTCACATCCATTTGTTCAATTTCTAGGTTCAAACTGGCTGCAATATTCTTCACAACCCGAATGGGAAACATCTTCAACATAGGTGAGAAGATTTCATCAAAATAAACCCTTTTTTTTTAATGAACCCCTTCACAACCATTCTTTCATTGTATCTCAGTTGTGAGCTGTTTTCATCAAACTTTAGCATATAAACCCATTTGTTTTTTAAGGGTCTCTTGCCATTAGGCAGTTTCACTAGATCATAAGTTTTATTCTCATGCAAAGATTTGATTTCTTATTGCATGGCTTTGATCCACTCTCTTTTCTTTTCAAGTGCTATAGCTTTTTGATAAGATTCTAGTTCTCCCCCATCAGTCAGCATCATAAATTCTTTAGGATTATATGTTACTGATGGTCTTTTTTCTCTTGAAGATCTCCTCAACTCAGTATGTTACTGATGATCTTGGAGCTCTTCAACTGTGTCTTCTACGTCTCCCCCATCAGTAGAACCTTCAAGAGAGGGCACTAGATCAATATTTATAGGGATCTGAGCTAAGGATTTTTCCTTTTTAGGCTTCTCAATGTCTTCAATTGTTTGGTCTTCAAGAAAGACCAGATCTCTACTCCTAATCACATTTTTCTTTGTTTGATCCCACAAATTGTGTCCATATTCATCATATGCATATCTAAGAAAAATGCATTTCTTATAGTTAGCATCAAGCTTCCCTCTCTCATCCCTTGGAATATGCACAAAAAGCCCTGCAACCAAAAACACGTAAGTGATCATAAGATATATCTTTACCTGACTAAACTTTCTCAGGGATATCTCCAGCCAGAGCATATGAGGGAGACAAATTTATCAAATCAATAGCAGTTATCATTGTTTCACCCTAAAATGATTTAAGCAGCTTAACTTGTGATAACATGCACTTCACTTTCTCAGTGATAATGTGATCCATTCTTTCAGCAGCACCATTCTGCTGTGGGGTCTTTGGAATAGTCTTTTCCGGTTTGATCCCATGAGCATTACAATACTCCTCAAATGTTCCTCTATACTCCCCACCATTGTCTGCTCTGACACAAATCAACTTCCTCCTAGTTTCTTGTTTTACTCTAGAGTGATACTCCTTAAAAACATTCGACCCTTGATCTTTGGACTTCAAAGCATAAGTCCAAAGCTTTCTAGAATGATCATCAATAAATGTAACAAAATATAAAGCACCACCTACTGACCTTTCTTTCATATAGCAAACATCTGTATGAACCAGATCCAATACATAAGCTTTCCTAGAAGGTAGATTTCTCTAAAATGTAACCCTATGTTGTTTACCAATAAGACAATTTGTCAAGTCTTCAGAGGAATATCTTTGATATCAGGTAGTAGTTGCTACTTTACAAGCATCTGAAACCCTTTCTCACTCATATGACCAAACCTTTTGTGCCATAACTCCATAGAAGCTTCATTTGTCAAATTGACATCTCCTTTAGCCAGTTTTGTTGACATTAGGTAAAAGGTATTGGATTTCTTTCCTTTAGCAACAATAAAAGAATCATTGGTGAGCTTCCATCTTCCCTCACCAAAGTAACCGTGATAGCCATCATCATCTATCTTTCCTATAGAAATCAGGTACAGGCGGATGTCTGGAACATGTCTCACATCTCTGAGTATGAGCTTACAACCAGTGTTAGTCTCTATGACATCATTTCCAATGCCTACAGTCTTAGAAGTTTCATCATTTCCCATCTTAAAATTCCCAAAATTACCAAGTAACCATAATCTCCCCATCTGCCACTGCAGTAGTGGTGTCTTCACTTTTATCTTCATCTTTATCCTTACCTTGATCTCTTTCCCACCGTCTACATTCTCTCTTAATGTGCCTTGGCTTACCACAATAGAAACATTTGAGATTCTGTCTTCCCCTTGACTTAGATCTTCCTCTGGATTTGTCAGATTTGTCATTTGGGCCTCTATTCCTACTTCCATCAGTTTGCGTAGCTTGTCAGTTACAAGTGCTCGAGTTTCAGTATTTATCCCTAGATCTTTCCTTTTGGCCTCTTCATTCATCAAACTATCCTTCACCATCTCAAGTGTAAGCATTCCATTTGGAGCTGAATTGCTAATCGGCACCACCAGTGTCTCTCAGCTTTTAGGCAATGAAGTCAGGAACAATAGTGCTTAAATTTCATCATCAAGGACAAGTTTCATAGTTGTCAATTGATTCACAAGCTCTTGAAACACACTTAAGTGCTAATACATATTTGATCCATCTTTTTATTTCAGATTCACTACCTTCCTTATCAAAGAGGTTTTGCTTAAGGCTGTCTGCCTTTCAAACATGGACTACAGTTTTCTCCATAGGACATCAACTCTGGTCTCCTAAGCAACGTGATGGTAGATGCTTTGATTAACCTACTATCGAATATATCCAACAGTCTTTCTATGCAAGATCACCCAATCTTGATCAGACTTGTCCTCTAGCTTTACAGCATCACCACCTAAAGGAAAATACAAATCTTTGCATTATAGAAGATCCTCTATCATAGACTTCCAGATCGAATAATTTGAAGAGGTCAATTTAATCATCGATCCTAATGATTCAACCGTAGTTGCACTTTCTTTGACAGAAACCCTAGATTCCCTTTTTTTTTTTTTTTTGAGACACTTTGGTATCACTTGTCAGAAAAGATCCGGATTTTTCCTCTTGCTAATGTGATTAACAAATAGATAACAATAAATAAAAACAAAAATAAACAAACCAACACCACGATTTACGTAGAAAACCTCAAATCGAGGAAAAACCACGGGACCGCCACATAAGTTTCCTCCACTATCAACAAATAATGGGATTTACAATAGTTTTTCACTAGATAACACTAGTGGATATCTCACATCTTCACCACAATGGTGTATTTCACAAGAATCAGTCTTTCTCTCTCTAGAATCTCTCTCTAGACTTAAGAATAGCTTCACACTTCCCTCTTGTGAACCCTAAGAATAACAAGGAGTGTTTATATGCAACACACAAAGGCTTGCACAAATAAAAACAAGGCTGGCAGAGTTGAAAACGCCGTAACGTGAGTTGGCTTAAGGCCAACAGTGTACACCCACTATGCCGCAGCATAGACCTCAATGCTGGCGGCATTCACGCTGGCATAGCCATCTTGCAACTCTCGGCAAAAAATTGCATAATTCCAACTCTGGTTAAATCTTCAAGTAGTCCAGTAGTGTAACTTGTTCCAGAGGCCAACATACATCCTATCACAAAAAAAAAAAAAAAAAAAAAGGAAAAAACTCCTTGTTTTGCACTTTTTCTTGTAAATATATCTTATATACTTAAGATTTCCTTATCATAGATCCATATAAGCTAGATTTACAATCTAACAGTGTTTGGCAACTTTTTATAGAAGAAAAATAGGTGAAAATGAGTCAAAAAGAAATTAAAATATTAAATAAAGAAAGAAAAAGAATTATAGTTTCCAACTTGTGACGTGATTATTGGGCACGTAAGAAGGAAAAGGAAGAAAATGGGAAAAAAAAAACAATATACTATTTCTTTGTTCAATTGCTTTTTGCCGAAAGAAAATAAAGAAAATTGAAGATAGTATTATATGTATATATTTCTATTTTATTTTAATAAACATCATTATAATGTGTAATTTTGTAATTGAATTTTATTTCTTCCAATTTCAATTCATTTTTCAAGGAAGAATGTTAAAGGGAGATTACAAAGCGAAAATATTTCTACTTGTCCTTTTTTTTTTTTTTAATCCATTTCCATTGTTCACTGTGGTACCATACATAACATTTTTTCCCATGTCGTCCACCAATTTATTTTTTATTTAACTTTTCTTATTTAAAATATTTTTACATAATATAACTTGAACTAAAGAAAAACCAAATATGATTTATCTTATTCTTATCGGCCAAAGCTCCGAGGGCGAACTGTGTCCCAACTAATAAATAGTGATACAATCAATTATGACCTAATAATAGTGCGAGTATAAATTTTCTTTTTCCTTTTTTCCATTTACGGGAAAACTCAATCATAATATCCTATTTGGTTATCTGACCTGATCTAACTTGTAGCTATTTTCGTCGTACTAGTCAAAACAAAATATATGTAGAATAAACTAAGTTTATGATATAAAAAATTTTATAATCCTGTATTGATTATAGCAAGACTAGTCCTATTATAATATTAAATAATTGAGATTTATCCTAATTGAAATTGTTAATATTTTTTCATATTATATTTTTATAATCAATTTGACGATTACAGGTAAAATCATTGCAGATTAATGACTCCTTTAGCTATTAGAGTTGAATGAGACATCCAAATGAGACTTAGCTAAGCAATACTTACATTGTTGGATGCATTGATTGCTCATCTAAAGGGCACAGCCACTAGTGCATATTTCTTCACATGCATATATAATCTGATATCGTTCCTCATATAATATATATTTCATAGGATGATCTTTCTTTTAAATAAATTCAATTTTGCATGAAATTACAAAATTTTCAATTTTTTTTAATAAGTGATATTTTCATACTGAGCTTTGTTGCAATGTTTGTCCATTGATTTGATACGATGAAGTTAACCAAACAATATAACACATTAGTTAAGGAAAACATTATGAATGAAATATTCATTGTGCCATTTAAAGCAACTTAGGCATTTTGATAGTGTTATATTGTGATTTATGTATGCAACTTGAAGTTTTAGCCACAAAATGAGTCATTAGAGTTTGGGATGAGCTAAGTAGGTACTTAACTTTTTAGTGGATAATATTTGTAATTTTGAGGAAGAACTAATGGCACATCAATTCTATGGGATAAAATAATATTATAACAAAATTGCAATGATTAAGGAATATAAGAAATATATAGTTGTACTAAAATGAAACTAGTTATACGTTAAAAATAATATATTAAAAAAAACAACACTTTTATGTCATAATCCGTACTATTAGAGAAAATATTATGGGTATAATATTATTAAAGAGGGCTTGCAATTTGGGACATAATCCTATAGAGGGAACAGATCTAGATTTGTTGTTGAGCCTTGATGAACATGTTTGAAGTTACAAAGAAAAGACGAAGAAAAAGTCAAAGACAAAAAGAGAAATAATGGCTCAACCGTCCTTTCTATTATTTGAGTCATGCTCTTTAAAAATGTCCTTGACAAGAAACAAGCTTGCTAAAAATAACTAGTTGAAACAGAACACAATAGAAATAGTAACAGATTAACTAATCAACAGACTAACAGTAACAAACTAGACTAAAAATCACCACTAGTTGGATCTTAAACAAGACCCAACTTGGAAGTGAACTCCAACATGACTTGTGTTGAAACGTTGTTGGTGAAAATATCAACTAATTGCTTTGAAGATGCCTTGTGAAATAACTGAATGAACCCATTAGAGATATAATATTAGATAAAATGAATATCCACATCAATATGTTTAGTACGACCATGCTGACATAGATTGCTTGCAATATGAATAGCTGATCTATTATCACAAAACAAAGAAATATGCAAAGAAACCAACAAGCAAATCAATAAAGATGTAAGAAACCCACATAATTTCCTTGATAGTAAAAGCTAGGCTATGGTACTTAGCTTCAGTAGAGGATGTTGATAATGTAGGTTGTTTCTTTGATTTCCATGAAACAATTACAAAGCCTAACATTAAACAATAACAGGATGCTAACTTTCTATCCTTAGCATAAGATGCCCAGTCAAATATGAATAGGAACGAAGTTGAAGACAATTATCCATAGGGAAGAAAAGACCAATAGACATAGCTTGTTTCAAGTAATGAAACAAATGTAGTAAAGCCGCATAATGAGAACACCATGGAGAAGAAATGAACTGACTCAAACAATGAACAACAAATGAAATATCTTATCCAATCAAATTCAAATAAAGCAATCAACCAATTGCTTGATGATAAATTCTAGTATCTAATAGTAGTTCAATAGTATCATGATCTAAAGGAACACCAGTAGGCAAAGTTGTTTTAATTGGTTTACAAGCAGAAAGTTGTACATCATTGAGAATAGCCGTGATGCATTTATGCTAATGAACATAAATTCCATGAGATGTTCTACACAATTCAAGGCTCAAGAAAAATCGAGCCTCTCCTAAATCCTTGATGGTAAACTCAGAATCCAAATCACACTTCAATGCCTCTATAGAAGCAAGACTAGTTCTAGTCAACAACAAATCATCCACATATACAATAAAACCATGAAAACCAACTGAATCTTTCTCAGTAAAAAGAGAATAATAATCTTTCGATTAAACAAAACCTTTTTTGACTAAGAAAAGTGATAGCTCATGGTTTTATTGACGTGAGGCTTGCCTGAAGCCATATAAGGATTTCTTTAACCTACAAACTTGGGAGGACTAGCTCAATTATAGCCTTAAAGAGAGTACATATATATTTCATCATCTAAATTACCATGAAGAAAAGCATTATTTATATCAATATGATGGAAAGGTGATTTTTTAGCACTTCAACAACAATTAAAGTTTGAATAGTTCCTAGTTATGCCACTGGAGAAAAGATGTCATGGTAATCTTCCCCTTCTTTTTTAGTATAACCCTTGGCAACCAACCTAGCCTTATATCTATCGACAGATCCATTAGGTTTCAATTTGATTTTATAAACCTATTTATACCCTATAGCTTTCTTTCCCCTTGGTAAAGTGGTAAGTTCCAAAGTTTGTTTCTTTTCAAGAGCTTCTATCTCTTTACACATAGCATTAACCCATTCACAGCAAGTTAGTTGCGAGACAGCAAGTACATTGGTTAATGAGATCACAGAATCTTTAGGGTAGTGTTTAAAAGTAGATGAAGGAAATAAAGGATATTCAACAAAGGTGGAAGAAGGAACAAAACTTACCAAGGTAGAGGAACTAAAAGGATCAAAAATTGTATATTCATAGTCATTCAACCGTTGTGGCAATTTTCGATCTCTAGTAGACTTTTAGTAGACTGAACTTCTTGATTAGAAGCAACCAACTGATTTAAGAAATCAGCATTAACTGGAGTAGAAGAAGGAAGAATAGTAGCAACATCACAAGAAGGATAAAGGAAAGGCTCAATTTGAGAAGTAGTAAAAGCAGACTCAATAGAATTTTTGTAATGAAATACATCCTCACAAAACTCCACATCACAAGTCACAATAACACATTTGGTAGAAAGGTAAAAAATTTTATACCTTTTATGACCTTGTATATATCTTAAGAAAACACATTTAGCACCTCTTGCATCTAATTTATCCCTTTTAATAGCAAGAATTGATGAAAAACAAAAATACCCCATGACACAAGTGAGAATAATCAAGTGCATGACCAAACAACATTTCATATGGTGTTTTACATCCTAAAATTGGCATGGGCATCCTATTAATGAGATAAGTGGCTATCAAAAGACATCCACTCCAAATAGATTTTGGCAAATTAGCTTGCAATCGTAGTGCTTTAGTGGTATCTAGCAAATGACGATGTTTTCTTTCAACTCATCCATTTTGATGTGGCATATATATGATAGTGCATTGATGGAGAATGCCAAGTTTACTAAACAAAGATTGAGATTCTTGCGAAATAAACTCATAACCATTACTAGTACAAAAAATGCTTTGGTGTAACATTCAAATGATTATGTACATAAGAAAAGAACTGTGTTAAAACTGTGGGAACCTGGAATTTATTATTTAGCACATTGGTCCAAGTACTGCAACTAAAATCATCTAAGATAGTAAGGAAGTAATTGACTCCATAACAAGAAGTAACTTTATATGGTCCCCAAAGATCAATGTGTAACAAATGGAAAGCAAATGGAGAATGTGATGTACTAAAAGGAAAAGATAAGCGATGCATTTTAGCTTGCTTACAAATCTCACAAAAGAAATGAGACATGTCAAAGGATTTGCAAAAATCCATGTGTGAAAGTTTAGAAATTAAAGAGTGACCTAGCCTCGCATGAAGTAAATGAACAAGGTCATTTTTATTTCATGAATAATTAGTATTATTAGATATACCAAAACTTGTAATAGCAACAACACGATTTGATTGAAGGACATACAATACACGATTTTGTTTAGCTCTACAATAATGACATTAGTTGTTTGGTCCTGAAAAAAATACATGAATAGTCATTTAGTGAGTTAACCAAATTGTTGTGTTTAAGAGCTTTACTTACTGAAAGTAAATCGTGTGTAAAGCCTAGAACTAGGAAAACATTGAGAAGGATAAGATCTGGTTTGAGTTGAATGTCACCAGTTATATAAACTGACTTCATTGTTCCATCAGGTAACTTAACCATTATAGGATTTGGCAAAGTTGTTTGGTAAAGTAAAAGTAAAGGAAAAGGTGTCATGTGATCCATAGCACCTGTATAAACTATCCAAAAACTAACTTTCTCATTCATGGTATTAAAACATGAAGTGAATAGAGAGTTAGTGATACTCACACAATTCATTGTATTAACAACCAATCCTTCATAGTTCCCTTGCTCATTTTTCTACTTCAAAAGCTTCAACATTTTATGACACATGTTCTGCAACAACTTTGTATCAACATCAGTTCTTGTACTATCAACACAATCCCTAGCAAAATCAAAAGGAGTTTCTGCCACATGCAATCTCAATCCATATTAGTAGCATATGATACTTTCTTAATTTGCTTGACATTCCTTTTACCCTTGTACCATTTTAGATATCCAATAAGTTAGAAGCAATTTTCTATCAAATGTCCATCATTTTCGCAATGTTTGCAAACCATTTTACCTTTGATCATGTTCTTTTCAGCATTATATCTATTTATATCCTTAGACACTATAAAAGCCATAGTCTTAGAGCTTCCTACACTTGTTATTTCTCTTTGCTTTTCAACTTGCTATAGTAGGTAAAATGTACGCTAAATAGTAGGGAGTGGCTTTATAAACAACAATTGATTCCTCACAATTTCATATACATCCCCTAAACCCATCAAGAATTGCATGAATCGAGTTTAAGACTCAAAATCCATAACTCTTTCTCTTAGATTGCATGTGCAGTAATCCATCCTACCACAATTACAGAGAGGATACATATGTAAAGATTGCAATTCGTCCCATAGTCTCTTCAGCTTGTTATAATATAAATCGATACTCAAATTTCCTTGTTTCAAATTGCATATCTCCTGTTGAATCTGATAAACCAAAGGTCCATTGGACTGGCCATACTGTTCAAGAATTTCATTCTACAAAGCTAAAGAGGATTGTGCATACAAGAAGTTTTGAGACAAATCACTACTCATTGAATTCAAAATTCAACATCTCACCATATTATCACATATAATCCATTTCACAAAATCGGATAAAGTATCCTTAGGCTTAGGTAAAGAACCATCAACAAACCTTAATTTTTATTTCGCACCTAATGCCATTTTGATCGAACGATGCCAAACAAAGAAATTTGAACCATTTACTATGATATTCCCCAAACACATGTTCGAATTATCAAATCCAGACAAAAATAAAGTATCAAAGATACTAGAATCATTTCATACTAAAACCGTAGAATTTGCCATGATCAAAGCAAGAAAAGAAAACAAGAGTATCACTTATGGAAATAGATTGAATAAATCACTCGTAACCTGCTCTAATAGCATGTAGAGAGAGCAGATCTAGATCTGTTGCTAAGTATTGATGAACATGTTTGAAGTTACAAGAAAAGTCGAAGATAGAAAAAGAAATAATGGCTCAATTGTCCTTTCTATTATTTGAGTCACACTATCTATATGTCCTTGACATGAAACAAGCTTACTAAAAATAACTAGTTGAAATATAACTAAAATATAGAATAGTACAGAAATAGTAACAGACTAACTAGTCAATAAATTAACAATAATAGACTAGACTAAAAATAAATATAACATTATCTCAACAAATCCACCAAGCCAAACAAAACATAAAACAATTGTAATTGAGTTAATTTATACTAGAAAAATAAAACATGATTAGTAAAAACTTAACTTTAATAGAAGTTTCACATAATTCATAATTGGATGTAAGTATTGACAACTTAATTCCCAGCATACCTTGAGTGTTGGAATCAAGCCATCAAGGTTGACATCATTCATTGGTTGTTGGTATGAAAGCATACCTATGAAGTTGTAGGAGTAATAAAAATTCAATCTATAAATAATCAATAAATTAATTACAGCCTTTGTTCCCGTTTTCCATATAAAAGAAAAAAAAATAAATTATTCTAGCCTCTTTTCCAACAAGATGAAAATAGAATGAGCAGCTAATAATATTATAGCCTAGTGACATCTCCCTTGATCTCTCACAGGTTCAAATCTCCTTTCCCTTGTTGTAATTAATCAAAAAAAAAAAAAAAGAATGAGCCTTAATTTAGGATTTGTCACACAAAAATATGATGAAACATTTGTTACTTCACTTCTTATAAAAAAAACACAAAAATTGTTTCCTTTTCGAAAACCATTTTATAAATGTGGTTTAAATGGTTAATCAATTCATCTATCATATTTAGAGTAAAATCAATACACATTTTATAATAAGATAAACTCATAAATAGATAATGTAATTCCACAAATTTATAAACTTGCAATGTTTATGAAAGGAGAAAGAAAGAAAGGGAAAAAAAAGTACATTATTCAAGCAATGAAAGATGAACTAATCCATTATCAAAATACAAAAAGAGCAAAAAAATAAAAAATCTGCAACTCCAAAAGCCTATACTCTAAAGCACGTTATATTACAATACCAAACCAAACTTGGAAATTACAACTGTGAAGAGTAATAGAAAAGGGTTAGTGTTAACTTCCCTCTATTGGTTGATTGAAATCTCATAAAGATAACTATCAATTTCATGTCAAAAAACTCAAAATCTAGTGTTGATCGAACTTTTTGCTTTGTTCCTTGACTTAGTTCGCTAGAGGTAGGTGTATGTCATGCCTCAAAATTGAAGAACATGAACAATCCACCACATACTCATACTTATATGAGTATGCTAAGGTTCAAAACAACTAAAATCTATACATATTAAATAATTCACAAGAAATTGAAATATTACATGTCATTATGAATGTCAACATATGACATCTCCACAAGTTTTTTAAATGATTCATCACTAAACTAGAGTAATAATATTTAACTAAAGCACCTACTCTATAAGCTATCTTGAAACTCTAAAGCATACGTCCGATCCCACAAGTTGAGGTCATCATTATAGCACATGAATATCTCTTGTATCTAGAAAAAAAAATCCCCAAAGGGCTGAGATGAAGCCCAATACACAACAAGGCAAACACAAGATATGTATATGCAATCCTATACTAATATAACAAGCATTAATTTAAATATTTAAATTAAGTATAACAAGCAACACGGGAGTACTTATGACTTATGAGTCCGGGCAACATGATGAGAGACTTGGGTACCAATACTACTGTAGTAGTATTGGGGGGTTGATGAGAACAAGCCTCTTGCCCAAAAAAAAAAAATAAAAAATAAAAAGTAATCTTGTCTAATGTTCATAGCCATTATTCAGACACCACCGTCACACTACAGGAATTTTGATATTTGGCAACGTTTGCATATTTTGCAAACGTTACCTTTCCATTATACTCTAGTCATGTTTATTAAACATAGGTGGATATGTACTATTCGTCACGTTTATGATCAAATTTAGGTTAAATAGAACAATTATTATATTTGTAACTCTTGTGTTAAAGTAAACGTCACTGATTCTAATCATTAAATAAAATGAATAAATGAAATAAAATAAATATAAAACAAAATGAACCCAGCCCGCTCTAATTTTACCAAAATTTTCAATTATACTCTCTCTCTCTCTCTTTTCAATTACTCCCTCTCTCTCTCAAACTTCAACCATACCGGTGGCCATGGCAGCCATTGAATCCATTTTGTACCATATAACTACGATAGACCCACATCACCAAAACTTGTCGTCGACCTCTCAAAGCTACATCAAAGTACAACACCAACCACCAAACACGAAACCAAACCCGCCTCATTGGCTGCACTCGTTCCTGAAACAGACTGAGTCAACTCACCCATCATCTACATTGCATCATCATCCTAACCATCTCCTCTACCGCATCGTGGCCGCGTGTCTTTGTTTGTCGCTGTTTGAGTCGTTTAAGCAAGCTTCCTAGCTTTGCCATCAATCATTGTGGTTGTATTTGTTAAAGGGACTTGTGGTTCGTGGAATGAATAAGGAGCTCAGACTCGGGACTATATCGGGAATACTCACCTGGGTTAGTAAACCATTGATGACCCATTAAGAATTTAGATCATGCATGTGTTCTTTGACTTGGTTCAACAAACCCTGATTTATTAGCTAAGCTTAAAAATTCATCTTCTTTTGAAATTGATTTATGCCAATAAGGATATTTGAAAGTTAAGTTGAATCCTGAAAAGAACACACGAATTTAGATCACGCATGTTGTTTTCCCTGTTTTGATTCAACGGAAGAAGTTAAGTTGAATCCCGATAAGAATTGTCATGATCGGAACAAAGGTCCACAAAATGTCCCAACTAATATACCCATTCTCTCGTTTTTATCATATTATGATGTTTCTTTAGGAATCTTGATTCATTCTTGTGTTTTTTATTGCTTGATCTGATCTAGGGTGTATGTGTGTGTAACTGATCTCCGTGGAATATGGTGTGTATGGACTTGATTAGTTTAGAGGAATACATGTCGACTTTTTTTATGTTAAGACAACGGCTTGGCTTTTTGTTTATATCTTCGAAGTGTATCATATGATTCTTTTGATGTTTTGGCTTGATTTAATTTAATAAGGATTGTGTTGCAGGCTTGATAGTTCTTTGTTTTGAAGAAGAATAATAAACGAAGGATGATATGTTTTCAGTCCACATTCTCAATGCGTTGTCTATAGTATTTGACATATTACTGAGAGTTGATATGATCTTTGACTTTATTTGGATTTTGTTTTTTGATATTTATGCGAATTTCTATGTGTAGTTTGAGATAATATGTCTTTTGTGGTCTTAACACCAGAAGTTATATTGTAACTTGAACATTGTGTGTGTTTGTTTTCTTGATTCCTGCAGGAGCAGATAAACCCAGAATAAAAAACATTGGTGGATCCAAGAGGGAAATACCATGTCCGAAGGATGAACCTGGCCCCAACATTGCTACTCAAACCTTTACTTTCCGTGAGTTGGCAGCTGTAACAAAGAATTTCCGCCTTGAATGTTTCTTGGGGGAAGGGGGTTTTGGCTACGTATACAAGGGAAGACTTGAGAGCACTGGCCAGGTAAATGTTTCACCTCTTGAACTCCTATTATCTAAATTGAATGTTTTACCTGACACATTATTGATTCTGTTTTCGTTTGAACTTTATTTTTATGAATTTTTAACTAATACAGAATATGTTACATTTTGGAAGACACATCAAGATGCTCATTGCAAATCTATGGCTATGATGGTTTCTTATGTAATATCTGTAAAGAGTATAAAGAAAACTATTACCTTTATATGACATTGGAATATGTAAATAACATTAAATATGTCAAAGTTTTTAACCTTGATATGACTTTGGAATATGTTTCTAACTTTATGAGGGATGTCCGATCCTTAGATGTCCGAGCTCGTTCTTTAAAGGTAAGATCGTATCATTAACTTCATAACTTAACATTTAGTCGTTTGTTGTCGACATAATTTGATATCGTTAATTTTCTATTCGAGTAATTAATTTGGAACTCTTTGATTTGAACATATGCAATGATACCGATTCTTTATGCAATTTTTATGAAAAGAGCACTTTGGGTTAGAATATGAAAGATTGTTTCGAATGAGCAAATTTACTTAAGAACATTCCAAGTGATCTTATCTAGCTATACATGTTGCCTTGGTTAAATGGTCATTATGCTTTACTCTCTTCAGATATGCAATAGTTCAATTGATGTTAATTAAAATGCAGAGACTGTTATTTAAAGTAAAAAAGAAAAAGAAAAAGAATATATATATGTATGTGTGTGTGTGTAACGTTACCTTAATGTCATGGCATGATTGGTATTGGCTTCCTTATTATTGGATTACTGAGTGCTGATACAGGTTTGCCTCATGATGAGTAACTTTTATAATGGAAAAGTTAAATGAAGCCATTTAATGGGTTCTTGAGGTCCTTGTATTTTGCTAATTTACGTAACTTTGTCCTTAAAAATGTGATGGTGTTTGAAGTTTTTTCTTTTCAATATCTTGAATAATTAGTTGGCATATGTTTAGTTAATATAACATTGCCATTATAGCATTTGACTCCTGAAACATCAGCTCTTTACATCTTTTTTGAAGTATTGGATTAATAGCACAGTGGATGAGAGTTTGAATTGTTTTAGTGGTAGTGGCTGTCTCTGTGTGCTATTACCTTCATGCTTCTCATCTATCCAATTAGCTTTGTGATTTGTAGGTGAAAGTGCAGATTGTAAGATTTGTTGGTTGAGATTGATTGCTTATTGATTCTCATGATTGTTTTTACAGAGAAAAAGCCATGGATGAATAAATTGCAATTGCAATTCTACAAAAAATGGCTTCTAAGGAGGGAGCCACAGCCAAGATTTTCAAAGCTATGGAGATGCTAAATTATATATGTGTAGCATTTTGAAGTTGATAACCTGCACTCAGGTTTGGAGCACTTGCATGCATGTCCATGAACATTCATCATTTTAGAGTTCATATAGCTGACACCCTCATTCATTATGATGTCATCTTTTTACCATTAATTTCTTGATGTCATCTCTTGGTAATTCATTAGTTGAACATGTTTCAATTCCATTAGAAATGCATGTAGTTTTAGGTTCTCTATGAGTGTGAATGTAATGTATGCTTGTTGGTAAGAGCAACTTTATCCGGTTTGCTTGACATGGGAACCTAGCTAAGTAATCCCTTTATAAGTTGCTTAACCAATAAAGGGTTTGCTTAACTTTGGTGGGTTGCTAAGTTGTTTTTTTTTTTTTTATTCTTTTGATGTTAACTTTATATAATTTATGATATGTGAGAACTCACGGATAAAATGAAGAGTTGCTTAAGATGGTGATAGCAGGTTACGTAACTTCTTAAATAACTTTTGATAAAGTGGTCTAAGAGGAAAAGGCAACCTAATGTATTACAATAGTATGTTTTGATATTCGTCTAGTTTTGTGCTATTAGAGAATTTCATGCAATAACATAATTCCAATTGTTTTCATTTGTCATGCCATGAGCATGCTCTATCAACTGTTATGTTTAAGTTAGGCAGATATATTCTTTCAAATTAATTATGTAGTGCAGTAATTAACAACATCTCAAAATCTTTTTTTAACTCAATTCAGGGTCTAATAACAGGTGGGCTACCAACTTTTACTGATGTAGGAAATGGCTTTGGTGCTCCAGCAATCAGAGATGACTTATTGAATCAGATTTTGGCACAAATATATAGACTTTCTATGTTTTTCTTAGAAAACAATTAGTTTGGCATTCCTTTGCAATGGCTTCATTTAAAGCCATTCTATGCTCTCGTAGTTGATTCAGAATGGGAAGAAAGTAGTAATGATGGGGGATGATACATGGGTACAACTGTTTCCTCATCATTTTATTAGATAGTATCCATTTCCCTCTTTTAATGTGAAAGAACTTCACACAGTATGTGCTCTGTACATCCTTTATTTTTTAGGGTGATTCTATACAAGCAACTCTTGAATGTCACGGTTCAAGAGTTGCCATCACATTTCTTCATCAAAAGTTGATGAAGTTTGTCTATTCCTATAGGTAAATAATGGATGCATTGAGAACCTCCTTCCTTCTTTGTATGAGAAAGAGTGGGATGTCCTAATTGCACATTTTTTTGGTGGGGTATGTTATATCTATTGTCTTCCAAGTAATAGTTCCTTCAATCTCTACCTTTTGATAGCCTATCCAAGTATATAAATCCACTTCTAAACATGCAATAAACTTCAAATTGGTTTGTGATAGCTAGTAGTTATTGTTTTTGTGTGTTAGGATCATGCTGGACACATATTTGGTGTCGAATTCATGCCGATGTTTGAAAAGTTGGAACAATACAATAATTTTCTTGATGTAATTTCTCTATTGATAGAGGATCAACTCTTTGGAACCATCTCTTCTCTATCTCCTTTGTAGGCCCTGAACCAATAAATTGGGTTCCATGGCTTTCCCATAAAGTCTTTTTGTTACCTCTTTGGTAATGTGTTTGTTGAGAAGCTAAATAATAGATATAATTTTGCCTTAGAAAGTGATTGGTGTATTAGAGAGCCAATCAGCACCAGGGTGGTCTCACGAGTATACTCTTCTTCTTGTGATGGGTGATCATGGACAAACCTTAAATGGTGATCATGGTGGAGGGAGTGCTGAAGAGGTATGCTATAATTAAGTTTAAAACTCAGTTGATCAGTAGCTAACTTATAGCTGAGCCCATCAAATGAGGCAAATTCTTTTTTACTGTCAAATAAACTCATGCATCTTGTTTGGCCAATTTTCATGTAGGTTGAAAACTCAATGTTTGCGATGAGTTTTAGGAAGCCTGCTTTGTCAGTGCCACCTGAACTTAATATATCGTGTGATCTAGATACAGAAATGGCCCTTTTATTGACATTTGATTGTCTATTTGAGTTGTTCTCTCATCATTATTTGTCTTATTTAGATTTGCTCGTTGGAGTAAAATGTGATGGTGTAGGAAAGAATGAAATAGAGATTCAAGTATACTATAAGGTCAAATATGCGGGAAGGTTTTTCCAATGCATATCCACGAATCAAGGGAAACTACTTTTTCCAATGCATATGATGTCAATTGGCCATGCATTTTAAGACTCCTATTCATAGCAACATGCTAAACTTAATATATTATTTTGAAGCTTAATTTTTGTCCCTTAGTTTCTAAAGAAAAGGAAATTGCTTTATTGATCCTTACAAAACTAAGTTATTGATTTGTGATATTTTTTAGTTTAATGGATAATCTTTTATGGAATTTGTTATTTTGGTTCTCATTTCAAGAAAACAAAACTGGTACTAGGGATAAAAATCTTATAATATCATCTCTAGTAAATATGCAATTTCTTAAAAATAAATACTTTTTCTTGGCATCCAATTTCCTTTTAGAAGGTGCATTGTAAGCTTTTTGCTGATGCTGCTACTGTTGTCATCATTCTAAAATAAGTTTTTTCTTTTTTTAAATCAACATGTATAGCAGCTGTGATTTGACTAAACTTTTGAGTGATATTAGGTCACGTAAAAGCTTTTGATGTCCAAAGAGCACCTAAGAATGATTATTACCATGGTGGTTGATATATATATATATATATACACACACATCCTTTTAAATTGTATTTACGTCCTCCTACAACACTCATTTTTAGGATACTTAAAATTTCTATAGCTTTTATATCTTGTATGCTATTGAGAGCAACCTTGCACTGCTTGTCCAACTAGTTCATTTTGATAATAAATTGGAAAAAAGATCTTATGAAGATGTGGAGTCCTTGTCTTACCTATGAGGAATTTCAAAGAATGTGACAAGTATTTCTTTTTGCAGCAGTTGTTTATGGTCTCTTATTACTGCTTTGTAAATATTTTCTTATTTTATTTTATTTTTGTCCAAAAACAATAACAAACAACATTCAACTACAATTCCCATTAGGTGGGGTCAGCTATCTCGATTCTATTTTGCTATTGCATTCTGTCATAACCTTATTTTATATGTTGTGTTTATTTGTATTTTTTAAGCCACAATTTTCTTTCATGTAGAACCTAAACTCATAAGTTCATATTGATTCACTTTAGGCTTTTGAGAAAATAAAGTAAACAATCTAGAACATTCAACATCTTATCTTTTGGATAGCATTCTCTTAGTGATGAATTTATTAAGCGTTAGCTTATTAACCTGCTATGTCAATTGCTTTTTTTAGTATCGGTTGTGTTAATCCTGAGCTATATGCACTACCTGCTGGTACATGGAAGTTAGAGGATTTGAAGGCAGATCATTGCAAATATGAGCTAAAGTCTCAACATTGGTTACGCAACTATGCTGATGTATTGTACATAAATTCTTACCAGTAATTATCCTACTCATACCTATATAATGTTCATCCTTATTGCTGAAATTTTTGTTAGATGTGACATATATGCCTCTCATCATTGTACACTTCCTTTGGTAAATCCTGTCTTTATGGTTCAAATAATTGCTGTGGGTCAAATTATACGAATGGAAGAAATAGGATAGCTTTTTATGGTCTAGTAACAAATCTTCCTCCTAATATCACGTGTTTTATCTTTAACTTTCTGTTATTTAGGCAAAATTTGATGAATTTTAGTTGGATTGAATTCAATTGATAATACATCTTTACCTGATCTGGTATTTGTTGATGCAAAAACCTTCTTTTCCTATAAAAATGTATAATTAAAAACTTAAAAGGACACTTTAAGCAATTAATCTTAATATGCAAGCAGTGATAAAGATTTGAAAATCCCTCATGTATTTTGAGTTGTTATATTTCCTTTAAAGACTCTTTGTCAGTTGAGGCTTTTCTGTTTCTTTTCTTTTCTATGACATGTGGATCTCTTGCAGGTTAAAAGATATATTAATCTATTTAGCAACATCATTGATTGGGTTCTCATCAAAGGACCTGTTACACATAGGTGACACATAGGTTTAGGCAATTTAAGGATGTTTGTTCATGTGAAAGTGAAGATGTTCCTCTGTCACATGCATTAAAAAGCCAAATCGATGCCTACACCAATTTTCTAGCAAGGGTTACCGAGCTGGTGCACTCAAAGTGGACAGAGTTTAATTTACAGATGATGGGTGTTGGATTTAGATCGATGCTTTTGTCCTTTATTGTCCATATCCTTGTTATCAAAAGGATGAGCGAGCAATGTGGATGCTCTTCTATTGCATTTGAAGGTTTTGGGATTTCCTTGAGGTTAGTCTTTGCTTTTTTCATGGTGGTCATCCATGCTCTCTAATAGTTATATTTTAAGTTTTGGATCTCTAATCCAATTAATTTCTTGGACGTTATTCATATATCTATCATTAATACCATTTTTGCCATTCTTTGAAATGTTATACAGTGGAAGAAGGAAAAGTGGCAAATTTTTCTCTTCGCAATAGCTAGCATTGCTAAATTGAGATCTTTAATCACTAAAAGGAAGGGGCTTTTAGAAATATGTCTTTTCCTTTGTACATACGCTATTAGTCTTTTATGCACTTTTATACCTTAATTTCAGTTGGAAACAAGAGTTGTTTTATAATTTTGAAGTTTTCAATCGATATGCAGGTAGGTGTCTTTGTCCTTTTGATTTCCATTGCCAATTTTCCATTGAAGCAGGGCTATCAAAGTAGGTTATTACCTCTGCTTTTCTACATTTTGACCATTCATGGATACTTGGAATAAACATTAGCCATCCTACTTAGATATATTTGTTTGAGCTTTTGCCATTAATCGCTCTTATGTTTTTGGCATATATACTTTACAATGTGGCTATTAGTAGCTCTGTTAATTGAACTTTGAAGGTTGTTTTGATTGCAAATGCTATAAGCTACATGTTCATAGTAGTGCAGTGGGCATCTGAAAGTGATTTACTCATCTCGTCTTCTCTCATCATTGGGAAGAACCTCATTCCTAGGATTATTTGTCATTGGATTAAGGTAGCTGACCTTTTTGTTATATAATAAGCTGTCCTTAGGCAATGATGTTATTTACTGTTGACGAAGCTTATTTATTATAGCAGTGATTGTTATCTGTGTGGAGTCTAACAGTGATAATCTTATCAGGAAGGCAAGGTGCTTTGTTGTAATAGCATCTATAATAGGAGGTGTTTCTTTTTGATTTTATGTATTTAACCATATTGTTTTTCATTTTTCTGCTTTATTGAACTTTTTCTCACTATTTTGTTATGCTTCATATGTTTATATATATTATGCATGTAATCCTTCTCATCATGTAAATTCATCTTAGTTTGGAGCAAGATGGCATCACTGCATGGAGAACTCCATTAAGCGTTTATCTTATTTACAGGTTACTGCATAATGACATTGCAGAACATAGAAAGTGACAACAAAACTAGTGGTATTATTTCTATCAACCTGCTCTCAGTTGTAAAATGGAGTTTGTTATCCATGTGTATGTTTTTTTGCATTAGGTAGTGGCAAGGTCCTTAAGTTCTTGAACACCTACTTTTTTGTTTTTTGATAGCTTAGTATTGCAGTTTAAACTTAAATATGTATATCATAAGCATAATAGCAAAGAAACGTTATTACTCGATCAATATTGGAGATATACTTGTATAGGGTTCTATTGCATGACACTAATTTGTAGCCTTTTGATTGTTCATGTCCAGTGGTAGTAAATCTTTTCATGTTGGCAAAACATGAAATCGAAGCTTCAAGTTGTGATGTCTTTCCATCAATGTGGAGGAAATGTTGGTGACTTTTGCAGGTATGCCCTTAAAAAAATGTTCATTGCCTCATTAGTACTAACATACGACATGTATGGATAAGCATTTCACTGTATTAAGTGATATTTTCGTCATATAGAGTGATGGTGGATTTTTTTTTTTCCATAAAGAAATACTATTTATACTATTTTTCTTTGAGAGATTGTTCTACTCTTATAGGTTATTCCATTATTAACTCTGGTATGGTTTTAGGAATGAACAACTTGTGTGTGGAGACTTTCTAACCTAGTATCAGTGGTTGTGCTTAAGGGCCACAAAAGGGGAATATGGTCTGTTGAGTTTTTCTCCCATTGATCAATGTGTCATCACAACTTCTGGTGATAAAACAATGAAGATATGGACTATATCTGATGGGTCCTGTTTGAAGATGTTTGAAGGGCATACATCAAAGTGTATTAAGAGCATCATTTCTCACTTATGGTGGACAAATTGTTTCTTATGGTAGCCAAAATTGACACTCTCTTCTTATTTTCCCATCTTCAATTATCTCAGTGATATTTTAAGTATCTGCAATTAGATGGGAGACCCTTTCAGGTGCTGATGGTCTAGTAACTGTGGACTGTCAGAACAAGCGGATGCATTGCCACATATGATCAGCATGATGGTAAGGTGGTGCATGCTCTGTCTAATCTATTGTCTTGGAGATACCCTTTTTCCCTGCTCAATTTTATAATCACTATGAAGAATGTAGTTCAAATTTGCACCTATAGGAACAACATTATGAGTAGCTTGATAGTGAAGTGCGAATGCCAGAAATCAAACTAGAAATTTGCATCTTTGCCATTCCCAGCAACTTAAAATTCTTTCCTCTTATGTTTGTCACTTCTGCTGTGAATTCTTTCCAAATAGGGGAATTTGAAGCTGAGATTATAAAGCCCGAAGCCAACTGATTCTTGCATTGTTGATGATAGTAATTACAAATCTTTTTTAAATATTTTACCAAGCTCTACATATCATTGTCCACATACACTCGTACATTCGGTTAGGAATCTAATATCTATCAAATTTAAATCACTATAACGGACTAAACATCATACAAAGATATAGGAGCTTATTAGAAACATGATTGAATTTTAAAAATATTTGAAATATAATACGTTTAAGTGTATAAGGCATTTACTATACCGTATCTATTATAGATGTATATAAAAGTACATGATGGAGGAATTTTTGCACATTGCCCCTCCCTAGATTTGCTCATGTGCTCATTAAGGTTGAAAATAGTTATTATTAGGAATATATTAGAAATTTATGTTATAGAATTTACTACAGCTGCAAATATTTACTTCATTCTTTTGTTTTCCAATGTTCAATTTAAATTATTAGGTTAGAAATATAATACTAATAACAATATGTTCCAATTTGATCATTTTGGATATAGAAAATGGTATTGTATAATATCAAGTTTATGAGATAAAAGATAATAGCTCATCATTCCATTAATTACCATTCTTTTCCTATTTTCCTGAATTGAATTTGCTATTCAATGGTGTTTATAGCTTGCTCAACTAACTTGACTTGTATAACAACTTGTCTCAAGTTTTTCTAGTAGTTCAGGTTAGTTATCATGGGTCTTTTCTCATTATCTCATTCATGTTTGTTTTAATCATTCAATTTATTATACCTGCATATTGTATGATAACAAATCCAAATGGAGATCCTTCTGCAGGTGCACGAGATCCTTTGACAAATCCATCACTTGGAGATGATGGTGACAACAGTGAGGAAGAAAATCAAAAACTCGATTTTTTGTTTTTTGGCCAAAGCAACTGGTACGAATGGGGTCAAATTGATGTGACAAAGTGTGTACATATGCTCATTTTGATATAATTTGGAGCTTGTACTTATGTTTCTTCGAAGGACACTAAATAACATTGCTCAAGTGTTTTTTTTTTTTCTATTTACTGTAAGGATGGTCATGATGATTTTAAAGTAATTTTTGTGTTATTAGATCTTATTACATATCGAGCACATTGTATGCTCTAAAATGTATTAGTGATATTTATTCATATATAAATTTCATGTGCAGAAGTAATAGCAGGTATCAATTATATTGTGATCAAACAGGTGTATATTACTAACTGTGCATATATTACATAATAAACAAGTATATATTGCCAAATTATACCAAGTTAAACATTAATCTCTTCTTAACAAGAACAGTCACGTGTAAACGTCGCTAAATTAAAATAACAACCACATTTAGAAATTACTATTTTAATTGAATACCTATATGTAGACGTCGCCAATGTATTAGAATAGCCACGTTTAAATTGCGGTAAATATGAGATTTGTCACGTTTATAAATCGCCATTGTTGTCTAACAAACATATATAAAGCTTATTCAACCTGTGCATGGCTACGGTTAAACACCGCTAATTACGTAATTTACTTACGTTTATACGTTACTAATAAAAATATTTATCCACGTTTAAACGTCGCTGATCACAAATTTCCCTCCTTTTATATTTAGCGGGATGAAGATTAATCATATTTAGCCACACATAAGTGTAACCAAAACATGATAATAGGCCATGTTTAAACGTGGCCCAATAAAGTGTATTTAGTTGCCGAACTAACATTAGCGACGTTTCAATTTTTAACGTTACTTATCAAATCTACGACGGACCTTTTGCGACGTCTATAGGCCACGTGTAAAAAAACGTGACCAAAAACCTTTGGTCACGTTTAATTAATATTTAGCCACGTTTATTAGACATAGCCAAAGGCTCTTTTTGTTGTAGTGTCACAATCCATCTATATCGTATAATTCGATGAGTCACATTCCTCCGAACTACGCCCGATATAACTTCTCTCTGTTTAAGTGACTTTTATGCCCGATACTGGTCCCTTCATTGACTACCTGCTAAGCCATAATAAGATGGCATAAGCACCTAACTATTGTCTCAAGATCTGAGACCTTAACGAAGGCATTGCTCTTTGACTTGAGACGACTAAATAGCAAGCAACACACATTTTACTAGCTAAGTGTAAGTAGTCAGGTTATTAGTAAAGTTTATCCTAGCAAGTGTCACACATGTCACTGCATACTTGGAATCATGGATTACTTGCAACAAAAGTCTTGAATCTTATTGTGAGTACATGTTACTTGTCCAACTTTCTTGAATTTCTCCAATCCACAAACAGATTGATCTAACCTAATCTTCAAATATAATCCTTTTCTCCACCAAAAGCTGTATAAAACACCAATCTTTCTATAACAGTTTGTCAATCCTCTTCATAGGTTTCAAAAATGTCAAACCTAGTTTTAAGGAACTTTCTCAAGGTTTCTCTATTGGTTATAGATTTTTGGGAATTATGGAACAAAGAAGGTTTGGAGATCTAAAAGAAGATGTAGAGATTATTATCTATGATTATGGAAAGATATGGAGTAGATTAATATATATATATATATATATATATAAGTGTGTGTGTGTGTGTGAGTGTAGATTTAACAGAGTTTCTATAAAGTTATTTATATTTATCCATTTGTCATTGATTTTGATTATTTGTTTAGACAAATTTTTCTCCTTTTTTTTTTTTTTTTTTGCCAATGTTTAAGATAAGTTATTACGGATTAATATTAGAAGATGCATATAGACATGTCATTATTATTGTCATTTAGTATTATTACCATTTTTTTATAAAAATTCTATGACATAAATAGGAAGGATGATCATTTAGTAGTCTTGAAAAGAAATATCAGTATTTTTTTATGTCTTATTTTAATTATATTCAACTTCATATCACCTTAATTAAAAATAATAATTATTGAGATATTCTAATAGACATCATATATATCCATAGAGCAACACTCTAATCAATCATTTACAATAATAATAAAATTAAAACTTCGTATAACTAAAAGAATAAAGTTAATCTTTAAATTTTACCTTAGATCAACTTTGAAATCCTATTCCTTTAGGATCGGGTGCCTATCACCAAGATCATAATATCTTAATAATCTCTTTACTCTTTTTTTATAGATTTATGTCTACATCTAATAGCACATCCTCTTAAAATTTTCGCGAAATCTCCTTAGGCATATCATTCCAACATTAAAAGGAGATTATGCCAGCATCTAATAGCACATACTAAATTTTCTTGATTTTAAAATAAATTTTTAGTGTATTTCGGTATAAAAAATATAAAATGTTTTTACCGATGGTAGCCGACTTTGTTCCAGCCTCTCGTCATTTCCATTTTTTACCATTCCACGCATATTATAAAAGGTAAAAGTGAGACATTGAGAGTATCCTGATGTTTTCTGGTTTTAAATTGAGGATCTATATAATATATCTTTAATTTTTTGCATGCCCACGTATATATTTATTTTCCTTTATTGTTTGATGTGCAGACTTTAATTAATTATGGATTTTTAAGTATTATTTCCCAATTTTATCACGACTTTAATTTCAATTGTTTTTTTTTTCTTGTTAACCTTTATATCGTTACTCCTATATTTATCAATTTGACGCACACATCACAATGGCATCATTTGTTAGCATTTATAACATCAAACACTTAACTAGTTCTATATAAGTTTGGTCGGGGTTAATGACAAAAAGAAAGGATATAGCAGACAAAATGGATACTCTTCACAAAACAAAAGCTAAAAACGTTGCCCAGGAAATATAAAAATTTCATGGTATTAAACTACAGATTTCACAACATATTATAAATAAACAATGATAAATGGTGAAATACCTAAACAAAAGTTATTAATACATTTTCCATATCCGACACATTATGATCAAGTTATCCAAGAAAAGTAAGCCACGACCGGAATAACCGCCAAAAAGAGCAACTATATTTATATGAAAAAGAGAAAGCAACTGCTGCTATTGGTGCTGCCCATCACCCACCTCGATGGGACTATGGCCCTATGGCCGCAAACAAACTAAGCTACTTTTAAACTACTTGAGTTCGACTCGTTTCAAGCTTGGCTTGACTAGTTTAGCTAAACGAGTTTAGCCTGAGCTTGTCTTTAAGATCACAAGTCGACTTGCAAACAGACTCGTTAAAGGCTCAAGAGCCCGACTTATAGATTGGCTCGTTAATGGCTCGCGAACAGGCTCATTAAAGACTCGTTTAATATATATAATATATTAATATAATATTATATATAAGTATTTATATTAATTTAATATTAAAAAATAATTATATACATAAGCAAGCTCGATTTGATTTTGGACTCGAGAATCATTAATGGGCTTGGGTCTAAGCCTGTAAATTTCAAGCCCATTAAGCATCTAGCTTGGCTAAGGTTGTTAAGTTTTAAACGAGTCTACCCGGCTCTGATGCATTGACGACAAGGGATAGAAAAGTCTGATCAATATCAAATCAGACTTCATAAAATAATATAATAAAATTATTATTTTATTTTTAAAGTAACAAAATTATTCGTTTTTATAAAATTTCAAAATAGAGAACTTTTTGTTTTATTCATTTTCTTTCAGTATTTAGCTTTATATATTTAATAAATTGATGCATTTTTTGGCCAAAAAGGAGGGAAGAAAAAAAAAAAAAAGGAAATTAAATTCCTACCTAGAAGACCCGATTAGGTCCTATGGGAAACGGGCTGTACCAACTGTATCAAGAGGTCTTCTCGGATAGCTGTCATGAACTCATGATTGGTCTCAGAAGAATGAGCTAGACTTGTTTCATGGCTGGATGTCGTTGAACCGAGTCGGGCTAGTTACATTAACCAGGTTGAAATAGTGGCGCTTTTTACCCATTCAGTATCGGTTTTCTATCTGTTAGGCATCAGAATGATGCCAAAATAATGCTAGAATGACAAACCAAACAGACCCTAATTTGACATCATCGGTTAATGGAGCCCTACATTTTCTTTCGAGGAAGTGGCTTAGAATAAGTTACTGCAGCTTTTCTTTTCTTTTTCTTTTTTTGGTGCAACTTCCCCTTACAAATATAGGGTCTCGTAGGAGTGGTATAAGCTTGCCAATTACATGCATCCAGCTATTTATTTTTAAAGGTATAATGTCACAAATGATATATCAATTTTGATAAAATATACAATTAGGTAATTGAACTTTGAAATTATTAATTTAGTACCTGAATTTTAAAATTGATTAATTTAATACTTAAAAAACTTTAAAATTGATTAATTTGATACCTGAAAAAACTTATCGAATGTACTATTGCATGCATAAAAAATTCTTTCAAGTACTATATTTGATTAATTTCATAATTCGTGTATTAAATTGATCGATTTTAAAGTTTAGATAACTAATTATATATTTTGTTAAAGTTTAGATATCATTAGTGGCACAACGATATTTTTAAATGTGCAACATGTAAGGAAATTTCGAAATAAAATATGAATAAGATTATCAGAAATAAATAATCTACTATATCATGCATTGTTGGAGGCAGGAGGTAAACAACAATACACGAATGCGATAGATATGAGTTAGATACAAGTAGAGAAATCAGAGCCAAAACCAAACACAATGATACTTCTACTTATACTCTCTAGTGTGTTGTCCTCAGTTTATTAAAATAATAATTACTTCGAGTAGAGATACACGTTATTTCAAAGTTGTTGTGCTGAAGGTATTTCAACCCATCATGGTAATTGGCACAAAATGAAAGTAATTTATTTTTTCATGAAGTTTATTCGACATGCTAGAATTAGCAAATTTATGACATTGAACTTTCATTCTTAATCTTTGTTTGATATCAATATTGGTATTATGAAACGTTATAAAACTTAATGATTGGTTTTGAGACACCACATCAACCGAGTAATTGGAAAAAAGAAATAAATAACATTCTAATTTCAAGTCTTAAGCGCTTAACATTTTACCATTATAAAATTTAAATATATTTTGCCATTCATGATTTCAACCTGTTTGTGACTCCCGTGTGCTCACCTTGATTATTGTCTCATTTAATTTAAAACAATTACAGTATGCACTCTAACGTTTATATATATTTTGCACATAATAGCATTCCCATTTGAAAAAGAAAATTCTCTCTTAGTTCTATCACTGTATTATTATCATAATGTGACTTTAGATATGCCGAAATAGACCTAAAATGGAATCATGACTCTTTTAGAAGTGTTTATAGAAGCTACAATTATGTTGTTCATAGAATCAACAACTACTGCTTCTCGTTCTAAAGAAAATCAAATTTCTCCTTTTAGAAGATGAAAGAAGGGAATCAAATTTCACCTTTTACAAGATGGCTGGATCGTAATTCCATTCAAATCTGGTTAATGTTAATTAATTTAATCTTAGAGATGGGTTTTTGGTTAGATACCAATAGGTGATTGGTTTAGATGGATACTTTTTTGAAAGGTGTATGCAAGGGGAGGTTGTTGTCAGCTATATAGGTCGGAATGTGAACAATCGAATGTATCCAATAGCATAGGCAATTGTAAGATGTAAGAGTAAGGATACATGGACCTGGTTTCTAAAGGCACCCATGGGAGACCTTGACATACATGAAAAGGATGATTGAGAATGGACATTCATCACAAATGAACAAATGGTACCAAAACTTTAGTGCTCCAGCTCGGCCCTTTTGTCCTTGCTTATCACCTTAGATAATATAAGTAGGAGCTAACACTGGAGAGTATACTATGTAGGGACCTTTGCCTGCCATTGAAGATCTCCTACCTAACACAAAGCATAGGATGTGTGCTCAACACATATATGCTAACTAGGGGAAGAGGCATTAGGGAGCTTATTATAAGAAGCTCTTTTGGTTGATGGCTAAGATAACGACTTTTCTGGTCTTTGAATTTGTTTCACAACATTTATATGATGTTGATAAAGAGGCTTAGAGCAATTTGATGAGGATGGAGCTCAAACATTGGTGCAAGCCCTCTTTAAAATGGATGTGTGGCCTGATATAGTCAATAACAATCTATGGAGGCCTCCAATGGAAAAATATTGAAGGCAAGATGCAAGTCCATTGTGTTCATGCTTGACATGTACCATAATTCAATCTACTTGCCATCATCTCTTGTCACTTTCGTCTTCTACTGCTTAAAAACATAGATTAGGGCATGAGAAAGTTTAGGAAAACACAATGAGGTTTCATTGGCAAAAGTAAGGTGTCTTTGTTTTTTATTTGGGTCAATGTATGTTGAAAACCGTGTAAGGTCAATAAATTAAAATTATGCCACATCACCACAAAAATAACATCCATTCTATAGGAAAGTGGGAGAGCAACTGAATGACACCTACTTTGAAATGGTATACATTAAATTGCCAAGATTTAAATTTTAGCCACTAAGTTCCAAAAAATCAATAATACATGCACTTGCGGTATCATTATCTCATAACAATTGGAGGAGCTTCTGTGTTTCCATCAATGGAACTGTTCAGTCAACCATCTAATGATTAAAATAAATATAATAATTAAAATATTAATGATTTTAATTATTCGATCACGATTGAGTACGGTGTGAGTCATTGAATGATGATAGGACCGGTCCCGTCAAAATTAATGATGGGACGATAGAATTTTCCTAACAATTGGGATAAACTTTTAAGCCAACGTCAAGACTTCAATCCAATATTTGGGATTTATTTTTCCAAGTATGGACCACTGCTTCACATGTATTGATTTTTAATAGAAGAGTTATTTTATGTGGATGACAACGTGGTTAATATTTTAAAGTTAGACCTCGTAACTTTTGCTCATTTGCTATAACAATGAATATGATAACTTTTACTATGATATGTTATCGAATGAGTTGGCTTCAGGGTATGATTGGGGAAGTTCAAACCGCTTTCAATGAGGAGCTTGCGCAGTATAATTCCGTTCGGTTCGTGCCAAAATGAACTAAAGTGTATATTATGATTTTAGTCTTGAAATTTAAATCTAACAATATAATCTGGTTCATAATTTTTTAATAAAAACAAAAGAACAACTCAATTTGATTGGATATTTAATTCGCAATTCAAAACGTTATAGCAAATTAATGAATAAAATTATGAATAACATGATATCATAAAACAAATGGGCAATGGTGATTCTTGTACCAATAAGCAGGCATCTAGTTATATGTAATTTATCCTTTAAAATAAACAGTACCGCTTTTTTTTTTTTTTTAATTTCTAGCTAGTCATCCTTTTCCATTTTCAGAATAAAAAAAAAAAAAATTGGCGCAATAATCTATTTCATTGTCTATGTTTAATTAAATAGAACACCTTACGTGATTCATCATTATACTTGTGAATAAGGCAAGCACTGTTTTGATGGTTTTTGGGTCATTTTAGACATTTTTTTTTTTTTTACAATACAAAAATATGATGATCTAGAAATATATTCTAAAAGTAGGTTAGTGAAGGCAATTTACAGCAATACCTATATTTTGGTAAGAAGGCGTTGCCATGGATGGTGCCTTAAATGCAGATCCATACATCACACAAAACTACCCAGCTAACCATTTTCACTTTACCCTTCATCACCACATATTCCTCTCCAAATTGTCCCTATTGGCCTCCACTCCATCTCTGGCTTTTCCTACTCGAAATCGGCTCTCTCAACTTAAATCTAGTTCCTAAAGTCAGGTATCATCTTATTCTTTTGATTTTTTTTCTTTTCATTTTTCCATGTAGTTTCACTCAAAACCATGTGAAATGTCATAAGTAAACGATTAAGTAATTTTGTTTGATTTAGTGTGATTTAGATGATGATTTTGAATTGTGATGTGTAATAGAAGTAGTGAATGTAGTGTTGGTGAGATCCAGTTGCTTGCATTGGTCAATTTATGTAGTTTATAGTCAATAAATATAGATGCTTAGATGGTGTTCGGTAAAATACCCCAGTTGGTTATTAGTTTGTTTGAGAAAACTAAAGTTTATGAGATGCGCTTATTGATATTTAAATTGTTGAGGATGTTTTCTATAATTTAATATGTGAGAAGTATGATCTAACATTATAGTTTACTATTGGTAGCTTTGAAATGGCTAACTACAGAAGGTTATTGTTTATGCGACTAGGAATATTGTGGATAGAAGTCATGAGCCACAATATGACAAACCTCCCATTAGGAAGTGAAAATTAGAACAGATGTAGATTTTCAACAATTTAAGAAAGTGATTTATGGGACGATTGGTGTGGACCAAAATGACTGTGATGTCAAAATAATACATAAGCATGTTCATTATATAAGCCATGGAGTTGTGTACATGTTAACGCCAATTATGGATGATGATAGTCTTGAGGATCTTATTTCAATGTATATTGAATTGGGTTTTGATAGTCTTTAGAATATCTTTTCAGATCATCCTATTTTCATATTTTTTGAAACAAATGCCTAAAATGACCCAAAAACCCTGTTTTTATATTTGGTGTTGTAAGTGTCATGAAATGCTCATTAATAGGGATGCAACCAAGTGGGTCGTTATAGGGTATCCAACCCACCTAACCCTCTAAAAACCCCATAAGATTTCGAGGCGGGTTTTGGGATTAAAAAAAAAACTTGATAAGTTGTCAAGTCGGGTTTTAGGTTTAGATGTAGCCCGTTGGGAAAACCTTACCTAATATAAATTTAAAGTAAAATATGAAAAAATTAAAAATATTAAGTTATTAAGACAAGGAAAATACTAAAAAAATATTAATTATTAAGTGGAAATGAAGTGTTTGCATCCTTTTATATGATGTTATAGTCTAAAATTTTTTTTCACTATAAGTGTTTGCATCATTAATAATGTAAAAAAAATTCATTCTTTTACTAATTTTTTTAAGAAAAAAAATTGAAAAACTTCTATATCAGGTCAAGTCGGGTTGGTAAACGGGTTCCTTAAAATCTTGTAGGGTCAAGTTTTGGGAATTGTAACGCCCTAAAATTTAATTTAAAGCATTAATGCCATGTATAATACTTCATGTATTACATGCTCAGGCTTTCTTGAATGATATGTTTATATTGAACATTACTAACTAGTTTCAAAATTTTGAAATCATTTAGTTATATTATCAAATAACTGGATTTAGCAGCGTTGGATTAAACTTTATAAGAACATTTTATAAATTTCTACTCCTACCAAAATAAACCAACTTTCTAAAATACAAAATTTTATAGAATCATTTTATTATCTACTCTCAAGAGTGGTTCAACTTTCCCAAAAACAAAACTTTTAAAGATATTACAAAACATATGGGCTTCTCAACTAAGCACTTAAAAGAATATTACAAACTTAAAATATAAACCCAGCTCTTAAAAAAAGACAAACAAAACAAAAGCCACGGTCCTACTCCAATACACTCATCCAACATCACCCTAAAACTCGAGTCAAGCATCATCTTCATCAATACCAACACATCATCATCATCTAATCATCAATATAACATCATCATCATCACCATTAATCATCATCATCAACGTCATCTTCTTCATCAACACAACATTCATATACAAAAATATTTATTTCTTAAGCAAACACATATTTAAAACAGCATATTCCCCATGTTATTTTTTGTTTATCTTAACATATCATTCTAATCCAATTATTAGTTACTAAACCCATTTTAACTTAATCTTAGCTAAATTAATTAGAGTTAATCGTTTAATTCAATTATTAAGTCATTTTGATTAAACTTAGTCAATCTAACTCATTTTAGCTTATCAAAATCTATTTAGTGAAGTTAGACTAAGATTGATTAACTAAGTTCATTTTATATCTAAGATTTATATTAACTTGTGTCTATATTAACTTAATCTTAGCCAAATTGATTAAACTTAATCAATCTAATTCATTTTAGTCCATTCAAGTCTATTAAGCCAAGTTAAACTTAGATTATTAACTAGGTTTATTTTATATCTAACACTATATTTAATCAAATCATTTAATAATTTTATAAATCCACTTAACTCATGCTTAATTATATCAATTAACTATCATACCACATTAACTATCATTTATTTCTTTCATTTTAGCTCAAAAGATTCTTTTTATACTTAACTACACACATTTAATAAGCAAACACAAGTTTTTAACTTTGTTTGGAAAATATAGTAGCTACAATCAATCAAAATTTAAGCCTCAATACTTTTTGAATTTACAAAAACTTAAAACATCAAAGTTGTATATCTCTTTTTAAGCTTTTCGTAGCCTTTTGAATCACCTCAATCTAAGTTTGAATGAAAAAGTTATAATCAAAATACAAAATAGTATCGCGTAGGGACTTGGGGACCTGAGGCTAGTAAGGCCTTAGTCACGACCGTGAATTGTGAAAACATCAAGGTCAAAGGCTAGTAAGGGCGGAATCACGCCTGTCACTTCCAAAAATTACCAACTAAGCTGTGTAAGGCATAATCACGCCCATGATTGATAGATTACATGAGGTTACGAACTCCCCTATTTTTCAAACTTCATTTTATCCAATTTTACAGATCCTACATCAACTAAAACTCCATAAAAGCAACATACAACTCAACATACTCACTTAGCAATACCAAATACACAAAAACTCCACATCCCTAACGTCTAAAAACTCCCTTATGATAGGAATCAACTTTCGAAAGGAACAATCACAAGAGCCCGAGCTAAAGGACTTTAGAACTTAGCATCAAGGATTGTAGCCAATCGACCTTTTGAAGACAAAAACAACTTTCTTAATGGCTATGGGGTGTATTACATGAGGGAGCATAAGTCACTTTGATATAACTTCCAAAAATTACCAACCCAAGCCATGTGAGGCATATTCATGCCCATGATTGACAGATTACATGAGGTTATGAACTCTCCTATTTTTCAAACTTCATTTATCCAATTTTACAGATCCTACATTAACTAAAACTCCATAAAAGCAACATACAACTCAACATACTCACTTAACAATACCAAATACACAAAAACTCCACATCTCCAACGTTTGAAAACTCCCTTTTGATAGGAATCAACTTTCGAAAGGACCAATCACAAGAGCTCGAGCTAAAGGACTTTAGAACTTAGCATCAAGGATTCTAGCCAATTGACCTTCTAAAGACGAAAACACCTTTCTTAATGGCTATGGGTTGTATTACATGAGGGAGCATAGGTCACTTTGTTATAACTTGGAAGGAAAACAAGAAGCAAATGAGATCCCCATGTCGACCACGACGGTAACTAAGACCGTTACGCATGGAGCTAATATTTCCCCGTCAACTACAGCCGTGATTCCAACCGTTACGCATGAAGAAGGAAACAACAAAGATAACGGGCATCATAACGCCCGTAACCTAGGGCATAACAGTATTGATTGTTTGAACCCAACAAGATCACAATTTATGATACGCCCTTGATAGAGCCCGTCATTAATATTGGAGGATTATCCAAAAGAGATCATGGCCTGAGATATGGCCGTGATGGGGAGCATGAAAGAAGATAATGCCCGTTAAATGAGGCGTGATATCGATCCGTATTATGCGATTTTTTTAATTTATTTTATTTTATTTACAATTTTGCCATTATAGAGGGTCATATAAATACCCTCCTTTTGTAAACCCTAGACAGCTAGACATTTTTTTATTAATCATATCATTTGAATTTGCCTTTTAATTTTGTGAGCAATTCATTGTGTTCTTATCAATCTTTCTAAGATTATAGTGAACAAACCATTTAATCTTACTTGTGCATGATATCAGGTGAGAGAGAGTGTAGTTTAGGTTATTGTTGGTGCGTCATATCCAACTATAATGCCGTTCATATCATTTAGTTTTCTTTGTATTCAAATCACAAACCTTAAAACAACTTGATTCATCATAAGCCATTTTTTGCGCACATCATCTTCTTATCAAAGCATCGGTTTCAATTAAGGCACGTATTGGGGAGTCAAACCTAGTTCATGTGTTTGAAGAGAAGATTGGGAAGTTACGGAAATTGTTATTATTATAAGGCATCGTGATCTTGACGTGTTAGCCAAACATCGTGTTTTTTGGAAGCTGTGTTGGAGGTAAGAATCCGCTGTGTATAGCAAGTGTTCGATAAAAATCCCCTATAACGTTTCATCGATCTTGGAATTAGCTATGTCTAATGAGAGCATGAATGTAGAATAAGGGGGTAATCAAGGTCAAAATACTAGAGGAACTATTGCCATGACCACTAATCAGCATCTGGATTAGTTGACTACCTTGATGGAGCGGGTGTTAAGGCATTTGGGCAAACAACCTATAACTGAAGGTGAAGCTGATAATTTTACTCCTATAGAGGTTCAAGAAAATAGGGGGAATGAAAGAGTTAAGATTGAAATTCCACCCTTCAATAGGGGAGGATCATAGCATGTAAAGCAGATTTTTTAGTGATGTGTTATGACAAGTTTACTAAAGTTTGTTTGACCACACTAAAATTTTTCGAGTATGTCGCCTTGTGGCGGCATAACTTATTGGCAAGTAAGCGAAGAGATGGAGAAGCAATGATTATCACCTGGCAAATGATTAAGCAGGTGATGTATAGGAGATTTGTTCCTGATTATTATCGGCAGGAGCTATATTTAAGGTTGCAACCCTTATGATAAGGTAAGATGAGTGTGGAAGATTATGTCAAGGAGTTTGTGATGTTGACCATTCGATGCAACATAGAGGAATCATAAGAAGAGCCTATTGTCCATGTTATTACTGGGCTCAAGTTTAAGATCTCCAATATTGTGGAACTTCATAGCTTTCACACATTAGAAAAAGCCATTAATTTAGCTTGCAAGGTTGAAAGACAATGGAAGAGAATTCCATACCAATCATCATTTACTTCTAACTAGGGAACCAGTTCCAATCAATCATTTCCTAATCGAAGAATTAGGAGGGAAGGTAGTAGAAATACAAGAAGGTTGGAAAGATGAGATGACAATCAAGGTAAAGCGGTTGCTAGTACTAATGGTGCCAATGTTGAAGCATAGATGGGTGGTAAGAAGAGTAGCCAGATAAAATATTTTTAATTTTTGAGGTATGGACACATTGGTGCCCAATGAGTCATGGTCATTGTGTCTGAACATGTCTAGTTGGAAGTAGTAAGCGAAGACGAGAAAGAGGAGGAGGAAGAGGAGAACTTATTATATGATTTTGATGAGAAAGAAGATGGGGCTACAGGAGTGTTGGGTCCCACTATTAACATGTCATTGGTGGTCAGACAAGCTT